>CAIGQW010052479.1:1696341-1723090 GCA_903798125.1 Danio choprae | reverse complement strand
AGGACAAAATATAAGTTAAAAATCGTTTTGGAATCAGATCGTGACCCCAAGAATGGGAAGTCCCTAATGATTCCCACTCCTAATATATAGAAAGCATATATTATAAAGCAAGATAACTCTCAGGAAGAAGTGGCATTATTTGTGCTATATTTGTCCAGCATTCTGTGGGTAGAACAGGGTTTGTTGTTTTTGCTTCACCTTAGATCTGGTTTACTCTCCACTGTATGTTTTGTCTAGTTTGTTGTGATTGCTTGAATCAGTGTGAGGTCCCTTCAACAGAATCTAAACAGACATCTGCATGTTATTCCTGACTTGTTCTAGACCTGTTTATTTTCCTAAAAAACGAAGAACAGTTCAGCAACACTGCATGCATAGTAATTCGGTCAAGTGGGGACATAGAAGAGTGTGATGATTTTTTTGCCTTTCAATTGGTGGAGATACAGTTTTGGTGTACAATGTACAGCACTGATCTCTGGTGCCTGTTCCTGCATGCTGTAATGAGCTTTCAGAGTTGCTGATTGCAGATAAGGTTCCAACAAAATAGAGAGAGAGAGAGAGAGATAGAAAGCGATAGAGAGCAAGAGAGTTGGAAAGAAAAAATTCCAAGAAAGAAATATTTTTCAAGTTTTGTAAGAACCAAGTTCCAAAATAATAAAAAAGATGATGATGACGAACTGTTTGAATTTCTGCATTTTAAAGGTCCTGTGAAATGCTTTTAAAATTAGCTTTTTTTAATTCCATGATTGATGTAATCTCAACTGAAAAAAAGAGAGGGTGGGACATATTTATAGCATTTTTGTAAAGTTTTGTTTTTATCGCAACTAAAGGGGCAAGGGTAAGGGGCATGTCAGATACTAGAGAGCATTTGATTGGTGTTAAGAAACTGAAGTATGAGGTGACGAAAAATAACAAAAAAAGTGGAAGTAACAAACTACAAGCTTTGGATGTTTGTATCAGTTTTATTTTTTCTAAATGTAAATTTTGACGATTATTTATTAAAACTAACATACTGAAACTAACATCTAACTTTTTTTTTTATTTTAATTTCATGGGACCTTTAGGTTACTCCTATAATTAAATAGAATATTAAGAGTCTGCCGGGTTAACTTTCAACTTTATTTTTATAATCTGCCAACAAGCATTCTTGAGTTGAAACATTAATATTAGTGATTGGGCGTTGCGGTGACACAGTGGGTAGCACAATCGCCTCACAGCAAGAAGGTCGCTGGTTCGAGCCTCGGCTGGGTCAGTTGGCATTTCTGTGTGGAGTTTGCATGTTCTCTACTATAGGTGAATTGGATAAGCTAAAATGTCTGTAGTGTATGTGTGTGAATGGGAGTTTATGGGTGTTTTCCATTGATGGGTTGCAGCTGGAAGGGCATCCGCTGTGTAAAACATTTGCTGGATAACTTGGCAGTTCATTCCGCTGTGGCGACCCCAGATTAATAAAGGGACTAAGCCAAAATGAAAATTAATGAATGAATATAAGTAACTTTGGTTGTACATGTTGTTTTTCCACTAACCCTAACCTACCAGTATGGGATGGTAGTTAGCTGTACAGAATCAATGGTTGAGTACATGCAGAGTTTATATTCGACACAAAGCCTAAATTCAACCATCAATTTAATGCAACCATATTTTATTTTCATTCAATAAATTATTTGCCTTTACATTTAGATAATCACATTGGCTTTGCAGAATTGTCACTATCTTATATCACCATATTACTCTGCAGCCCAAGATTGGTTGCTAACTGAAGCTAAGCTGGACTGGGCCTGGTAAGTACCTGAATGGGAGACCACATAGGAAAACGAGGTTGCTGTTGGAAGTGGTGTTAGCGAGGACAGCAGGAGGTGCTCACACTAAAGTCTGTGTGGGTCCAAATGCCCCAGTATAGTGATGGGGACCAAGGTCCTGACTCTCTGTGATCATTATACATCCTATGGCACTTATTATAAATTGTTTAATTAATAATTCCCTCATCGGTCCTCACCCATCATGGCCTCTCAAACATGCCCATCCACTGAATTGGCTCTATCTCTATATCTCCTCTCCACCTGCTGCTGATATGTGGTGAGTGCTGGTGCTGTTGTCATGTGGCTGTAGTCGCATAATCCAGGTGGATGCTGCACACTGGTGGTAATGTGGAGAGACCCCATTACACAATTGCAAAGTGCTTTGCGTGTATGGTAATACACAATAGATGCACTATATAATTGCACATTACTTTACATAAGTTAATTAATGAAATTTCTGCAAAGCTGAAGATGTTTCTACCACTCTTCAGATGATTTTTATTAATACAAACTGCTATTTTTATCTGAACCCACTTGAACTGTGACCCAAATCCTTTCATGTGAGCTCTCTAGCATACATTCCTAATGCAACTGTTCTGAACCAAAAAGCTAGTGTGTCTTCTCATGGCCTGTGGTCTTCTAATACACACAATTGTTTTCACAGCTAACTACAATATGGGCCAAGAATAGGCCCATGGGAACTGCAAGGCTTGCTGTGTTTTGCTTAAAAAGATTTGAACCTATGGCCACAGGAATGCAGCCCTGCTGGTTAACGCTTCAGCAGCAACCAGGAGACAGTGAAGAAGAGATGGGAAAGGTGAAAAAGGGAAAGTAAAAAAAAAACAAGCTGAGGAACAGAATGGCAATAGTTATGTTTAGACAGAAGGGCAAAAATGAAGAGAGACAGTGAGTTTGATTGATTGCATCTGCCCGCTTACTTTGCAGTGGTACATTGCTCACATTTCAAAACAATATATGCAGGCACAACACACAAGCACAGGCATGTTTCTGGATTCTGTTGTTAAAATGGATCTGTAGATTTCTCTTAATCCCTTTTAAACCCAAATTGCACAAAAATGGCAAATTTTTAGACTGTTGCTTTAACAATCTGGGCAGCACTGTGGCTCAGTGGTTAGCACTATCGCCTCAGAGCAAGAAGGTCACTAGTTTGAGTCCTGGCTGGGCCAGCTGGCATTTGTGTATGGAGTTTGCATGTTCTCCCCATTTTTGCATGTGTTTCCTCCAGGTGCTCCGGGTTTCCCCACAGTCTATAGGCATGCGGTATAAGTGAATTGGGTAAACAAAAGTGGCCTTAGTGTATGAGTGCTTGTGTGAATGCGAAAGTACGTGGGTGTTTCCCAGTACTGGGTTGTTGCTGGAAGGGCTTCTGTTGCATAAAACATATGCAGGAATAATTGCCAGTTCATTCTGCTGTGGCGACCCTTGATAAATAAGGGACTAAGCCAAAGCAAAATGAATGAACACACACACACACACATTTGACATTTTTTGCTTATGTGTCAAGTAATGTTTTTATTTTTTATTTAAATAAATAAATACATTTTTATTTATTTATGTTAAGCTTTTTGGTACCTGCTTTTTCAAACTACAGAATCCATCCCAAATTTGGTAAATCATTATTTATTACATTTATCTAGTTTAAGTTTATTAGTTTAAGAATTGGCTGTACCTTCCTAGGGCGATGCGGTGGCGCAGTGGGTAGCACAATCGCCTCACAGCAAGAAGGTCGCTGGTTCGAACCTCGGCTGGGTCAGTCGGCATGTTCTCCCCGTGTTTGCCGTGGGTTTCCTCCGGGTACTCCGGTTTCCCCCACAAGTCTAAAGATAAGCTAAATTGGCTGTAGTGTATGAGTGTGTATGAATGTTTCCCAGTGATGGGTTTCAGCTGGAAGAACATCTGCTGCGTAAAACATATGCTGGTAAGTTGGCGGATCATTCCGCTGTGGCGACCCCAGATTAATAAAGGGACTAAGCCGAAAAGAAAATGAATGAATGAATGTACCTTCCTAATAGTTTAACTAATTGAAATGCTTAAGAATTTACACAAATTTTTGTCATTAATGTCTAGTAATTATAGATGTCAAGTTTAACACCATATCAATATTTTGATGTCATTTTGATTTCCATATTTAAACCAGTTCTTTAATGTCAATTTTGATATCAGTTTAAAATCTTTTCCAAACCTGTTGCCCAATGATTACTGCTTGCAGTTATATTTTCAACCCCAAGGCAGAAAACTCTTTGTGTGAGTTTAGGCTTCTTTATTACCTACCTTTTTGTTTTTCAAAGCACCTCATTAATGGAGCTCAGTTATCAACTATACATAGAGTGTCAACACTCTCTCAGCAGGTAAAGGATTTTATTTTTTTCTTAAAATGGCTATATATTACAAAATGCAAAATGTAACTTGCTTCCTATAAATCATGTTTTTTTTGTTTTGTTTTTTTATGAAGGCATTTAACTGGAACTTGGTTTTCACTGTATCTATTTCATGTTTATGCTTTTGCGGCCAATACAGCATAAGTTTGTCTTGAAAGTGAGAGATACAAGTCCTCCACAATGGCCAGAGGGATTTTGTGCCATTCTTATTGCAGAATAGTGGTTAGGTCACTACGTGATGCTGGTGGAGAAACATGTGTCCTGACTCCAAAACACCCAAAAGTACCTCAAAAATATTTAGATCTGGTGACAATGCAGGCCATTGGTGATGTTTAACTTTCATGTATACTAAACTACTCTGTTACCAGTCTTGCTGTGTGTATTGGTGCATTATCAATCTGACAAATTGGGTGCTCGTGGTCCTCCAGAATGGTTTGGTAGTCCTTGGGAGTGACGCACACATCTAGCATAAATATTGAACTTAGGGAATGTCATGATATTGCAGCCCAAACCATCACTGATCCACCGCTTCACTCAGGTCATATGACAGTCTGGGTGGTATGCTTCCTTGGGGCTTCTTTACACCGTAATTCTCTTGGATGTGGGAAAGACAATGAAGGAGCATCAGAGAAGAATATATATTTTACATTGTCCACAGCACAACATTTTTGCTGTTGGTACCAATGAAACCGACATTTGGCATTGGCATTTTGACCCTGTGGAGCTCATGTTCTTTTTATTCTCATGTTCTTTTTATTATTGTGGCCAATACTTATGCGGTATTGGCCGCAATAATATAGTATTAACAATATTTTGAGGGTATATATACCATTTTCGAAGCATAATTCATGAAAGACATATGACTAAATATTATATTGTTTTATTACAGTTGAAAAATTTAATGAGTGTATATAAAGATGAGTGTCAGTAAATTATCAATCTATGAATCTGTTTCCACTGACTTTGGTTAATTTAGTTTAATCTGAGGGAACACTTCAGACTTTGGTAATGATTTTATTTTTCAGCACGATAATGATCCCAAACACACTTATACAAATAAGTCATATCTGGAGAAGGAAACTGAAGCAGGGAGTCATAAAATGGCCTCCACAGAGTCCAGATCTTTATATTACAGAGACAGTATGGGATAACCTAGGTGAAACAGGTTAGGTGTGTCATGTTGTCTTGGCTGTTTCTCAGTTCCAAGAATGCAGAGAACAGACTCGCGTTCTCATGGAGACTGTTCTTGCCAGGTTACCCTGGACTTGGGAGACCGCGAGAACAGAGAATGCATCCTGTGAGAAATGAGATGATGCAGTCTTCCTGATGGTCACGTGACCTTCTTGTGTTTTTAATGGAAAATTATTTAAACATTACAGCATCATACAACAATTAGTTTTTTTATCCTTTTCAATAAATATAACATGCACAAACGCCTTACAAATATATATTTGCACAATACAAATAAAACAGATTTTATTATGAATTTCAGGAAATAAACTCCCTTATGGTGTTTATTATTTTATTATGATTTTCATGTTAATGTTTACTTTCAGGCCACTTGGTAAGGCAGTGAAGCTAGCAATACTTTGCAAAGAACAGACATAAACAATGTGCTTATATGTGGTGGCTAACAGGAAGTACCACAGAGGAAGTACCCAGTCAATATTCGGGAGAGAGCTCCCTCTGGTGGGCGGATGAATGGTCATTTGCCACATTCGTTACAGAATCCCCCCTCTACGAACACCTCCTGGTGTTCTTCTCATAGGTCTACCCCTTGGACGTGGTGCAGGGCAATCAGGATGTCTTTGGTGAAATTCTTGTATCAGTGACGGGTCCAGTATATCCTTGGAGACCACCCAAGATCTCTCTTCAGGTCCATAGCCCTCCCAGTCAACCAGATATTGCAACTGGCCCCTTCTACGGCAGGAGTCCAGGATCTCATTAACTGAGTAAGCAGGTGTGTCATCAATCTCCAAAAGGCTCAGGACCTGAGGGGGCAGGGTCAGATGCAGGGTGGTCCGGTTTCAGGAGGGAGACATGAAAGGAAGGAGATATGCGATAGTTAGCAGGAAGCTCTAAACGGTATGTAACTTTGTTTCAGAACTTTAAAAGGTCCAACATACCTTGGAGCGAGCTTCCTGCGTGGTAGGCGTAGACGGAGATCTCAGGTGGCAAGCCAGACCCTCTGGCCAGGTTGATAGTTGGGGTGGGGACGTCTCTTGCGAACTGCTTGAATCCGCTGAGCTCGGATTGCTCTCTGAAGCCTCACATGAGTGCTGTCCCACACCTGTTTGCTACGTTTAATCCAGTCATCCACTGATGGCATCATTGAAGGTTTTCCTGACCATGGAAACATAGGAGGTTGGTAGCCTAATACACACTGAAAAGGGACAGAATGAATGGGCAGAGGTTGTAGTAGGGCGGTGGGAAGTTCGTGAGGAGTCTTGGTTTAGGCACAAATAGTACAAGATTTGACAAAGTTGGTAACGTCCTTGTTCATGGAAGGCCACCAGAATGCATTCCTTACTAGAGTCATGGTTCAATTAATTACTGGGTGTCCTGAGCCTAGTGAGGTATGCACCCATTAGAGAGTGTGATTCCTGAGGGTTTGAGGAACATATTGACGGTTAGGTGGGCATTCGGGTGGGGTTGGTCCATTTTGTTGTGTTTGCTGTATTTCCTCCATGAGGTCCCAACTTTGAGCAATAACTACCGTAGATGGAAGGATGGGAACGTTGGGTTGATGGGTTGAGTCAGTCTCATATCTGCAAGAGAATGCATCTGCTTTGAGATTTTTACTGCCTGGTTGGTAAGTGACTGAAAAATTAATTCTGGGATTAATTATTTTGGCCTCCTAGATATATTCCAGATTCTTGTGAACTGTAATAATCTAGAATGGGTGGACGGCTCCCTCGAACCAGTGGTGCCACTCTTCCAATGCTGCCTTCATTAAAAGAAGTTCTTTGTTACCCACATCATCATTCTTTTCTGCCGTTGTCAGTTTTTGTGAGAAGAACGCGCATGAATGTAATTTGCCAGGATTGCCATGTCATTGAGAGAGTATGGCCCCTATTCCACAGTCAGAAGCGTCCACTTCTACAACAAAGAGTAATTCGGGGTGAAAGCTAGTTTTAGTGGTAAAGCTAGTTTTAAGATTTTCAAAAGCCCTGACAGCTGTTGGGTTCCACACAAGTTTATCAGGTTTTCCTTTTAGGAGGGAAGTAAGGGGGGCGGCAATGGAACTATAGCTTCGAATGAATCAGCAATAAAAGTTGGTTAATCCAAAAAATCGTTGGAGTTCCTTTACTGTCTTCGGAAGAGGCCATTCTGTGACTGCTTGAATTTTTGATTTGTGCATCTCAACTCCCTTATGGCTGACGTGGAGCTCACATTTCTCAAGCTTGGCGTAGAGTTGGCAAAGTTGTAGGTGTGTGAGGACTGTCTTGACATCTTTGATGTGTTGATCCAGATTAGGAGAAAAGATCAGGATGTCATCAATATATGTGATTATGCATTTATTCAATAGATCATGGAAAATTTCATCAATAAATGATTGGAATACAGCTGATGAGTTGGCTAGTCCATTCGGCATAACAAGATATTTGTAGTGACCCCTAGTGGTCAAGAAGCCTGTTTTCCGCTCATCTCCTTCTCGGATTCAAATTAAGTTATATGCACTCCTGAGGTCGAGCTTGGAGTAGATATGAACATCTCTTAGCTGTTCCAATGCAGATGGAACTAAGGGTAGTGGATATCTGTACTTAATTGTGACACTGTTTAGCCCCCGATAATCGATGCAGGGGCGTAGTCCACCATCCTTCTTCTCCACAAAGAAGAATCCAGCAGCCACTGGTGATGTAGAGGGTTGAATATAAGCAGACCCAAGAGCCTCTTCTATGTAATTTCCATGGCTTGGGTCTCAGGATGAGAGAGAGAGAGTACACTTTGCTCTTGGGAGGGGACATGCTAGGCAATAGTTCAATAGCCCAGTCCCCGGGTCGATGAGGGGGGAGTTGTGTGGCCTTGGACTTGCTAGATGGGAGAGTCGATCGTACTTCAGAGACACGGGTGGAGGGGTAGCAGTAATTCCTGAACCAATAGGGCCATTGTCTATTGTTGCTATGTTGATTAATCAGAATCAGAATCAGAATCAGAATGGGTTTTATTGTCAAGTGTGCTTACACACACAAGGAATTTGTTTTGGCTACAGAAGCTTCCAGTGTACATAAAGTGAAAAGTGACAACACAAAATAAATATGAAAAAGACAACAAACATTAAACAGAGATGCAATCAGTCAAAAGCTCTGGATGATGAATTGTATGTACAGATTTGTTATAAATATACAAGTTATAAGGTGCTGTGTACAACTGTGTAGAGAAAGTATTGCACTGTAAATTGTTATAAGGTGCTGTGTACGAGTGCGTATGAGAAAGTATTGCACGTTTATTGAACAGTAGGGGAATATTTAACTGTTCATGAGGTAGATGGCCTGAGGAAATAATTTTTTCCTGTGTCTAGCTGTTTTTGTGCATGGTGCTCTGTAGCGCCGACCAGATGGTAACAGTTCAAACAGGAAGTGCGCTGGGTGTGAGGGGTCCAGAGTGATTTTGTAAGCCCTTTTACTCACTCTGGAAGAGTACAGTTCTTGAAGTGTAGGAAGGGTAGTGCCTGTGATTCGTTCAGCTGTCCGGACTATTCGCTCTAGTCTGCAGAGGTTGGTTTTGGCAGCTGAGCCAAACCAGACGATGATTGAAGTGCAGAGGATGGATTTGATGACAGCTGAGTAGAACTGTACGAGCAGCTCCTGAGGCAGGTTGAACTTCCTCAGCTGACAGAGTAAGTACAGTCTCTGCTGGGCTTTCTTCACAATAGAGTCTATGTGAATGTCCTACTTCAGATCCTGAGAGATGGTGGTGCCCAGGAACCTGAATGACTCTACTGCAGCCACAGTGCTGTTCATGATGGTGAGTGGGGGAAGTGCAGGGCAGGTTCTCCTAAAGTCCACTATCATCTCCACCATTTTGAGCGTGTTCAGCTCCAGGTTATTGCATCTGCACCATAAAGCCAGCCGCTCCACCTCCTGTCGGTATGCAGACTCGTCACCATTCCAGATGAGGCCGATAACAGTAGTGTCATCCGCAAACTTCAGGAGCTTGATGGAGGGGTCTTTTGCAGTGCAGTCGTTGGTGTATAGGGAGAAGAGTAGTAGGGAGAGGACACATCCCTGGGGGGTGCCGGTGCTAATGGTGCGGCTGTCGGATGTGATTTTGACCATTCTGACTAGCTGTTGTCTATCTGTCAGAAAGCTGGTGATCCATTGACAGACAGAGCTAGGAACAGAGAGCTGGGTCAGTTTGTACTCGAGCAATGATGGGAGAATGGTGTTGAAGGCAGAACTGAAGTCCACGAACAGAATCCTTGCGTAGTTCCCTGGTTTGTCTAGATGTTGTAGGGTATAATGCAGTCCCATGTTGACTGCATCATCCACAGACCGGTTTGCTCTATAGGCAAACTGCAGAGGGTCCAGCAAAGGTCCAGTGATGTCCTTCAGATATGTTAGCACCAGTCTTTCAAATGACTTCATGGCCAGATATGTTAAGGTAACAGGTCTGTAGTCATTAAGTCCTGTGATCTTTGGTTTCTTCGGAATTGGGATGATTGTGGAACGCTTAAAGCAGGATGGAACTTTGCACTGTTCCAGTGATCTGTTGAAGATCTGTGAGAAAATAGAGGCCAGCTGGTCAGCACAGGTTCTCAGACAGGCTGGTGAGACACCGTCTGGGCCTGGTGCTTTCCTTCTCTTCTGTTTCCTGAAGATCTGACGCACGTTATCCTCACTGATCTGAAGTG
Organism: Danio choprae; assembly: GCA_903798125.1. Classification (NCBI taxonomy): domain Eukaryota; kingdom Metazoa; phylum Chordata; class Actinopteri; order Cypriniformes; family Danionidae; genus Danio; species Danio choprae. The sequence goes on along the minus strand of CAIGQW010052479.1, from coordinate 1,713,041 downwards.
CAGGGGGGGGAGAGGGGGATGGCTGGAGGTGTTGATGGCTGTGTAGAGAGATGGTCACGGCGGGTGTGGGGTGTCTGGTCGGCTGTCTCAAATCTACAATAGAACATATTCAGCTCGTTTGCAAGATCTTTATTGCCGTCAATGCTGGGGGATGGTGTCTTGTAGTTAGTGATGTCTTTCAGGCCTTTCCACACTGATGCAGTGTCGTTAGCAGAAAACTGGTTTTCCAGCTTTTTGGCATAGCTCTTCTTAGCCACACCAATCTCCTTGGTCAGTGTGATCCTGGCCTGATTGTACAGGACCCTGTCCCCACTTCTGTAGGCATACTCTTTGGCCTGACGAAGCTGTCTAAGTTTTGGTGTGAACCATGGTTTATCATTGTTAAATGATAAATAAGTCCTGGTAGGGATGCATAACTTCTCACAGAAACTGATGTATGATGTTACAGTCTCTGTGAGCTCGTCCAGGTCAGTGGCAGCAGCTTCAAATACACTCCAGTCAGTGCATTCAAAACAGGCTTGCAAGTCCTGCTCTGTGTCATTGGTCCATCTCTTAACAGTCCTTAATACTGGCTTATCAGTTTTAAGTTTTTGCCTGTAAGTTAGTAGAAGATGAACCAGGCAGTGGTCGGAGAATCCTAGAGCTGCTCTGGTGACCGAGCGATATGCATCCTTTATTGTTGTGTAACAATGGTCCAAAATATTATTGTCTCCGGTGGGGCATGTAATAAGATGTTTAAATTTATGCAGCTCATGTGTGAGTTTAGCCTGATTAAAGTCACCGAGAGTGATAAAAACAGAGTCCGGGTGTTGTTGTTGTGTCTGTGATCAGATCAGCCAGCTGTTGCAGTGCAGTACTCACGTGTGCTTGTGGTGGAATATAAACACCAATGAGAAGCGGACACAGGGAGTTGTAGGAATCTTGAGTTTGTCCGTGAGTTCTTGACTGATGATGTTAACCACTGATCCTGAGTCTACTAATGCTAAAATACATTGAACAGCAGTATCAAATTTAATTCTGCACACCAAAAGAAAATTACGGTGATGGAGTACTCACTCAATGGTACTCACATGATATTGATGAGCATGGCTCCTCATGGTCTTGAGAGAGCATGCAGCATTGTGGTGATTTTCATCTTCACAATAGTAGCATAGATTCTCCCACTGACGTCGTTCTCTCTCGTTGGAGGAAAGACGGGTATAGGCGATCTGCATGGGTTCTGGAGCCTCATGACTAGAGTGTTCCACATCAAATTGTCTATTTTAATGGTTAGAGTGATGAAGTCATTAAAAGACAAATTGACTGCTTTGTATGCTAATTCAGCTTGTAATTTTGCATTCAGTCCTTGTTTAAATGCAGCCTTGAGAGCAATATCATTCCAACCGCTTTGTGCAGGTAGCGTTCGAAAGTCAATTACATAATTTGCAGCAGTGCGATTTCCCTGTTTAAGATCTAGTAATTGTTCAGACCTGTCTTGTCCTCTGCTCCCTCTGGTGGGCGGATGAATGGTCATTCGCCACATTCGTTACAATTACACAAGAACACAAGGATGCAAGAGCAGTTAAGAATGCATATTGAGAAACAGCTTTGTTTTTAAATGTTGTTGTTTAGTCTTCTCTTCCTGTTTCCTGCTTTGTTTCCCAGCATGTGATCCTTTGTTCTTGTGTAAAGTTTTTATTGGTTGATTTAGTCATGTGTCTTGTTCTTTGTTAGTTGTCTTTGTCATCTGTCTTGTTTCTCATTGGTTGTGTCATTTTATTTGATCCCTAGTGTTTGTTATACTGTAAATACTCATCATGTAGCCTTTGTTAGTGTAACCTCTATTGATTTGTTCATGTCCTGTTTATAGTTTTGCCAAGTCATATTAAGTTACCATTTTATTTGTATTTGACCACTTTTGGTAAATAAACTGAATTTGGGTTCCTACACTCGCCTTTAGCTTGACTATTGTTACAAAATGTTACAGTTCTTCTCCTTCTGTAAAATGAATCACATTTTGAGGGTCTAAACGTGCTCGAAAACTCACAAAACTTTGCACACACACTAGAAGTGGTAAAAATTTACATTTGTTATAGGTTTCAGAGGTGGGTGTGGCAAAATAGCTTGACAGCTACAACTATGAACTTCTCCTAAGGATTTTTTCACAACATTTGATGTTTCGTCATGAAACAGGAAGTTGCTATAACTCAGGCATGCTTTGTTCAATCTTTCTCAAAATCTACACATTTAATAAGACATGCTTACATGCCAATATCCAGTTACAGACATACTGCCACCTGCTGGCACCAGGCAGTGACATGTTGTACACTAATAAACTCCTCCTAGAAATTTTATCAGATCAAAAACTAATTCTTTCAGTGTACTCCAAAGGCCTTTGTGGTGTTAAAATATGAAGATCTAGAGTTTTCATCGAAGGGCGTGTCTGTCGAAAGGACTGACAATGTTCGGTGTTTCAACATGGAAGAGGAAGTACTAACTCATCCACACAATGTCCGATCTGCCTGAAAATGCAAATGTTTGATGAGTTTCTTCTCCTGAAGACATCTGCATGCCAATACACAGTTACAGTCATAGCGCCACCTGCTGACAGAAGGAAGTTTGACATAAATCTGCCACCGGATTTAAGGCCATCCTAAGGCGTGAGGATTTTAACACTGAACAGCATAGAGCAATGTCAATACATTAACAGAGGTCTGTCTGTATTTCTCTGACTACAACATCCCGGAATTCTCCAAAAGTAACCCCATACAATCCAAAACAAAGCAAACACTAGACCCCTACATAGTATGAATGCATACAGTAATTCATTCATTAATTTTTTTTCGGCTAAGTCCCTTTATTAATCTGGGGTCGCCACAGCGGAATGAACCGCCAACTTATCCAGCATATGTTTTACGCAGCGGATGCCCTTCCAGCCACAACCCATCACTGGGAAAATGCATACAGTAATACAATATAAAAAAGAGAGAGACTTAGAGCATAATTTACCTTAATTACATTCAAACTAATTTAATACCATCAAAAAGTCATAGTAACTCAGCTCAGAATTAAAGCAATAGAATGCAGGCGAGTTTTAAGCAATAATTCGAAAATTCCCATAGACCAAGCTCTTCCTATATGAGTGTAAATTACATAATTTGATGCAGCTACTAAAAAAGCTCAGTGACATTTTTTAACCTAGACCTCAGTACATCAATGAAGATCTGATTTGACAGACTCAGTAGTTTGAAATGAGTATGATAATCAGTTAAAATTAGAAGGTGCCAACACATTTAAAAAAAGAATTAATTTTTTTTTTTTTTCTCTTAGTTTTTCAGTTTTTGTATGTTTTTTTCTTATTGTACAGGGAGCCATTGGGGAACTGATAATGTGCTCACACTAAAACGAGGCATGCTCACACTAGATATAATTATAGGATCTAATGTATTCTTTTTTTATTATTATTACTATTATTATTTTCTGAATTGCATGTTTAAAAACAGCTGGTACACACCCTGAACTAAAAGATTTATTAATCAAAGATACAATACTTTACCCAACAGAGTTAACACATTTAACTAAGCAGGCACGGAAACTATTAATGGGAAATTTACAGGAGAAACCTGTTTAAGTATGTCAGAAACATGTGAAGATGCTCGTGGAGCAGTGATTTCATGGCTGATAATAATCTCCTCACACATTCAGGCTGTTGATTTCATGGACTTTCACTGTAAGACCAGTTAGAATTTGTCTAATGATGACTTACTCATGTGTCCTCATCACTATTCTAATTGCACTAAGTAAAGCCAACATCATCCTATTTCCTGTATTATTATAATTTTTTTCTGTTTCTGGATATATAGTGTCTCCTAAGACCATTTTTCAGTTTAGCCAGTGATGTCATCTGGCAGTGACGCACTTAAAGGTGGAATTAGTGGGACACAGATAATTAGTCTTTTAGCTAGAATTACTCAGTGTTCATTAGGTAGGACATCTTCAGATGCTGGTCTGCAATAAGATTACGTGTTAGAGAGACGTTTATCTCTGAAACTAATTGTTCCTTTATCGCCAGGGTCAGTATTCAGTCTCTGTCTACGGACAATGTGCTTTGCTGACTGATGAAGACATCTGTGTGGTAAAGATTCATGTTGCCATACATTAATGTGCATAAATTTTGTCAAAACTACATTGGCTGTCAACACCAACCCACCCCGCTTCCCAATATATTGACCTTACTGTCAGAGGTCAGCAATCAGCTGTGTGCACAAATCAAACAAGAGATGTCCACATAGCCAGCCAAGAGCAAGCTAATGTTTCACTCTAATGAGCACTTATGGCAATATGATATAGGACTCTTGTCTGGACACAGCTCATCTCTCAATGAAGTTTAGCTTTAAAAGGGGTCCTGGAAGGATTACAGTAAGACCTTTGTCAGCCGTGGCACTTTGAGATAAAGCACAGTAACATTCTATTCATGTTGCTTCTGAAACTTTAAATGGCCTACCCAAACCTGCATTACGGGCTGTCAAACTGACATACTGTAGATATAAAATAACCAATCATTGTAATTGCAACTTCACAATATCTCTAACATTGAGATTTCACAAAATGAACGTACTGGTTCTGCTAGGTGGTCCACTGAAACATTTAGAGAAATTATTAATTCATTAATTCATTTTCTTTTCGGCTTAGTCCCTTTATTAATCCGAGGGGCGCCACAGCGGAATGAACCGCCAACTTATCCAGCATATGTTTTACACAGCGAATGCCCTTCCAGCTGCAACCCATCACTGGGAAACATCCATACACACCCATTCACTCATACACTACGGACAATTTAGCTTACCCAATTCACCTATAGCGCATGTCTTTGGACTTGTGGGGTAAACCGGAGCACCCAGAGGAAATCCACACAAACACGAGGAGAACATGCAAACTCCACACAGAAATGCCAACTGACCCAGCCGGGACTCGAACCAGCGACCTTCTTGCTGTGAGGCGATTGTGCTACCCACTGCGCCACCGTGCTGCCCCTTTAGAGAAATTAAGAAAAATAAAATATACAGAAAGTTTTGTTTCCTTGTGTTGCAGTGATTGAGTGTAAATTACAACCGTGATGGTATACTACAAAGAGGATGTATTGCTACATTATACAGTAATACCTTCAGTGTCACTCAGGGATCTGGTTTCAATTACACTTCTTTTGAAGTAGTATTGCCATATATGTCTGTATACACTGTTAACAATATATCTCAATCTTAATTTTAATTGTAAGAGATTTTAAAATGCATGTAATGAAAAGAAAGATGCATTAACTCTAGCATTCTCATGTTGTGTTCACCAATAGACATCCTGCAGTACAAATAAAGTTAACATGAATGAAGACATGATTTGAGCGGATGACACTGTGCAAATTGGGAGTTTGGGGTGTTTGACGTACATAATGCATGATTCATGTGAATCGCTCGAGGTTAAAAATCTTGCCAGATTTTTGACTGATTGACTGATCTTTGCCAGAAAATCGCACCGTTTTAACCAATAAGGAGCTTTCTCTAGTAGCGGCCATCATCCAGTCAAGAGTTTGCTCTTTTAGTGGCCGTCCTCCAGGAGCAGCTCCCGGAGGAGTTGGTGAAACTCACCAAGCTGGATGCGCCTTTGAAGGATCTGATGAACCAAAACACAAATGAGTCCACACCGTTTTTCCACCTTCCATATCACATAAAGCATAGCTACCCTCTCAACAAAATCTATTTCAGCCTTTTTGCAATGAAACTGGAGTGATTTTATGTCTGTTGTGAATTTCATGTGCAAATAAAACAAGTAAACTCAAAATATTCAAGCATCTAATTACATGCAAATAAGGCGCATTGGTTGTAAATTATATAATACACTTTAATAGTATCACATTGAATAGATATTGATGACTTTAAAAAATTGCAGCAAAACAATAATCAGAGGTTACTTGCACATTAGTTAAAAGTGACTTGACTAAAAATGGCGAGTTTTTTTAATTAATATTTTGGTCAATAAAACAACAATTTCAAAAATATTTGAAAAACAGACAAATTATCTTTGCTCCAACAGAGCCTCCTGCCCCACTGCACCATTTCTATACAATATATTATGCACATTTTGATCTTACATCATGTCATGTTTTACATCATGTCATGATATATACATACAATACAAGTAGATAAAAGTTCCCTTATATGTTCACTCATCTATTGTACATATATACGCACACAATGAATTACAATAGGCTTAGCAAATATAAAATAAACAAATATAGATAGATATAAAATACAATAATATCGATATAAATTAAAATAAAATAAAATAGGATGAAAGGAAAAAAAAAATGTGAGAAACAAATAAACAACGTTCAAACTGCAAATATTAAGTTTGGATTAAGTTGGATTAATTTGCTCTCTATATGTCAGCATTGGCTGCCAAATAAGATAACATTTTTGACTGCAACTGAATACCGAATCTTCTCCATTGTAAGATGTCACATAAGATCCCTAAACCAATTATTAAAAGTTGGAGGAAATTTGAGCAGTATAAGACATCTAGCAATTAATGTTGAAAAATAAATCATACTTTTGGTATTATTGCCTAAACTAGGATCTGTAATTAAACCAAATATTCCTACAATAGAGCAAGGGTCAATTGACACATGCAAAATATTTTAAAATAAATTAAATAATAATTGCCAGAACTTTGTAAGTTTAGAACATGACCAAAACATGTATGTGTGATTAGCTATCTCTACTTCACATCTATTACATAAGGGATTTATAGTTGGTGAAAATTTAGCTAAATTTACTTTTGTCCAATAGGCGATGGACCACTTTAAACTGAATAATTGTATGTCGCAGACAAATTGAAATTGAATTCCTCTGAGAGAATCAACTCAAGTTCACTTTCGCATTGTTGTTTTGACTTTGTTACTGAAGTTAAATTTTGTGAGGAGATAAAAGAGTAAATCACACCTATATTACCTTTAAGAACTGGGTTGGTTTTTAAAATGGTGTCAAGTAATGTTTCTGTAGGTAAAGTCGGAAAGTCTACTGTGTTAGAAATCATAAAACTGCAGATCTGTCAATAAAAGAAAATGTGTTTTGGGGATATTGTATTTTGTTCGTATTTAGTCGAAGGACATGAAATTGGAACCACTATATAAATCGTTCAGTGTGATAAGTCCTTTCTCTATCCAGCAATTAAATGTAGAATCAAAAATCGAAGGAGTAAAAATATGATTTCTCATAATAGGGGCCTGCATTGAGAGATCTGTAAATGATAAAGCTCGTCTAAATTGGTGCCATATTTTGAAAGATGTTTTAACAATTGGATTCGGAGAATATCTAGATATTGGGTAAGGAAGAAGAATCTTAGAACAAAGTAAAGCAGATAATGCAGATTTACAAAAAGCCTTTTCTAATTGTAACCATGCGGGATTATCAGAAGGGTTAATCCAATACCACATCAATTTAATGTTAGAAGCCCAATAATAATGTTTTGTTAAAAAAAAATGGAAGACTTCACTGTCAGCGTGCTCATTCTCCCCACCTTCTTGTTCTATCTGTTAATCAATTAGCGATCCTCGCCTTCACCTGTTGCTGCTTAATTTTCTCCTCTATTTAGTTCCCTCTCGTCTCTTGTCTTTTGTCAATCCGTTTTGTGTGCTTGTGAGTTTTTTTGTGTCCTGATCTGATTGTGAGTAATCCTGTCTTGTTGTGTTCCCCAGCGGGAGGGGAACTTCAATGCTATGTGGAAAACTTCCACTATGCTTTTTTCCCCCGTTCCCGTCGTTGTTGGCCTCGGCTCCTGTCCAAAGCGTGTAGGTCATCTGCGTCCCTTGGGGCTAGAGCAGAGTCAGTGATTGTACCGACGATGTCATTCTCGTGGGCATTCGGACAATCAGACTCGGCTATGCGATTCAGTTCGCTAACTGGTCCCCCAAGTTCACGGGCGTGTATTACACCAAGGTCAGCCCTGTATCTGCCCCTGTCTTGCACGAGGAGATTGCTGTCCTCCTGGCGAAAGATGCAATCGAGCCAATCCCTCCAGCCGAGATGAGGTATGGGCTTTTTAGTCTGTACTTCATTGTACCCTAAAAAAGCTGTGTGTTATGACCAATCCCAATTCTGCACGATTTGACCCGCTGCCTTACAAGCAGCCGCTCAGAATGCTCATGCAGAAGCACATCCCCAGGTGCGTTCATCCTCAGGATTGGTCTGCAGCAATAGACCTGAAGGACACGTATGGTTATGTCTCCATTTTCCCATGCCACTGGCAGTTTTTGCGGTTTGCATGCGAAGGTTGTGCATGGTAGTACAAAGTCCTCCCTTTCGGGCTCTACCTTTCTCCGCAGGTTTTCACTAAGCTTGCAGAGGATGCAGCTACGGCATAGTTCCTCCTCTTAGGTGGGTCCATGTCTTCCCTCCCTGCTAACCATCCTTCGTATGTGTACTCCCCCTTCTCAGGGTTAGTTCATATGTTTTCATGCCACCAGGTCTCCCCATTATTACTCTTTCAATTGATTGGCTTCTGAAGAAATCCCCATAGTGGAAGTTTTCCACATAGCATTTTTGTTCCCCCCCTCGGGGAACGAGTGTTACGTAGTATCCATTTCGTTCTGTTTCCCCAGACTCCAGGCGTCAGTTTGTTTTGGTTTCATTCTTCTTTTTCTGTCTTTTGTTTTGTTAATTTGTCCCCTGCATCGGTCAGTCTGCTCGCTGTGGTCTGGTCAGTCTGCCTCAGTTCCACCGACAGATCCTTCATCCGTGACGAATTGCCCACCAGCACCCTAGCGCCTCATCTTCTGCTTGGTAGGGTTGCACCAGATGATCGTAAGTTCTTTCTTAAATTTGAACATAAAGTCCACACTAGGGGCTTAGTAACTACTAGCTAGTTTGTAACTACATTTGTTCTCACTTTGGTTGCACCACATGCTCTTAAGGCAAACCGTAGTTAGTAAGTCATAAGCTCTCCGTAAAGTCATGTGTAGTTGCATTGAATGACGTAATATCCAATTAAAAGCATTTAAATAATTAAACTGCTTTTAAAATCTGCAACTAATGCATCATATAAAACTGTCCTATGAAAACAAAATTATAAATGACATTTTTATAGCACATTAAATTACAGTCAGTCACAAAAACCAGACAACGCACACATCTTTGTAATGAATGTAAGGAACTACATCGTTTCGAACTGTAGTTTGCCGAATTACTAAAAAGTTATCAGTATGATGGGGTAAAACTGTAAATTTCTAGGCAAACCATCCTTCTGCAATCTTATACCAAAAACGGAAATAAGTGCAGTATTAATAGCTAAAAATGTGGGAGAGCGTTGCTATTATGTGATTGTATTGTATTGCAATATGGAGCAATTAAGTGTTAATGTAAATCAAAAGTAATACACAAATACTTGAAAATGAAATTATTTAATGACAATAATTCTCTATGGTTACAACTAAATTAGTTACAAAATAATTGTATAAAATGATTAAAAATGAAATGATGAAAAAACATATGACATAAATTGTACCCAGCTTAAATGTAAAATAAAGTTACATGAGAGAGGCAGAGACAGGGGGAGGGAGAAAGAGAGACAAAGAGAGTAGGCCCTGAAGATAGCCTGATAGCAATAGAGTAAGAGAAGATAGCCTCCAGAGCTGGAGAGGAGCAGAGCCGGAAAAGCACAGAGCAGGAAAAGAACCAGAGCAAAGTTTACCAACTATTTTGTATCTTTCTTGACCATGTGACCAAAGCCCAAATGCTTTTAACATACAAACTGATCAATCAACACGTGACCACATCGTAAAACCCCTAAAGTCCACACACCAGGCCCTGATCTTATCAGTATCTGCCTTTGCAATCTGTATGGACCTTCTTGGTGAAAAATACATGTTTTGCCATATAAACAAATGCATATGATAATTTCCATTCTTACATCTTTATTGCGAGCCATGAATGTCAAGGTTCTGCCACTCCGGTCTTGTAAATTCATGTTTTGGTGGCAGGGTCCAGACAATAGTCCTGTCTTGTCCTGCGCTCTTGTATGTTGTGCTCGGCTGGAGTTTTTTCGGGTCAAGCATTCATTTTTTTGTCATTCTATGACCGTCCTGGTGTTTGTGTTCGTTCTGTCTGAAGCGTAGTGTTTCCTTCCCAGCATCTCAGTCTAGTTGGTTTCGGTTTCTGTTGGCGATGGGATGAAATATGCACGTTGCATGTGTGAGTGTACTGTGAGTGTTTTCATTTATCGTGTACTTGTGTCTTGCTTTCAGTCTTCTGTTGATTTTGTTGTGTTAAGCACGTGGTGCATGTTTACATGCGCCACGTGCTTTGTCTCTTGTGAACATGCGGTTAAAGTCTCACCCTTCTTGTTAACCCATTATTAGTGTATTATGTTCACCTGTCTTTGTGTTAATTATTTCTCTGTATATTCTCCTCATGTCTGCTGTCCTGTGCCAATTCATCGTCGATTATTTGCTTGTCCTGTTGTGTCCAGCCCTGTCCAGCCCTGCTCTTTCCTGCCAGGCCAGTCAAGTTTGTTTTTTGCCTTTTTGTTAATGTTTTCCCCCTCGGGGTAGTTTGTTTTGCTTTTTATTTTATTTCTATTATTAATAAACCCTTTCTTTATTTTTACACTTGAGTCCTCGCTCCTTTCCCCACCCACTAAACGTGACATTACGAACTTCCTTCATCAGCTGAGGAAGTTCAACCTGCCCCAGGAGCTGCTCGTACAGTTCTACTCAGTTGTCATCCAATCCATCCTCTGCACTTCAATCACCGTCTGGTTCGGCTCAGCTGCCAAAACCGACCTCCGCAGACTAGAGCAAATAGTCCGGACAGCTGAACGAATCACTGGCACTACCCTTCCTACACTTCAAGAACTGTACTCTTACAAAAAAGGCTTACAAAATCACTCTGGACCCTTCACACCTAGCGCACTTCCTGTTTGAACTGTTACCGTCTGGTCGGCCCTACAGAGCACCAAGCACAAAAACAGCCAGACACAGGAAAAGTTCTTTCCTCAGGCCATCTACCTCATGAACAGTTAAATATTCTACTACTGTGCAATAAACGTGCAATACTTTCTCATACGCACTCGTACACAGCACCTTATAACAATTTACAATGCAATACTGTTTCTACGCAGTTGTACACAGCACCTAATAACTTGTATATTTATAACAAATCTGTACATAAAATTCAACATCCAGAGCTTTTGACTGATTGCATCTCTGTTTAATGTTTGTTGTTTTTCATATTTATTTTGTGTTGTCACTTGTCACTTTATGTACACTGGAAGCTTTTGTAGCCAAAACAAATTCCTTGTGTGTGTAAGCACACTTGGCAATAAAACTGATTCTGATTCTGATAATAAAAAATCGTTATGGCCACATAACCTATGGCTAATACAAGGGCTGCAGTATAATCACAAAGGCTGCAATATAAGTATATAGATATTATTATATTTATACATACAGTGCATCTGGAAAGTATTCATAGCGCTTCACTTTTTCCAAATTTTTTTATGTTACAGCCTTATTCCAAAATGGATTAAATTAATGTATTTCCTTAAAATTCTACACACAATTGTCACACCCTCTGCACGTTCCATCAGCCCTAGTCACCATTCACAGTCACCATCCACTATACACTGCACACAATCACCCGAATACTGATCACGTACACCTGCACATGTAATCACACTCACCTGCTCCAGCCATCATCCACGCACTAGATAAGCTCACCTCACTCATTCACTCACTGGCTGGAATCAATGTTTGATGGTCACCTCTACACCACGCTCATCCTTCTTCTCCTGCGTTCTCATCTGTCCCTCATGGAAGCACCGAGTCCGACTCCTGTCATCAGTCTGCTCGCAATATTAAGGGAAGTGACTCTCAGTATCCTGACAAACTGTATATTGTCTTCCCCTTCCGCACTCTACACCATGATCTACACCATGAACTCTAACAACCTGTCCTCTCTTCCTTGTGTGACTGTGACAGTATATCCAGTGTGTTGTCCTCGCCTTCCGCACGCAGTGCGTTACTCTCACCATTGTGTAAATAAACACCACGAACTCTAACTACCTGTCCTCTCTTCCTTGCGTGACCGTGACAACAATACCCTATAAACACAATGTGAGAATTTTTTTTTTTTTTACAATTGTAGCAAATTTATTAAATAAAAAAACCTGAAAAATCACATGTACATCAGCATTCACAGCCTTTGCTCAATACTTTGTTGATGCACCCTTGGCAGCAATTACAGCCTCCAAGTCTTTTTGAATTTGATGCCACAAGCTTGGCACACCTGTCATTGGGAATTTTTGCCCATTTCTCTTTGCAGTACCTCTTAAGCTCTATCAGGTTGTATGGGAAGCGACGTTGTACAGGTATTCTCAGATCTCTCCAGAGATGTTCAATAGGATTTAAATCTGGGCTCTGGCGGGCTGCTATGCGCCCTTTACTAAGGAGTGGCTTCCGTCTGGCCACTCTACCATACAGGCCTGATTGGTGGATTGCTGCACGGATGGTTGTCCTTCTGTAAGGTTCTCCTCTCTCCACAGAAGAACGCTAGAGCTAGATCAGGTTATTGATCCCCTCCCTGACTAAGGCCCTTCTCCCTCGATCACTCAGCTTAGATAGCCGGCCAGATCTAGGAAGAGTCCTGGTGGTTCCAAACATCTTCCACTTACAAAAGATGGAGGCCACTGTGGTCATTGGAACTTTCAGAGAAGCAGATTTATTTTTTTCTGTAACCTTCCCCAGCCTTGTGCCTCGAGACAATCCTGTCTGGGAGGTCTACAGACAATTCCTTTGGTCTTCATGCTTGCTTTGTGCTTTGACATGCAGTGTCAACCCTGGAACCTTTTTAAATAGACTTTGTATGCCTTTTCAAATCATGTCCAATCAACTGAATTTACCACAGGTGAACTCCAATTAAGCTGCTGAAACATCTCAAGAATGATCAGTGGAAACAGAATGTACATGAGCTCAATTTAGAGCTTCACGGCAAAGACTGTAAATGCTTATGTACATGTGATTTTTTTTTTTTTTTTTTTTTTTTTTTTTTTTTTTTTTTTTTTTTTTTATTTAATAAATTTGCAATAATTTTAAAAATATATTTTTTCACATTATCATTATGGGGTATTGTGTGTAGAATTTTAAGGAAATAAATGAATTTAATCCATTTAGGAATAAGGCTGTAACATTAAAAAAAATTGGAAAAAGTAAAGCGCTATAAATACTTTCTGGATGCACTGCATAACTTAAATCTTAAAGCATAACTATCCTCTTTGTGTGACAGGCTTATTAACAAATCGAGTTGTCGCAGCTTCATTTCCCCCAATCAGCAGTGCCAGCTTAAACAAACAGGAATGTGTGGGCTGCAGAGATCATGGCATCTCCTAGTTAGGGAGAGGTCATTCAAAATTTTATTCGCTGATGAGTTTAGACAAAGACTATAGGGAATTTGGTTTAAAATAGGTTTGGCACAGAAACATTAAAACTTGAACTGAGTACTAAGGTTCGCTCTCCATGTCTTAATATTGCAAATCTGTCAATCTGTAAACTCGTTCATGAGTAGATGCTTGCATGGATGCATTAAATAAACCGAGCTTAAAAGCACATTATTCCCTGCAGACTTACTGAGAGCTCTGTGTTTTACTGAGACATCCAAATAGAGAATGTGACAATGCGGTTTATTTTATATTAGACTGGAATATCAGTTCAAAGGTCAGCTCTCATAACATCTGCATTTTAACATCATTAAAAACAGTCAGCCTGTCGGGCTTCTGAATAATCATGTTATCAGTAGTTACAATAATTATCAATAATGTGTGAAACTTCACAAAGTTGTCTAAATAAGAAACTTAATGTAGAAAATGGTTGGTTCATCACATACGAATATATGGTCTTATGACACACACAAACAGTATACATACATGCATATTAGGTGTGTAACAGTATATGAATATAATCACTTGATTGCAGTTGTTGCTACTAAGGGTGGCCCAACCGGTTATTAGGTTTAGGTGCAAACACTTTTTTTTTCACAAAAGGCTATGTAGTTTTGTATTTTGTTTTCCTTTAATATTAAAAACCTTCATTTACAAACTGCATTGTCTTTACTGTGTGCGTGTGCGTGTGTGTGTGTGTGTGTGTGTGTGAGATATCTAAACAAGTCTGACATCCAGCCAAAAGAGAGATTCTTCCTTCAGGCACTCAGAACCACAACTCCCTCCAGACATACCAAGAATCCCTTTGTTTTTTGTTTTTTTTTGTTTAGTTCCAACCCTGCTTCACATTTACCTCTAGGTTTTAAACAAGCCTGAATGACTCAATTAATTTGATCAGGTGTGTATATTTAGGGTTAAAGCTTAACTTTGCAGGGTTTCTAACTGTTTACCTTTTCACAGCTCGCACATTAAATGCTGTGGGCGGAGGTAAAGACCAGCTTTACTTTTTACAACTTGACTTATTGACTTGACTTAATATTCTTATGGAAACTTAAACATACGTTTATATCTTACAAATATTATCAGTGCACAACGATTTCAAGAAAGTTACAAATGCAGATTTACTTTCCATCTTCTTCACAGTGAGCCTTTCACACCACTGTTGTCACTTTGTTTGTGGTTCTTTTCCATAGTAATTTTAAATTACTGTTAATTTACTACTGTTTTTAGGTTTTGTTGTTTTCCACAATGCACTAATAATCTACATTATTGATACTGTGAAAATGAAAATTATTTACATTGACGCTGATTGCCAGGACTAACTATCCAATCAAAGGATGAGAAAATGTGTTGTCAAACACCAGATGGCCCTAGTGCTCAAAATCGGACAAGCAGCATCAAGATCTTAAAGCAGCAGGTTTATTGCCATTTATTTAATGGTACAGACACCTGCACTTGCTGAATCAGATTACTTTGATGCTGGCAATGTGATTGCTGAAATATTATTGGTTAAAAGCTTTAATATGAAAATACACTACTGGAAACCGCACACGCGAGAGAAAAGCTAATAAATGAAGAGAATAGACTGTAGGAAATAATTTAATATTTATTCATAAAAAATATATTACAAATAAACAAGTGATTTTGATGTTTGGTATGTGTTTGGGTCAGCAGAGAGAGCTTTGCTGGCACTGACAGCCAACCACTGCATTAGATTAATATTAGCTAATAGTACTTTAATTATTCATGCACTGTTACTGGAAAATTAACCCTATATGACAGCATCAATGAATGATCAAATGAATGAATAAATACATTAAACAGTTCATTGCCCAATATGTTGGGGTCTGGTAACCAGATCCCATCTCTGTACACAGATGTTCAATGATTTCCCACTGCATACCAGCCCTGAGAGAGAACTGATTAGAGTCAGCTGGTTCGGAAATGTGTCCTTTTAATATACTTCTTTAATGATTTCAGATACCATGGTGCCACTGAATGTGTTGGTTTGAGCCAAGAGGAAGTTGTTCATTGAGATATCAGACAGATGACTTTTACCCTTTATGGTTGTGCAATCAACTGTAAGTCATATAGACATTGACTAAACCCTTGTACTTGTTAGTGTTGGCCATTGTTTTTAAGCAAGAGATTTCGGAAGGGAAGCATGGTTGAAATTAAGTTCCTCAAGTGTTTTTTGTTTACGCTGCTGGCAATTTCCTGTTCCTGTTTTGTGTCCTGTGTACCTTTTTGCTCTAGTCAGTGTTGTTGTTTTTATCTGAGGTGCATTGGACTCTGTTTGACAAATTTGTTCCTTTTTGGGATAATAAAATTAATCAATGTATACTTAATTAGTACTTTTTTTTTTGTGATTTGAAAAGGCTGAGAAGTCCTGACAAATCCTTGTGACACAGTCCCCTGACAATTCCTTTTGCCCAGAGGTATTGATTAAATGCGAAGTGTGTAATTTGTTTATTTGAAGAGACAGCTAAGATAAATGTCCAGTAGAATATTGTGCATCCTTCTTTTTTTCTTTTCTTTTTTTGACAGATAAAATGTTTATTTTGTCAACGATAACCACAATACAATTTTAAAAGCAAAACATTTTTCCATTGTAGTCCTTGATATAATGCACAGATTGGAGACTATTCCTGGTAACAGGTACACTGCATTAAACATACCAAATCCATCAACACACTAATCTGTTTAAGAGACATATTTTAGATTTTAAACTAAAAAGAAACCACATTTGCAATATTTTTAATAACCACAGGCAGCTTAATCAATAAAAAAAAACAGTATGGGTACTACAAATCTGAAAATTAGGGAGATTTTAATGGGTTCACTGCTATGTAGATAATACTGCATTATATATTTCAACAAAACCTGATGAGACTTCTTGACTGTCTAAGCTGAGTGTATTAAAGATGTAAAAGACCGGATGACCAATAATTTCCATCTTTTATATTCAGGCAAAACAGAAGTATCCATAATTGGGGAAAAATCCTGTACACGGCAGATCTCACATCTCGACCTGCAATCAGAGAGATACAATGTTAGTATTAGCTCTACTGTAAAAAGATCTGGGTGTTCTATTAGACAGCAACTTAAGTTTTGAAAACCATATCTCCCATGACATCGAAAACTTTCATCTGAGAAATATCGCTAAGCTACAAATCATGCTATCTATCTCAGGTGTGTCAGTGTTCGTCCGCGTCATCGTTTGTTGTCGTCACGTGCCTTGT
>CAIGQW010052479.1:1677597-1696331 GCA_903798125.1 Danio choprae | reverse complement strand
CGTCTGTGTCCATTGTGGTCCGGTATTTTGGTTCGTCCTGTGATTCGCGTGGTCCTGTGTCTGCCTGTCTTCCCATACCCTGTATCAGTTCCCGTAAGTGTTATTAAACCCGTTTTCTAATGTTCATCCTTCTCCGTCTCGTCTTGTTATCCTCCGCCCTCCGGGCGTTACAAGGTGCAGAAAAGCTAGTTTATGCTTTTATGACTTCTAGACTGGATTGCTGTAATGCTCTGTTTGCTGGTTGCCCAGCAACCTCAATTAAAACACTTCAGTTAGTGCAAAATGCAGCTGCCAGAGTTCTTACTAGATCAAGAAAAGGTGACCATATCACCCCAATTCTATCTTTCTTTCACTGGCTGCCTGTTAAGTTGCTTCTAACCTATAATGCTTTATATAATCTAGCTCCTGTTTATCTAACAAACCTGTGTTGCTACAATCTAACCTGCTCTTTAAGATCTCAAAACTCAGGGCTTCTGGTTGTACCCAGAATAGCAAAGTCTACTAAACCAGTGTTTCTCAACCACGTTTTAAGGAGGACCAGCAGCTCTGCATATTTTCCATGTCTCTTTAACAGCTCATTAACAGAGACTAAAAAAACTGTAATGGGTGTAACAGACAAAGGAGACATCCAAAACATGCAGTGTTAGTGGTCCTCCAGGAACGGGGTTGAGAAACACTGTACTAAAGGAGGCCAAGCCTTCTCATACAGTATAAGGGTCCTAAACTCTGGAATTGCCTTACTGATAATGATAATGGCTCAGACACACTCTCTCAGTTCAAAACAAGATTAAAGACCTATCTTTTAGTGAAGCATGCAATGCATCATGTAACTGTATGATGCGTGAGTGTGCTCCATGCAGGTGAGTGGGCTTGACAAACCACACGTAGGACACGCTCTTCCTGTCTTAATGCACAAGGCATTTTGTTAGAAATACTTCTGTTGCATAAGTTTGTTTCTATGTTTGTTTACATAACTCTTATTTTATTTTATAGCACATTACTTTTACATTGACACTTAATATCTCTTGTTCAAAAAGCAGCTACACTAATTTCCTTCTGGGGATACCCATCCCAAGGCCTCTAGAGATTATGCAGCGCCATTCTTGGGATTGAAGAACTGTGAAGAGATCATGCCAACCATCGAGGACTTCGAGAACAACACATACACTTAATACACAAATACACTTCATTAAACATGTACACATAAACATCACCTATATGCTATAAAACCGCAGGTTAACCAAGTTTATATATAATAACTTATATTTGATTGTAACTTCAACTTAATTTGATTGTAATGCAATAATATGCACCTTTTGTAAAGCTGCTATACAGATAAACTTGATAAAATTGAATTGAATAAAAAGACTGCACCTTATTAGATTTTATACAATTATTATATTTGCATTACTGTTAACGTCACATATATTTTAGCCAATAGGGGGAGTAATTGACTTTGCATGACTTTGAATTGTGACATATACAATAGTAGTAAATATATGAGATATGTGTAATAAGAGGTTAAAACAAACTGATGTGCTTATGCATGTTGTGAATTAAGCAGAATTTTTTTTTTCCCCTTAGAAGTTTGAATTTGTGAATAAATATGATTTTGTGTGTGTGTGTGTGTGTGTGTGTGTGTGTGTGTGTGTGTGTGTGTATACTGTAGGTGTGCATGTTTGTGGTCATTGGATGTTAAAGATGTGGGCCCTAACAGGGGAACTGACCAGATGTGAAGTGTAGACAAATATTTGTTGGATAGATGTATTTTCCATGCTGGAATAGCAACAATGGTCAGCCAAGTCATGAAAACAAGTAACTAGACACCACCCTATAGACTGAGAAAAAATAAAAGAAATAAAAAAAAATAATAAATGTGAACAGCACTTATCTCATAATGCCCTGCTTTTGTCAAATGCCTCTCTGGCCTAATGAGGCAGCATTAGCATGTTTCAAATTTTTGGAATTTGCTTTGAAGACATGGCAACTCTAGTTTAAGATTAGTTGTGTGAGAGAATCAGAAAGTTGTTTTAACATCAACCTGGAAAAACACTTTTTCACTTAAGCATTACACCCACAATAGTGCTTGTAATAACACTAGTCCCACGTGTTGCTCGTTCATTGCAAATAGCTGTCATCTTTGAGCAGTGAAGGATTTTGATGTGGCGGTCCAAAGACTGCAGAGTGTGAAATACGAATCCTGGAAAACTACATCTCAATCAACACGTATGAAACACCTGGAGAAACACTCGTTCAAACTGTGAGAAGACTGAAGAGTTAGAAGACTACATCACAATGCGGTATCACTTTATTTTGATGGTCCCTTTGACACAGTTTGTTAATATTGTTACATTGCAATTAAATGCCATCTAAATCTAATTAGAGTGTAAGTAGACTGTAAGTTTAGGATTGTGATTATTGTTAGTTTACATTGACATGCTTGCAAAGGAGAAAGTCTATTGGTGGAACAGTGTCAGTGGATAGTAAGCAAATATTCTGCTAATATATAGATGAGAAATAACTGTAATGTAGTTGGCATTGTAACTTAAGGGACCATCAAAATAAAATAATACACACAACTGAATCCAAAACTCATACTGTAGCATCATATTAAATGTCTTTATGATATTTATTGGTATTGCATTAATAGATAGAATGTTAATATATCAATGTTGGTATATCAAACTTAATAAAACTTTCAGTGTCATAGACAGAATTACAAAACACCACCAATATAACACATTACACCCCTAAGACACACTGGGACCATAAAGGGATTCTTGGAGTTGATTTGGCCACTGAACCATCCTCCGGGTGTATTGGGACCAGATAGACACGTTGTTGTATTATATACACTTCCAATTTTGTGAAACTCAACAAACTTCTGGCATATATCACAGCTGTGTTTGGTCTTATGCCTTGTGATGAATGACTAAGTCAGTTTGTTTTATGTATTACCTCATAAGTATTTCCCTGTGAAACTGGATATCATAGTGGAACATTTCCATATCCTAGTCTCCCAAGTTTAAAGATTGCAAAATATTAATGGAAATATACTTTATTTTGGTCTAATGAATGCATCATATATAATAATAATAAGAAATAAGTAACTTTTTATATTTTTGTTATATTATTATTTAGGACAAATACCAATAAAGACATTATTCACAGCCCTCTGTGATCATATTTAGCAAGTATGCAAATATTGGTATAATGTTAGTATATCAATGTTCTATCTATATCAATGAATATAAACCAAAATAAGTGGTGCTGGAGTGGAGTGCTGAAGAGGCAGGCTCCTGCTAGATTTTTTGGGTTTTGATTGAAAGGGCAGCCTCTTGCGGGAGTCAGTGCTGGGGGGTTTTAGAGAAAGTCACATTTTGCATAAAAGAGCTTATGATAAGTGTAGAAGTGAGTTCCCCAATAGGAGAGTGCAAGCTGTGATATAATAGCCATGTAGTCTGTAGTTTATGTAGTTTAGCTCGCATCTCCTATGGGGAAAAATGGAACAAAAAATGTTGGTGAACCAGGAGAATGCTATGGTAAATTTGGCAAGGGATAAGGTGTGGGTTTGGCTGTTTTGAGGGTGAGGGTGATTTGAGGGTGAAAATGAGTTTGCAGAATTCCACCTGTCATTCGGCCATCGGAGGTGCAACGGGTGAGAGGAGTGAAGTAAGGTCGATGTCTGCACCTGAAAGGATCTGGTTTCTGACGGCGTTGGAGACGGGGAGGATTCATGGCCAAAGCATTTGGCGTTACGGGAAGGGGCATGGCGGAGGACAGGGTAAAGGGGGATGAGAGAGGGAAAATGGTGTTGGCAGGGTGGATTGCTAGGGCGGGTTTGTGATTAGAAAAGGCCTGGAAGTGAGTGCTGGAGGATAGGAAAGGGAGGAAAGTGAGAGAGAGAGTATATTGGATGGAGGGATTTGCATTTGGGAAGGCTGATTTCCTGGGGTTGAGGCCGGGTGCGATAGGGGCGAGGAAGAGAATGGAGGGGATAGCGTGCGCTGGGGCTTGGGGTGTATTCGCGTTTGTTGGTATAGGTGGGTCGAGAGGAGGTAAAATTGTTTGAGTTTGGGATGCTTGAGGTGGTGGACTGATGCTGGAGCTGGATGGAGGATTGAGGTGGGTGTAGGTGATGAGCGGAGAGGAGCTCATGCTGTCTAAAGGATTGTCCGAGTGTTGACTGGTTGGTGTAGTGATGTGGGTGGTCTGGGATTCCTGGCAACTGTGACCGGAGGTGGTGCTGCTGGGGGTGTGACTTCAGCTGGATGTTGTGATTATGGATTGTATGGGTTTTGCGTGCTCTGATGGTGAAAAAGTAAGTTGGTATGGGTATGGAGCTGGATGTTTTTTTTGGTGGTCCGAGTATTTCCTGTTGTTGGTGGAGTGGAAGCTGGGTGATGAGAGTCTGTATGAATGGTGGAGAAGAGCAGAAATTGCAGAAACATATGATGAAGCTGGGGAGGGTTGTTGTTGCCTGGATGTAGCAGGATGGGGATCCTTGACATCAGGGGGTCGAGCTGTTGGTCTGAGTGAGAGATGTGGCAGCCTCTTGTAGGAGCCTCGGGCTCTATTGGATAGCCTGGCGGGGTCTAGGCTAAGGCTGGAGTTTCCAGGAGAGTGAAGCTCATAAATCAGAATCAGAATCAGAATGGGTTTTATTGCCAAGTGTGCTTACACACACAAAGAATTTGTTTTGGCTACAGAAGCTTCCAGTGTACATAAAGTGAACAGTGACAACATGAAATAATTATGAAAAACACAACAAACATTAAACAGATATGCAATCAGTCAAAAAGCTCTGGAAGGTGAATTGTATGTACAGACAAGTTATAAGGTGCTGTGTACGACTGCGTAGAAAAAGTATTGCACTGTAAATTGTTAGAATGGGTGTTCATTCTAACAATTCTAACAAAAGTATTGCACATGTTTATTGCACTGTAGTAGAATATTTAACTGTTCATGATGCTCAAATCTGTACAATGTGAATGTAAGCATGACTGACAACAGTCACATTCCTGATCATCCATGGCCATATTTGAGGGAGATGTTTGAAATTGTCGGCATAAAAAATTATTCCTGGAGGATGCGCTGCAAATTGTGTTTGCCTGAAACACATGAAGTGCTGGCTTTCAAGAATTTGCCATCGAATCTGAAAAAGCACATACAGGTAAATCAATGTTACTTTTTTGTCATGAGCCAGTTGCTTTCAGTAATAGTCTGTTTTCAGTGTTTTCCAGTAATGTTAGTGTAAATTAATTAAATAAATGACGGGTGCTCATTTTGATATCACTTCACCTATAAGTTAGTGTAGCCCATACGTTTACAAACTGTATGTGGTTAATTAGTGTGTCTTAGTTAGCAAACTAGATTTATTTGTCAGCTTAGTTATATCTTATTTTTATAGCAAAGCAATTCAAGCAAAAGACAATAAACTATCATCACTGGCCTTGAGTGAATAGTGTTTTTTAAAGAACTGGAATTATTTTAATTGATTAACTTTCACTTGTCTTCACTGTCACTTCTAGAGAAAGCATGCCTCTCACATAGAGAGCTCATGTGCAGCTCACTACAACTGTTCTGAAAAGAAGATAATCAGATGAAGGCCCGTCATCAAAGCAAATGAAGTTATGGGAAAGCAAGAGGGTCTCACAGCAAAGCGTGGATAAAGCAATTGTTAATTGTATCATTCATTGTCTATACCCACTAATTGTTGTTGAACAGGAAGGTTTTAAAAACCTTGTAAATCCCCTTCAACCAAGTGTTGTAGTAATGTCTCGCGGCACTGTAAAAAACAAAGTTGAAAGTCTGCAGATACATTATGCTGCCCTAGCATGTCAACATTTAAAAGGCTCACATTCCTTTTCAGTACTTGCGAGTGCTTTGGATTAAATTTATACAGAGTTCAACATCCGTGAAAAGATAATGATACCTGCCAACTGATAAAGGCTCAAATTTTCTTAAGGCATTTAGAGTCTACGGTGAACTGGATGAAAACAATAATTCAGAAACTGTGGATGGGGCTAGGCCAAGTCAAATGGGAGAAAGAGAGAGTGATGATGATCATGACAATGATGAAGGGGAAAATGTTGAGGATGTGGAGTTTGTTGAAGCTGGAATGTTGTTAGACCAAGATGATGGCCTGGAATATGTTCTGCCTAAGCACCATCGCTGTACCTGCCACCTTCTCTACCTGGTGTCTACAGTTGATGTCTTTGTAGCCCATTCCAAATCAGCTTACAAAAAGCTCTCCCGCTCAGCAACCAAGTGCTCAAGTCTGTGGAATAAAAGTCCAAGATCCACAACAGCTGCTGAGATAATTCAAGAAAACTGCAAACTCCAGCTCTTGAGTCCAAATGACACTAGGTGGAATTCCCTCTTCCTAGCTGTGGAGAGGATTGTGAGAATTGTTAGAGAACCAGGAGAAAGAGCCAGTGCAGCTGTCTCCAGTGCATTAAAAATTCCCATGTAAGTACTACATAATTTTTACATTACAATTACAGCATTAACTATTGATTGCAAAATGATACAATACTATTTATTAATGCATATTTGACAGTTTTTGATAAATTCAAACAGACTTTATTAATACATTTTTAAAAGTGATAAACAATATAATAGAACACAAAATGTATTTTTTTCTGTTGCTCACATTTACGTATTATAAATGATACAGTATTACTCATTAGCATTCATCAATCTACAATATTATGCTGATGTTTTCTAGAATCATTTTCTTTCCTTGGCCATCTTTATTGCTGTCCACTCTCTTTCTCCAAGCCATTCTTTGATGTCATTCATTAATTTTCTAGCTTACTAGCTGTTTCCAGTTTTTTGTTTGTTTGTTTCTCTCTGTCATTACTCTGATTAATCTTTCTTCTCACATCCTGCATATATGCCCAAGCAGTCCCAATTTACTTTCTTAATAATGTCACATATAGTTGTTCCTCTTCTCAAATGTTTTTGAATTCTTTCATTTGTCATTATTAGCATTGCAAATCAAAATCATGCCAAGTCATATTTACCTTGCAACAAATCATTTTATTTTATATTTTTTTATTTAACAGGTTTACTCCTGCTGAGCTTGCATTTCTGGAGGAATATGCAAAGCCAATTGCTCCATTTGCTAAAGCACTTGATGGGCTTTAATGGGGAGACCAATGTGCAAATGGGATGGCTGGTGCCTATTGTAACTCTTTTAAAGAAGAAGCTTCAGCACATTCGAGTTTCCTCCAGGTTCTGTGTGCCTTTGCTTGATGCTCTTCTAGCCGCAATTGAGAAGCGTTTTGGAGAGATGCTTATTGATTCAGAGCTAATCGCTGCTACAAGTCTACTCCCCAAACTCAAGACGTGCTGGATAAGTTACCAATGTGTCCTGAAACTTAGTTTGTTTTGAACAGATTGTTATAGGCCTTAGTACTGAAAATAATAGAGAATAGTTTTCCAAGGAGTAGTCAATTCACAAAACCTAAACATTTCCCTAATCCTTTTAGCATAAGAAAAATCTTTACTCGTTTTTTGTGTTTCATAGGTCTTGACTATATCAAAATCCACCTGAATTAACAAATGGGGGAGTGCAAAGGTGAAGCAGCACAATCCTCTGAGGATGAAGACTTATTTTCAGGATTGGAAAAGTCCAGTTCTCAAGATGATACCAACCAGCTGGAGATCTACCTCAACTGTCCTGGAGACAACATTGAGGTACTAAAGTCTTTCTCTGCACTATGCCACTTGTCCTAAAGGCTTAACACTTCAATTCCGGCCTCAGCTGCTGGTGAGCGAATGTTCAGTACAGCAGAACTAACTTTTACACCCAAAATAGCTTGTGTAAGTTCCACAAACTTTGAAAATCAGCTTAACAAAGACTTCTGGTGAAGTTGTGTGTGTGACAGTTATGCTCAGTTTTTAAAACTTGAGACTTGACATAAAAATTCATCCGCAGTTTTGGGAGAGGCCATAGGTTTTTCTTGTAATATTGTTTCTGATTTTTGTACTAGGAATGTTGCCACATTTTGCTCCATGGACACACATTAAAGGGATAATTCACCCAAAAATGCAAGCTCTATTATTAATTACTCACCCTTATGATGTTTCAATCCATTGAGACTTTCATTCATTTTCAGTACACAAATTAATGTATTTTAGATGACATCCTAGAGTGCTCTGACCCTCCATAGACTGTAGTGAGACATTGAAAGTCCACTTAAAACCATCCTCAAAATGACGATGAATTAAGGTCTAAGGGTAATGATATGACATGAGAGTGAGTAATTCATGACAGAATGTTCATTTTTGGGCGAACTAATTTGTTATTACTCAATGTTTTTTGACATTGTTCAGGCCAGTGATTTTGTTTGTGTTAGGAATGTCTCTGTTTCTCTCTTTTTTTGTATGTAAAGATAAACTGTGATCTTGATTTCTGTACTAAGTATTCATGTGCATCTGAAACTGACAGATTAGAATAGATTAGAATGAGATTAAAATAGGTCATAGTAATGGTTACTTTTTACTTAAGTAAATGTTTGAACCCATACTTCTTTACTTTTATTTAAGTTAAAAAATGTAGTGAGTACTTCAACTTTTACCAGTCATTTTAAACATGAGTATCTGTACTTATACTTGAGTAAATGATGTGTGTATATTTGCCATCTCTGGTGTGAATGCCCATAAGAGGGAAATTATGAAACAAGAGGTAGGGTATCCATGTGAAAATGGACTAGCAGTGTCAAGTTGCAGTACATGGAGTAAACCTCACAGATCACATTGCTTTTGCACTAATTACGGTGCCCGACTACTATCCATTGCCGTGCATGCAAGATTGCTAAACTGGGTTCTGCATGTTTTGTGACAAAATTGGGATTACTAAAAGGTTGTTGGCAAGTGCCTGACATATCTGCCCTGATCACTTTATGTGATACAATGTTATGGCATTAAGACTTTGCAGTGCACCTGCTACATTTCAACGCCTAGTAACTAACGTACTGGAAGGTGTTGTGGGATGTAATGCATATCTGGATGACTTGGTGATCTATTCCACTGAATGGCAAGAACACATGTCTCAGTTACACGCTGTTTGATAAAATGTAACATTGAATCTGGCAAAATGGGATTTTGCTCAAGCAAATATTACATATCTCGGAAAGCAGGTCAAGGCCAAGTCTGACCAGTTGATGCTAAAGTAACCACCATATCAGAATTTCCAATTCCCAAAACCTGTCACCCACTGTGTAGATTCCTAGGAATGGTCCTAGGATTTTGCAGAAACTTCTCGAGTGTCATGTCTCGCTTACGAATTTACTGAGCCCCTCAAAACTATTCAAATGGTCACATGAATGCCAGCATGCAAAACCTTTTGTGAAACTCCAGTTCTGGCAGCTCCGAATTTAGAACAACCTTTTTAAAGTGGAGGTTGATGCCAGTGCCATTTTACTGCAAAAGGATGCAAAAGGCATTGACCACTTGATATGCTACTTCTCCCGTAAGTTTAATAAATATCAACTGAATTAGTCCACAATTGAGAAGGAAGCTCTTGCTCGATTGTTGTCTCTGTAGTATTTTAGGGTTAACGTGGGTTCCAGTTCAATTCTAGTAGTAATTTTCACTGACCATAACCTGCTTGTGTTCCTGTCATGCATGTATAATCAGAATCAGAGGTTAATGCGCTGGTCACTGAGTACACAGAATTACAACCTCGAGGTCCGTCACACGAAAGGGAAAGAAACTACTGTGGCTGATGCCCTGTCTCAACATGACTTGTAAGTCCTTAATTTCATACTTATTATGGAATAAAAATAACTTTGTTTTTGAATTTATGGATTTATGTATCCATTTATTTATATACAAACATTTTTCATATGTTTGTTATTTAATAGGGGAGTCTCATCATATTTTTCTTTCTACCACCATAGTTCACTTCATTGTCTGTCCCGCCCACTGCTGTCCCTGGTTGGTTGTTTCACTTTAAACTGCTGCAACTAATCCTGTCATTGCTTTATCCTGATTGGTTCCTGTTCCAACTCCCATTTAGAAACTCTTCATTCCAGCAATTTGGCAGTCTTTCGGCTTGTTTTGAATGTTTGTGTTTGCGCTTAGTAATTCAGAGATCTCCCCATTTTAGTTATTTTGTTGATATTGTTTGTCCTTATCTAATTTACACTGTTTTGTTGTTATTTGATTTGTTGGTGTCTGTTCTCATCCTCATGTTACACATTCTTTTCCTATCCTCATGCTTGTCATTGAGGATAGAAGGGCTGGTAGGTAACTAGGTCACGTGACATAAATCTCAACATGTAGAATTACAACTGTCTAGAGATGGACTAAGAGGGTATGCGCCAACTCTTGTGTTTTTGGAAATTAGTAAGACTGTTTTGGTTTGATTAGTTCTTTTCTTTAGTGCCACCTATAGTCAGTCTTTCTAATTTTCATTGTGTTGATTGTTTCTAAGATTGTAAATAACTCACTTACTGTTTCACCATCACCACCTGTAAATAAATCACCATTATTTGTATACTTGACAAGGCTCCCCACTTCATTGCTGATCATAATTTTGAGGACAGATAGAGCTGTCGTTCACAACAATCATGAACACGCATAGCAATCTTAGCTCAATTCATCCAGACATTTTAATCTGATTCGCAAACTTGTTTAAAGAACCAAATTATACAGAGATCAGTTATCAAGAATAAAAGATCTAGGATCTACCAAATCATCTTAGGTTGTTTAAGCGAGGTATGAAGAACTGACCCCTAGTTGGAGTTTGAAGCCTAATAATGTGATTAATTAGTTATAAAATTGTTTTGCTTTCTTTAGTTGAATTTAAGAATAGTCTATTAACTCTGGTGGTATATAAACTCAAAGTGTGCCATGTCACCCAGGTAAACTGAGAAAAAAATAAAAACAGAAACGCAGGATGGAGTTGAACTCGATCGTTATAATAGTCTGTCTCAGCAATGAGCATGCTGTCAGTAGAGGAAAACAGTGATTCCATTTAAACAATTTCAGCAGCTCCTCAGGTTCAGTATATGGCATCCGCAGGAGAATCCTCCCACTGCAAGTTTTACAAGTCTGTGACCTCCTCAAATAGTAGTTATTACTTGCCAGCATCTGGCACTACAACATACAAAACAGAGAGAGATCGACTTATAATGTCACCAGTTTTATAATGATTTGATCAGTTGAAATTAAAATTACGAGTTTTTCTCCTCTAAGGGCTTATTATGCGATCTCTGTCACCAGCTTGTGGATGGACAGCATCAACCGGCTTTGCTCTTCTCAGTATGACAGGCTGATGGATGCCGATGCGCTGTATCTCTGAAATTATAAATATATAAAATAAGCACTATCCTTATAAATAAACTGCATAGTTGCAATCTAAACAACTACATTATCACCTAAAAAAAGCCTCAAAAGTACATATGTTGTCCAACAGCTGCAATATTTGTCAAACTGTAGTTTATTGATCTGCTGTCACTCTATGTTTGTGGAGTAATACAGAAGGGTAAGAAGGCTGTACGAGTGCTGTTATTGCAAAATATCGCACGGCTGTCAGTCAATCAGATTCGAGAACCAGACAGAACTGTTGTATAAATAAATACATATATATATATATACATTGCCATGGTGTTGATTCAATATAAATTGAATCCCAAAATATTTGGCTACAGTAAACTTGTCTCTTTATTTTCACTGGATTGCAATATATGCAGTCATGTCTGACAACTTTAGAACTTGTCAAAATGTAACTTCCAAAATGTATTTGGAAACCAATTAAATCTATTTTATTAAATTTGTATTGTTTTCTGCTTTATTGAGTTTATGAACTTTAGGTAAAACCTTTTTAGACATAATTAATAGGCATTGTTTGTAAAGTTGTGATTGAATTGAAACATTGAATTGTGATGTGAATTAATGTATTGTCTTATTTTTCTTGTGCTTCCCTCTATTGTACAACATATGTGATGATTGTAACTTGTGTGGTTGTGGAGAATTATGCAAAAATATAAAAGTACTTATTATAGTTCCATCTATGGTTCCATTGGTGTGAGTGTGTGTATCTGTGTAATGGGGGAAATTGGGGACTATTATGCCAAATTTTATGTTTCTAGGACTTGTATTTTTACACCTTTGTTGATTGAACCCCTAAAAATGTTTTTTGAACCGTAAATCAGACAATTTAAATGTTTTCAGAAAGAACGTGACTGATGATCAATGATGACAAATACGAATAGTGCATTAAAGTAACTGTAGTGCAAATCACTTTTGAAGAAAGTTGAAAACCTGTAACCATCCCATTGTCGGAAAAACACATGGAAGTCAATGGTTTCTTCAAAATATAGTTTTTTTTTGTTCTAAACAGAAGAACAAAATAAAAAAAACAGGTTTGGACCAAGTGAAGGGAGAGTAAATTATGACAGAGTTTAATTTTTATGTGAATGTTTGGGTTAAGTGGTAGCAAGGCCTTTGAGACATTTGCACATTCAAAAAATGCTTGACTGTAATATAGCTTGCGGCCGTATTGGTAATGCAACAGTCTGTATTGTGTTTTGACTGACCTACTGTTTTTTTTACACTTGCAGAATAAGGAAACAATGGTGTTTGAGGCTCATGGTATGGCCATTTTCATGTACTGAACTCAAAGTTAAAATACAACACCGAATGTAACTCGGATATATTCAGAAGTGAGATAATTTTGTAATTTCTTCAAATTTGTATTGAGGTATTATAATTGCATCATAATCATAATCAGCACAGCAAAAAAATATAATCTGAAATATGGGTAAAGGTAGATTCTGGGTGTAGTTCACCCAGAAATGTAAATCCAGGCGTCATTTACTCACCCTTTATTGTTTTAAACCTTTGAGTTTCTTACTTCTGTTTAACAAAAAATAAGATATTTCGAATAATTTTTGTAAACCTGTAACTATTGACTTAGCATTTGTTTAGTCAATGGTTACAGGTTTTCAGCTTTCTTCGACTTGAGGGTTGGAAAATAGTGAGTAAATTCTAATTTTTGTATGAACTATCCCTTTATCATTTTGGTCATTCTCATATTGCTTTATTCATTCATTCATTCATTCATTCACCTTCGACTTAGTTCCTTATTTACCAGGGGTCACTGCCAACTACTCCGGCATATATTTTCGGCAGCGGATGCCCTTGCAGCTGCAACCCAGCACTGGGAAACATGCACTCTCACATTAACACATGCACTCATACACTACAGCCAATTTAGTTCATCCAATTTACCTATAGTGCATGTCTTTGGACTGTGTGGGGAACTGGAGCACCCAAAGGAAACTCATGCAAACACAGGGAGAACATACAAACTCCACACATAAATGCCAACTGGTCGAGCGACCTTCTTGCTGTAAGGCGACAGTGCTAACCACTGAGTCACCGTGCCGCCCCCTATTGCTTTAATGCAATGGATGTCAACCCCAGTCCTGGGGACCTACCACTTTGCACATTCTGTTTGTCTTTATATCTGCTAAATACGGTTCAGTCCTTAAAGCTCCGTGCTAACAAACTGATGATTGTAATCAGTAGTTTTAAATATAAGAAAAATGCAAAATGTGCAAAGTGGTCGGTTTCCGCATTTATAACTGGCGTTAAGTGCCTCTGCTTTAATGCACTCAAGCTGACATGAACAAAACCTAATGATGTTCTCCGGCATGATTTGAGAATGATCCAAAGAGCATCTTGTGCTTTAATTTAACCTTTAGATTAAAGGAGCTCTCATGATCAATGCCAGTAATTTGCTTATTTGATTAGTGTTTACTAGAAATAGTCTTACTCAAAATATTTCTTCTTCATATTAAGTCATAATGTTTCTTTGTTTTACAAAATCCAGAAGCCATCTATTTTTTTCCCAGGTTTAAATTAGATTCTGAGTTCATCTTGAACTTTTGTATAGAGTACACAAAGTATGCATACAATCCATAATAACAGTATCCATTTTAAAAGCAACAGTAAAATAATAATACTAATAAAAGTCATTGTTTACTCAACCTCAATATCAATCCAAATCCTTTACTTTATTTATAAAATCTAGTTGTGAGTACTATAATATGTATTTATTTGTTTGTTTGTTCGTTCATTTATTTTATTTATTTATTTTTTGCTCTATTTAATGGAAGGCATTGGTGTCCAGAGTTGTTTGATTACAAAGATTCTTTTAAAATATATCAATTTACGTTCCACATAAGGCTTTACATTTTAGTCAAATATAAAATCATGTTCTTCCACAAAGACTTTGATCTCTTCTGTCTCCACTCTAAACCCCACATAAAGAGACTATGTTTCAAAGTATCCCATCAAGTTTCCACAGGGCATTCAGTCATGGCTGCAGTGGCTACTGTCACAGTGCAGTACTTACTGCTATTATGCACTTCGCTCTCATCAGTCGAGATGGACAGAGATAGACTCGGCCGTCAGGTTATCTTCTGTCATTGTAGTAGACTAGCTGGCACATACCTACACAAACATGTAGCATATTCTGTCTCTTCCTTATCACTCACTGTCTGCAAGCTTTGACATATTTCAAATTTTTTGCAAAGGAAGCCGATGCCTTATGCAGAATTGCTTTCTCATCCTTTAAAACCACATTAAATGACAAAGAACTGCAGACCGAGATGCATATAAACATAATAAATAAATAAATAAATAAATGCACATAAATAATGAAAAAACACTTACTAAATAAATTATTTAACATGCTTTGTATCATTTATTTAATGCAATGTTAGCAGCTAATGCTATTTTTATGGCAAAAACAATTAAAAATATTAAAAATAAATACAATAAAAACCCCAATCAAAAAAACATAATATAAATTAGGTAGCAGCATGGTGGCGCAGTGGGTAGCACAATCGCCTCACAGCAAGAAGGTCACTGGTTTGAGCCCCGGCTGGGTCAGTTGGCGTTTCTGTGTGGAGTTTGCATGTTCTCCCCGTGTTTGCGTGGGTTTCCTCTGGGTGCTCCGGTTTCCCCCACAATTCCAAAGACATGTGGTACAGGTGAATTGGTTAAGCTAAATTGTCTGTAGTTTATGAGTGTGAATGAGTGTGTATGGATGTTTCCCAGTGATAGGTTGCAGCTGGAAGGGCATCCGCTGCGTAAAACATATGCTGGATAAGTTGGCAGTTCATTCCGCTGTGGCGACCCCAGATTAATAAAGGGACTAAGCCGAAAAGAAAATGAATGAATGAATGAATGAATGAATAAATTAGGTAAGATGTTAATGTCAATTATATGGTGAAAATTCTAAAACATTTCCTGGAAAAACTTTGCTGAATATCTCTTTAAGTGAATTGATCTCGTAACAACCTTCTCCAGTCATTAATTGTGGGACATCCAATAAAATATGTTTTAAAGTAAGAGGAATTTTTGGAAACAAACACTGAGTGGGGTCTTCACCTTTAAGCAAAAAACAAGAGTTTTATGTCGATACTATTAAAATGCAATTTTGCCTCAACAGACTAGCCAGTGGACGAATCTGTGGTTTAATAATAAGTTCATCCTCAAAATGGTATTGTATAATTTGGTTCTTTAACTTTTTCTCATTTTGTTTCCAAACATCAGGCATCCACCTTCAAATACATGACGACATGACAGAGTTTCTTATTGGGTGTATATTATTCACTGCTCAGAGGTGCAATTTATTTAAAATAGAGGAAAACAGTGCTTGCGTAAATGTATTTTTTTATTATAATATATTACATTAGTTTATCAGGAAGTGACACATTTACAAATGTTTTATGCAGAGTTTTAATTTTGGACATACAGTAAGGTCAATTCACAACTTTGGATGAAAATGTTGATAACATACCTCAACGTTAGCACAGTAAACCTTGTTAGATAGCATTTTTAGCTAAGGTTTAAAAGGTGAATTGATCAATCAACCAATCAATCAATTAATTAAACAAGCAGTCAGTCAGTCTGTCTTTCTAATAGTGTTAATAAAAACGTTCTTTTGAATCATATTGATGGCTTTTAAAAATAGCGCACGAATATGTCATGCTTGACCTTTTGTGTCAGTCAGATTTACAGCATATATTTTCTCCTAAAAGCAGTAAACAATACATTGTTGTTTCCATCCAGTGGTGGGAAATTGAAAACTACAGAAGGTTCCCTTGGAATAAAGAATCAGATTTAATCTAAAGCTTTGATAACAGACAAACTGATTACAGAGAGTCATGCTGTTATTGAATTTTTTATGGAGTTTTGTTCAGCTAGAGCTTTAAACTTCCTCAGGCACTTTAGCTGTCTGACTCGAGGACTGTTTGCTTTTGGTGTAAATCAGAGCATTCATCTGTTTCTCATCTCTTGTGTGTTAACTTAAAGAGTTATCAAATCCTTTCTCAGACCTTTTGAGTGATGTTAAGCCTCAGTTAAGCACAGATGCTTCTGTGAGTGGAATTTTAGAGTCTAATGCTGCTGTTTGAACTCATCGCATGGTCTGTGTAAATGCACAGCAGGTGTTGCTGCTCAAAGACGTGTAATTGAGAATTTCCAGAACAGAGTAAAGCGTCACAGACCATGGAGAGAACATCCCTTTTCTCTCCTTTATTTTTTTTTAACATAACACAGTAGCAATTGTTAAGGGTTCACTGCTGACTGTGAAACTAATTGATAGCTATGTTATTATAATATGTGTATGCTCTGCTTTAATTGTTATGGTCACCTATTTTTCACTGACCACAGCATGTCTGTTTGAAATGAAGCATCTGGTTTCTGGTTTCTCATATGTGATATCATCTGCTGAAAGCATCCAAAAACAGAGCTAGAGCATAGTATCAATACAGCTGAAGACTTCATCCATCAGTTTGAAATATGGCTGCACAATTTACCGAAATTTAGAGAAATTTCAAGTGGTCTTATTCATTAATTAATTAATTTGTTTGTTCGTTCGTTCGTTCGTTCATTCATTCATAGTTGTAAATACTGTATATGTTTAGTAGTAGTATTTTATTTCTTAACAACAGACCCTCTTGACACTGCTTTACTGCTAATAAAATAATAAATGTTCATGTTTGATATTTTGTACAACTGAAACCCATGGTACTAGATCTGTAATAGTCCCCATATGTATTACAATAAGATACAAAGTAGTAAGATCATGTGCAAGATTAAATGTAAAGACTGATGCAAAAAATGCATTGCTTGTCTACATACACACAGTTTGTGTTACAGTCTTTTTTATATGGGTTATAGGGGAGGGGTGGAGTCTTTTTTTATCTGATGGCATGTCAGATGATGTGAATTCTTTCTAATAGTAATCTTACAGGAAAAGAAATTCAAAAGTATTGTTTTTTTTTAAACTATGCACTGATCATAGTTCTAAGCATGAAAGATTAAGCTATTGTTGAGAGATGAGTCTCAAGCAGACCTTTTTTTTGTTTTTACGCACAATGGACAACAGGTGGAAGTCTGATGGTTGTAAGAAAATTTGGTTGTAAGAATAGGCTTTTATTCTAGCTAAAATAAAACAAATAAGACTTTCTCCAGAAAAAAAAAAAATAAATATATATATATACACTGTAAAAAATTTTACTTACAAATTGTTAACTCAATTTAAAATTGTAAGTTGGGTGGACATATTTTGAGCTCAGTGTTGAGTTTACTCTTAAAAATTATTTAACTGAATGTTTTGAACTGGTTTGTTCAATTAAAATGAATACTTAAGTTGAGGAGACTTTACATTTTGAGTTCTTCATTGGAGCGTTTACTTCCTGCCTTTGCGCATGCGCAGTCTGTCAGTCTTTTTGCACGAGGTGTCCTCTCGGCAGCAGCTGCCATCGCATGATTCAGGTAAGCTTTGTTTTAGCTTTATTATCATAATTACCCTAAAAATCATGCAAACCTAAAGTAAAATTTTTTCACTTTTTTACCTTGCTTTTTGTTTGTGATTCAGCAGTACAAGCTGTTTTTCATCCTGTTTTTATGTTTTTTTGACTGCAGGACACAGAGACAGAAGATACTTGCACAAAAGGGATGGAGATGGGCATCCTTAGCATCGTTGAAGATGATGTTGCCACTGTCCAGACCAACCCAAATGTAAGGTGCCTGTCTGTGGTTCTGGAAGAGCAAATCGTGCTGGAAAATGTGCAAGATCTTCCGACAGCTGTCGTTCTACTCTTTGGTTTAATTTATTCCCTCAATATGAACTATCCCAAAGAACTGAATTACACCTTTGAAACTATTCAGAAAGTGTTTATTGGCCTTGACCCTCAATGCTCAGCAAGAGTCCAGTCCTTCAAAAACAAAATGTTAAAGCTTAAGTAACTGTAGTCCATATCAATAACGCCCAAAAAAATGCAAGCACTGATTTGTTCTTGTTTGATCAGTTGCTGATTTAGGGTCTCTTAAAGTTTTATCCATAATATGCCCAAACACTGAGTTTAAATGTATATTTTAAAAACTTTTAGTTTTTTTTTTGTTTTGTTTTGTTTTTTGGATGTTGTAATACTTCAATGTTCAATGTTCAAGCATTTGTTTGTACACTGAAATTGTGTTACTCTTAAATTTAGTTTTTTGTTTTTACAATTTACAATTTTACATCCATTTCCCGCTAATTGATAAATTGCCTGTTGTGTTCATGTGCTCAACAAAAATGACTGTGATTGGCTGAGAAGTTCATCAGTTCACTGCACTTCACCTATGTTCACGGAGTGCAAACACACACACACACGCACACGCACACACACACACACACACACACACACACACACACA
>CAIGQW010052479.1:1596201-1652597 GCA_903798125.1 Danio choprae | reverse complement strand
AACCAAAAAGGGTTATATACTTTTTATTAAGACCTAAATAATTGTGAAATGTGTATCTGATGTCACCTTTAAAAGTGAGAAAATTCAAATGTACAGGTTTAAGAGGTGTTATAATCATTAATTCATTCATTAATTTTCCTTCGGCTTAGTCCCTTATTTATCAGGGGTAATGAACTGCGGAATGAACTGCCAACTGTTCCAGCATATGTTTTACGCAGTGGATGCCCTTTAAGCTGCAACCTAGCACTGGGAAACACTCATACACTCTCACATTCACACACGGACTCAAACACGGCCAAATTAGTTCATCCAATTCACCTATACCACATGTCTTTGGACTGTGGGGGGAAACTGGAGCACCCAGAGGAAACCCATGTGAACTCGGGGAGAACATGCAAACTAGCCCAGCTGGGACTCAAACCAGCGACCTTCTTGCTGTGAGGCCACCATGCCACCCTGTGTTATAAATAGAAGAAAATAGAAAAACATGAGTACTTGGTAAACTTTATGTGAACAAAACTTGTATCTGTTTGTTTGCTACAATGATTCTAATTTTAAAGAACATATTTTTTTAATTACTTTGGGATTTTCTGAGTGTAAGTGCACATATAATACTGCTGTCAGGGGATGCATCTCAAACAATCCACATTATCAAAACCACTCTGTTTGATGACACCATGATGATACTTTCCTTTGACCTCCTGCTTTGATAAATGAAAGCAAAACATTAACCCAGCCTGTATAATGTTTTCACCATGTGCCCAGCACACAGCTCCTGTTTGGACTTTGTTAAGACTGGAGCCGAGCCTCATACCTCATTAATCCTTTCCCAGGACAGACTTTCAACCGCATGATGAATTGCGGCAGTAATTTGGTGTAGTCTCCACTTCATAAACCCATGTGATTGTGACTGGTCATTAATAATGCGGCCCCATAGAAAAGACCAAAAACAGCCAAATTATTGGCACATGTGTGTCCATGTCAATTTACTTATATTTTCCTTTGATTCACCTTCGTAGGACAGCAGAAACATTAGCAGAAACATTATAACAAAAGAGAACATCAGGATAAGTCATTTAAAACTGCAAAACATTCAAAACACAAAGATGAATTCATACAAACCCTGGTAACTGCGATTGGAATATCAACATGTCATGACATCATGTAAACAACAGAGGATGCACGTGTGAAATGTAACTTTATATGACTTTATATAATATTTTTCTGCTGATTAATGTCAGAGCAATGTCAACAGGACATGAGAACTTGACATTTACAGTAGTGCAATGAGAGACACAATTCAGTGTGAGAAATGGATAAAATACAGTTCTGTTTAGTCCTTTTAATGATGGTTAATGTGGATCTGAAACAAGCCTTTCTTAAAGGAGAAAACATGAGCAATTATTGCAGCAACAGGAGGGCAACGCTGTGGTGCAGTGGGTGGCGCTGTCGCCTCACAGCAAGAAGGTTGTTGGTTCGAGCCTCGGCTGGGTCAGGTGGGTTTCCTCCCGGTGCTCTAGTATCCCCCACAAGTCCAAAGACATGCAATAGGTGAATTGGGTAAGCTAAATTGTCTGTAGTGTATGTGTGTGAATGAGAGTGTATGGGAGTTTCCCAGTGAGGGGTTGCAGCTAGAAGGTCATCCACTGCATAAAACATATGCTGGATAAGTTGGCGGTTCATTCCGCTGTGGCGACCACTGATTAATAAAGGGACTAAGCCGAAAAGAAAATGAATGGAATAAGTGAATGACCCAACAGGAGTAGTTTTTTTGAAAATTACAGTATATTAATGGCAAGGAGACATTTGTATATATATTTGACGATGCGATTTTTTATTTTTAACATAAAGGACCACAGGAAATCCACACAACTACAATGAAGATGGGAATTCTAGAACCAGTAAGCAGCTGTCAACTGTGCTGAATGTACGCTATCCCGGAAGAAGAGATGGTGGTCAATTTAGGAAACATTATCAATGCATTTTTTGTGCTTTTGGATTATTATATCTGCTCAATCTGGAATACAATTACTTTTTTTTTAAACATGTCCGCATGGTAAAAATTTGAAGAAGATGCAGCTTCACATGCTTGAAGTTCCTTTTGAAGAATTTTTTTCTTAAATTTTTCTTGAGACTTTTGTGAGTTTTTTTTCTGTTCTGGAATCATCTGTCAACTGGGTTAAGTAATCCACTGTTTAGATTTGATGGTGTTTAGACATTTTTAATATGTAAATATTAGTTCATTAATTCATTCATTTATTCATTTTCCTTCGGCTTAGTCCCTTTATTCATCAGGCGTTGCCACAGTGGAGTGAACCGCCAACTTATCCAGCATATGTTTTACGCAGCGGATGTCCTTTCAGCTGCAACCCAGTACTGGGAAACATCCATATACACTCATTCACACACATACACTACGGCCAATTTAGTTGATTCAATTCACCTATACCGCATGTCTTTGGACCCGGAGGAAACCCACATGAACAAGGGGAGAACATGCAAACTCCACACATAAATGCCAACTGACCCAGCCGGGACTTGAACCAGCAACCTTCTTGCTGTGAGGCGACAGTGCTAACCACTAGCCCCATATGCTGGTTTAACCATTAAAAATGTGATTTCATGAGTTTAGATTACCTTTTGAGGAATGGTAATATTCAGGTCACTACACTAAACAATGGTCACAAAAATACTTATATTTGATGGGGTTTTAGTAAGGAGTAAGTAAGGAGGGGGGTGGCTGATGGGATGTCGTGGACAAAAGTGAAGAGTGGGGGGGGTGTCGCGGACAAAAGTGAAAACAGGGGGGGGGCGGCGGAAAAAGGGGAAAGGGGGGGGGGTCATTTGGGCTCCTAATAATATCTCTGGGGCCCCCAAAACTGCATGGGGCTTTAGCAATGTACATTTAGCAATAAATAATTTAAAATTAGGTAAAACCAAAAACGCATGCTACAACAATTGAAAATATTCAATTAGGTCAATAACATGATCGGCAGACTTAATAGTTTTTTTCAATGTTAACAGGCTGTTGCTACAATTGAAAAAAATCATTTTGCTGAATTTCATTTTGTCCAATTTAAAATTTTAGATGTGACCAGTCACTAAAAATGTTGTGCTTGGGCATTATTTTTTTTACAGTGTGGTATATTGTAGCTAATAATTAGACCCAAACGTTTAATAAAATCCACTTAAATTTGACAACTTTTTATCTATCAGAAATGTAATTTGTCAAGAACATTATTTTGTCCCTGTAGCTTAGGTATAGTGGACCGCAGTGCTAATGGAACTTTTGGCTGGATGGGTTGGTATGTTCAGTGGAGAAAGCTTTGTGGCTGGACCACATAAATATTTTGTATGTGATCCGCTGACAGTGGAATTATGAAAGCTTGTCTTCACCCTGTCTGTATCCAACCCTATTGGACCTTTTAAAACATAAGATTCTCTGTTATAGTATAAAAATTACTTTACAATCCAGTTATTACTGAGCCTGAAGCACTTTAATGCAAATGTTTACTGGATATGAAAAAGCACCCAAGCCATACACAATTACTACAAAACATACAACTAAAAACATACAACAAAATTCTGACTGTATACCATCTGAAAGCTGCAGGAGAAATTGAGACTTATCAAAACAGGTAACCTTTTTCCAATATTTTATTTATAGTGTTTTACATCACAGCTACTTCAAGACTCTTCAAGTCTTTTACAAAACTCGGATTGTAAAGAGTAATTATTTGAGTTATTGTTGCCTTTATATCAGCTTATAGTCTGGCAATTGTTCTTTAAATTGAGACATAAACATACTATTTTCAACCACAGAACTGCCACTCTCTGGTTGTTGTTTCTTAACCCTTACATTTCTATTATACCTTAGATAACACACTGACAAATAAGTAACAAATTGCCGTTACCAAATGCCAAATACGTTCTTGCTGACTAACATGCGATAACAATATATGGAGATCAAACCAGCTTTTTGCAGAACAACATTCTGTAGCAGCACATTCTGTTTGTTAAGTGATGTCTTCATCCAAAACCAACATTTTTCAACTTTCTAGTGGTCAAATAATTGGAAATGTAGAAGATTTGAGTACATAAAAAAGGACTTGGCTTTATATGAAACATTCTACAGCCAAGACAAGGCCACACACAAATGTACCAGTCTCTTTAATCAAAGAACCTGTCTGGGATGTTTGCATAAATCCACTGAAGGATACATGCCAAATCCAGTGTGGAGTGAAAAGCTATTTACTTGGCTTTCTTCCCACAAGTTATAAATAATATTTATTTTCTTGTACAGCATCAGATATAATAGGTTTTGCCTCCTAACAGCAGGAAAGGCCAGTATTTTTGCTAAAAATATGAATCATGAGAACATGCTTTATTGTTGTTGTTCTTGTTTTTTGTTCTGATCATCTACTAATTATTTCCAGACTATTTTATGTATAATTTGATATGATGTAGTGACAAATCATTTGAGCCATTGGTCCTCTGGGTCATCTACATCTGTTAACCACTTAACTCAGTTATTTTGGAGTCAGAAACACACAGCCGGCCATCTGAGGAGGCCATCGCTGTGAATCTGTCTATAATGGATGAGGTTCTCAAACATCTGTAATGTGCGTCTATTGCTTTACAGACCAAAGGGAAGCATCCCTCATGTCAACAGACATCTCCTGAGACAAAAGCCTCTGCTGATTCTTTCCATCTGGCTAAAATTGATGTATTATTATATTTTTTATTGTACTATTGTACATATTACCTCAGTACACATTTCCTCAGTAATTTCATTCATATTCATGTACAAATGTACTAAGGTTTGTGTTAAATTTGCATGATGCCAACCAATGCTTTTCATTGGTTGCCAGTAAACTGCACATATTTTGACCTGCAGTGAAACAACGTAGTTGTAGCTGAAGTTGGGGAGGATATGTTAGGTCCTGTCACATGCTGAGGAATGCTGTTTTCTGCATCTTGAACATGAAAATTAAAACATTGAAAATGAGCACTCAAGACTTCCATAGAGTAATATTTTATTAGGATGTCTGTACTTCTACTGAACTGCTTTGAGTGCTTTCTGACCCATCACAACAGACTGGGCCATATGGTATGACCAATCAGAGCAGCGTAGGCTCTTGCAAAGGAGGGGTTTAGAGAGACCTGCTCTATGAATAACTAAAAAAAATGTTTTCAGGAGTTGGTTAAAATTAAATAGACAAAAACATGCATTGTAATTTATTAAAATAAAATCATACCCAGTTCTATTTGACATGTATGCTTTTAAAACAATTATTCGCATTGACTATAAAGCTACAACAATGCTGTGCAGATTTGCGCATATTAGCTGATAGAAAACTATTGTTAGGAGTCAACTTTTACTACTTTTGCATAACTGTAATACATTTACCTTAAAATAACTGTGGGAATAAGAAAGTTTAGTTCATGCCATTGGAATTTTACCCAGTTTTAACCTATTTCTCAGCATCTGAATGTGGAAAAATGATTAGCTACTAACATTTTTCAGCAGTTGGTTTGAATGATATTGCTAAATACTCCCTTACAGTAAGAAAACACTGGCACTGGAAATACATAATGCAGTTTTCAAGAGTTGATACATTTGACTAATGAGGTGGCGAGAGAGAGAAAGATAAATAATAAACGCTTGTGCAAAATGAAAGGAAAAGTCAAGACATATCGACTCTTAATTTTGGTATTTTTTCTGCCATTTGTTCAATGGTTGTCCACTCACTCATTTTGAGCTTGTCAGGCTATACAGCGCCCAGGTACATTCTGATCTATCTTGAACATGTTGACAGGATTTGGTTTGGTTAAAAGATGACCTTTCACTCTCATCTGAGACAATTATCTCAATAGCTTCACAAATTGTAAAGATCTTTACTTGAGCGAGTAAAGCTGGACGTGTGACAAAGTACCAATAATGTCTGCCCAGACTAATTTGCTCATGCACCAACCACTCACAGATGGCCAGGGTCCAAGAGCAACTCAGACAGTGGAAGATTCATTTATTTCTACATGTAGACTGTTGTGAATGGTTCTCTTATTTACAATAATAAATAGGCTAAATGTGATGTTAATGTAATTATCATCAAGCTTTGCATTATTAGACCTTTAGTAAATCTCTCCACCTAATGCACATTATCTTAATAGAAAACCTGTTTGTTTTAATGTGAACATTTTCTGACCATAATCAGTCATTAAAGCAAACTACTGTTGTTTGTTTAATGTCATTTCACCCCTATATATTACTATTATGGTTACAGGCCTCTATGACAGTTGCTTTCTGTTCCAGCTGCTGCAAGGAGAGCATGACCATTTAGAATTTTCCTCTTCAGTTTCACCCACACCGCTCAGCATGAAAAATGTCACTTCTTCATTCCATGACCTTTTCTGCTCAGGGAAATCTATTAACAGTAAAACTAAAGTACAAAATGGCCAAATTTAATATAAGGGCATTTATTTTCAAGAGGGGAGAGAATATTTGAAATAAATACATGTGCCTGAATAGTGGGTACTAATCTAAGATTTTAATATTTGCAATATATTCTGATAATAAACATAATTACCTTTTTCAAATTAATTAAATATTTTAAGTAGTTAACTTGTAAAATGCTTGGTGCCATATCACATAACAGTTTCCAATAACTTGCTGTCCATAATTGACTTAAAAAGGAAATTTCTGCCTTTATTTATTTTGATTTCCGCTCATCTTCCACTAAGTCTGGGCAAATCATTTGCTTTCATTTGGCAGTCGAGCATAAATATCTGCTTCCCTGTCCCTGGCCCACTCAGCACTTGGAACACAAATAGCAGAGCAATTATTTCCATCTAGAACATGTTCAAAATAGTCCCCAACTCTTCACCCGTCACGTAGTAGCAAGCTGGTGTGATAACAAGCAGCTGTGAGTGTATGATATTGATAGCACAATATTGATGTGTAGACTGTCTGTAATGTTCATGCTGTTACAATTACAACAATATTAGGTTGTCAGGCAGGATACTGAACATTATATTGCTGGAAATGTGCTAAAATACTTTGCTCACACCGTTTTGAGTTAAAATACAAGACATTTTAAATTCCCCCACAAAGCATAAACACATCTGTTGAATATTCCAACCAGTCTGACACAGCAACAGATTAACCATTG
Source organism: Danio choprae (assembly GCA_903798125.1). NCBI lineage: Eukaryota > Metazoa > Chordata > Actinopteri > Cypriniformes > Danionidae > Danio > Danio choprae. Next base: position 1,645,428 of record CAIGQW010052479.1, on the reverse strand, counting down.
GAGTGAGTTTAGAGTGGGGAAACCTACTGACTGACCAATGGCCAAAAAACATTTTGGAGTTGGCAAGCATATTCAGTTCCTTTCTTTTCTGATGACCTTAAACAACTTCATCACTTGTGCTAAACAGAAAGTGCATACAATTAGCTATGATAGCAATGTTCTTTTATAAAATAAAGAAAACAAACAGGATGTAAATATGAACACATCACTCCAATACTTGTCTCGCTGAAGCTGGCTGTCTGTAAAATACAAAATTGAGTGCTCCTTCCCACCTTGCAAACCTACTTATAAGCCATATGCCTGCTAGATCACTGAGATCCAGTGATATGGCCCTCTTAAGTGCCCAGAACTAGATCGAAACTCAAGGGTCATTGTGTCTTTGTGGTTATTGGCCCCAAGCTATTAAATAAGTTGCCACTTGCCATTTGAATGGAATCGACTTTGACTATTTTTAGATCCAAGCTTAAAACCCACTCTTATTTGCATTTTAATTTTTTTTGAACATTTTAGGTTTATATTTATTTTTTATTCCTAACATGTTTTGTGTTATCTTTTATGCTTATCTTGTAAAGCACTTTGGTCAACTCAGTTGTATTTATACAGTGCTATGTGAACAAAGATGAAGAAGGATGTGCATTTTTCTTTAAAATATAACAGATTAAGTTAATCATTAAATCATTTTAAATACTTTAGTATCTTTCATTAAAAAAATCATTAAATTGTATTAATGTATTTGGCAGGCCCAAAGCAAATTAAAAGAGGTACACTTATCCCTTCCCTGGGAATCAAATCAGTGGTCTGAGCAATGTTTACACCATGTTCTATTGTTCTACAGGAATGACATTACATTAAAATAGTGGTTTATGGTTGTAAATCATGAGGCCTTCATGAAGGCAGCAAGGATCTATCTATAAAGTCCATTGTAAATTTTTGGTTATGAAAGACATCATTTGGTTTTTGTTAGTTCTTGCGTTGCCTCCTGTGTTTTTGCTAGTTGCTTTGACTGCTTTCCTTCTTGATTCATATCAACCAACTGAATTAACCAGAGTGGGTTAATGTTAGGCTGTATCTGATATTAAACTTTAACTTTTTTAAGTTTACACAAGTGACCACACAAATATTGACTTAGACATATGTTTATTCTTTTTACTGTTTTAAAAATGTGCCTCCCTGAGGGTCGATTAATCTGGCCACAAATGTGAAAAAGTATCACATCCACCACATTACAGTACATACTGTATTATGAAAGATGTAAAATATTTAGCTTTTAACAATAAATGATAAGCAGTCTCACAGGATGAAGGGAAAAAAATATTGTATTTTGTAAATAGTGTATTCATATAATTTATTAGATTAAAAACTATGGTTTTATCATTTTAAAATAAAACTCATGAGCAAATTTCTCTGTACACTGTATTTATATAATTACTCTATATAACGCTGTTTAAAATGATTCTGTCTTTATTCCAGTATGTTTTCATAATATGTTATATAAATTCATGCAATTGGGCGGTGCAGTGGGTAGCACAATCGCCTCACAGCAAGAAGGTCGCTGGTTCGAGCCTCGGCTGGGTCAGTTGGCATTTCTGTGTGGAGTTTGCATGTTCTCCCCGTGTTGGCGTGGGTTTCCTCCGGGTGCTCTGGTTTTCACCACAAGTCCAAAGACATGCGCTATAGGTGAATTGGGTAAGCTAAATTGTCCATAGTGTATGTGTGTAAATGAGTGTGTATGGATGTTTCCTAGTAATGGGTTGCGGCTGGAAGGGCATCCGCTGCATAAAACATATGCTGGATAAGTTGGTGGTTCATTCCGCTGTGGCGACCCCTGATTAATAAAGGAACTAAGCCAAAAAGAGAATAAATGAATGAAAATTCATGAAATTAAAAGTGCATCTGAACATCTTGTTTTCCATTTCGCCAAGTTATCAGCCATCAGAAAGTGACCAGGTAGACCTGGAAATCATGTTTTTCCTTTTTAACTCATTACTTAATTTCTTCCTTTGTAGTGTTCAAACACAAATTTCCTTAGCTCAGTTGCTGGCAGAAAAAAAAAATGTTTTTTTGTAAGAAAGAATTTGTTAATCCTTAAAATGCATTCCTTATCAGAACTCTCTGATTGTAACCCTAATGAAGCAAGTATTTTGAGATTATTTCCAGGTGTGATATTGATCTGTAAAGCAGTTTAAAGGTTATGTTATGTGTGTGTGACTAGTGACAAAAAGGATGGAAATAGATTTTATTTGGCCCATTAAATGCCTCACAAGTTAAAGTTGATTGATGAAGAGGTTGTGTAGAACACTATGATCCCAGATGACCCGAACATACCTCTTGATTTTTCAAGATATACTGTCAAATTCTTGATTTGTAATAATCTCCATAAATACCTAAATACCTGCATAGTGAGGTCACAATCCATTAGTTATCTTCAACAACCCTAATACTTCTGTCTGTCATTTTGTGAACAACAAAGCTGTTTACCAGCAGTTTAAGGCCCCGTTTACACTTGGAACTAAGATTTGTTTTCATCAATCAGATGCAGATCACAAGTGGACAACATTAGATGGAAAAGTAAAAGGGGTATAATTTTTTAAAGCTTGTCCTGTTATGAAATGGAATAATCAGATTGCTTGTATATCAGATTCATGTATTCTCATGTGGTGCTCAGTCACGCTTATGCATTTTAGTATCCACAAAAAAAACAAAAAACTAGATTTCCACCTTCTGACCTAACATGTGATTGCTTTGGGACCTGTTGTAAGAAATTTCTCCAGACCAGGTGTTCATACTTCCTGATTTATACATGGAATACAGTCAAATTTGTAGCTGCCACCCACATCCTTTTTATTCTCTTGCTTTTCTGCTCAGGAAACACTTCTGAACTGCCATTGGTCTATAATTTGGTAGGTGTGGCTGAGGGGCTCCGCCTTTTTTAACATCAAAGTCTTTCAATTAACTTCTAGAGGTAAGTCCATTGAGGTCAGAAGTTCAGTAATAAAAGCATTAAACATTGTACTGTTGATTGAGTAGATACTGAAGTTATTCTAATTGAAAGTTAAACTAAATGAAGTTCACAACGTAGGTGGAGCCTAATTATTCAGTTGTATCAATTATTATCACAGGAGTATCAGCTGTCAAGGGTTTTTTTCATCCTACCACCGCCTCTTATCCTCTAAAGAATACTAGAAAGAAAATGTTCAGAAATATGCAAACAGTAATGAAACTTACTTGGGATCTGCTCCCAACCTCCCGAGGTCATTCATCAGTAGGTCATGTGCACAAATTCAGGCACTGGTAAGGACAATGATGAGCTTGGTTGACTACACATTTTGACACACTGAGTGTGACTGTCCTGCTTGGGTTGAGGAACATGAAGGTACGAGAACACGAGATTAAGCAAACACAAATTTATTAACAAACACTTACTACAAACACAGGGAAGAAACAGGACTAGAAGAAACAGGAAACTCAGGGAGGACATGGGGTGACAACAGCGTAGACATCGAGGTGTGGACAATACAATTCCGGACCCTGAATCTAACTAACTGAGGGGTATAAATACAAGAGGGATAATGGGACAGATGATACACAGGGGTGAACACAGGTGAAACTAATAAACATTGAAAACGGCGGGAAAACAGAACAAAGGAATCACATGACAAGGGAAAAAGCACATGGAACACAACAACAGAAACAGACACCTGACAGTGACATGAGAACTACTCATTGTACGTCATCAAAACAGAAATTTATAACAGCAGAACTTATAATTTTCATATATTAATTGTATTAAGTTTTTAAAAGTACAGTACATTATAGCTAAGTAATTTGATAGTTTTATATATCAGCAACATTCTAACCATTAAACAATTATAAATGTTTGCTAGATTTTTCCTTACCTATCTGGCTAATTTATTTATGTTGAAAATAAATAAATAACGTTCTTTTTTTAGAAAAATGTCTTGCTTGTAATTACGTTTAATGATTTGGTTCACGTGATTCATATTTCACACTTCTAAACTTCCATTGTTCATAGTGCGTCTTGATGCTCCCAGATTTTCAAGATTTCAGGACTTTTCAGGGCACTTCAGGTATTTATATGTGTGTGTAAATTATATGCAGGTGGTGTGTAATCAGAGTCCATTTCATGTGCATCAGGTGTGAGATGCATATGATTATGGGATGTGTAGTCCAGGTGGCTAGCGAAGTGTATTAGGTGCCCTCTGGTGCATTTTGTTGTCATTCCAACTGATAATCCTTACAGGTTATTTTTATATACTTAATTTAAAGATTGGACGGGTATACAAATTAACTTAACATCGCTTAATTTCACATTTCAAGCCCCCAGATTGAAGACTGAAAAAGTACTTTGCTGTGATTAATTTGGGACCTTAAAGCATGTGTAAAGTAATTGATTACATTTTTTAAGAGGCCATATGAAACTCTCTGATGTTCACTTTTAATATTTAAAAGAACTTCCCATCAAAAGCATCATCATTTAGAAGTAATCATGTTGTATCCTGTTTTTGTCCATATCTTTGAAACATTCATTTTGATATTATATTTGTGGCTTATTCAAGTGTTTGATGTGAACAACAATTGCTTGGACATTTTTGCATTTTTAAATAATAGGTGAATGCTGCTGTCATATACTTTAAAAACGATGCATTTTTATTATTAAAATTAATCATTTAAAAAAATATTACATGACAAAGCAGTAGTAACACCACACTTGTTTGTTGCAAGGTTACTTTTGCATCCAATGTAGTTGGCACTGTCTATTTTCAGTCACTCAAAGCCAGTCTGGTTCTAAAACAAATTCATAGGTACATGAAGCAAACAAATGCAATAATGAAAAAGGAGAGCTTTGTGTTCACAAAACTGCAACTGTTTATCATTTAGAGTTTGATTTAAAAAAAATAATAATAAAATAAAAAATAAACTGTACATGAGTGAGAATGAGATTTTTGCAATGTTTATGACAAGGATTTTACACTGGATAAATTCATTCTTTCTCATCCACATCACCTCAGCTGTGTGAACCTTCTCCCCACTCTCACACACTCCATCAGCAAAGTACTATCCTTGCCAGAAACAGCAAAAATCTGCTGGCATGTGGTGAGTAATTTACATAAGATAAATGCTGACTTGCCCACTAGTCGACTGCTTTTAAGTAAATATTAGTAGACCTAGTTGCGCAAGTCTTGCCAGACACAAGCTTGTTCATGAAAGAAGCAGGTGCATTTGAAAGGTTGTGGATTCACATCTCTCTCCACTTTAACTCAAACCCCTCCACATACTAATGCAGACAATGAACAAACTTCAAATAAAGATATTAGGCACATTCCACAGGAAGCTTCCACATTGCTTCTTCCTCTCTGACTCTTATCCTCACTGATCTGAGCTGATTGCCGTGGCCTGGGAGGAATGATAATGGAGGAAAGAGAGAGACATGATAGAGGAGGAACCACAACAGCAGAGACAACATCACCTTCCTGCTTAATGTACAGCTAGATGACTGACTTTACAAGCTTTTCTGTTTTTAATTAGCACATTACAAAAAGATTAAGTAATTAATAAAAAAAAACTATACTGAAAACACTCAAATATATATAAGACATATAAAAACTGTTTAGATGACTTTATTGTGGTGGAATATATTACTTTCTATACTGTTCAAGTATTTAATTGTGTCATGTGACACTGAGTGTTCAAATGAACTCCAAATGCACCTGAATATTGTCACCCTGACAAAGGCAAGTTGGTGTGGTGCACAATAATGCATTTTTTAAACAATATCCATGTTAATAAAGGCTTTTCAACATTCAACTTCTCAAGAGTCTTGAACTTATGATTTTTTGTGGATCTTTACTAATCTTTTATCCAATGAGCAATGACACATCAATTACCACTAGAGCACTTTATGTTTGATTTTGGATTTATATATAAAATTGGTGATTGCACTGTTTATGTTTTAATGCATAATGAGTAACATTCTTTAATCTTGGTGTCACAGTCACCGTGTTAAGCAAATTGGGGTATTAAACCCCACGTTGTAGAATTGAAGCTTCAAGTGATATTGTGGAGCGCTGAGAGTTCCTGACTAGCATGCAGAGATGAGGCGATGCAGGTATAGATGTTAGGTTTGAAATGCTCTATTGTTGTAACTTGTTTTGTTTTAACATTGGTCTGACATCCGAATAAACACTTTGTGAAAATCATAATTCTGAGTATTTGTACAAGTCGGTGTCAGGGTTCTGTTGTGTCCATGTGCTTTTGTTATCGTCATGTGATTCCTTTGTTCTGTTTTCCCGCCGTTTTCTGTGTTAATTTGCTCCACCTGTGTTCCCCCCTGTATATAATTTGTCCCATTATCCCTGTGTATTTACACCCCTCTGTTTGTTTTATCCTTGTCCGGTATTGGATTTCCTCCTGGTGCTCCTGTTTCCCCCACAAGTCCAAAAACATGCACTATAGGTGAATTTGGTAAGCTAAATTGTCCGTAGTGTATGAGTGTATGGGAGCTTCCCAGTGATAGGTTGCAGCTGGAAGGGCATCTGCATTTTATCATGCTATTACACGAACCCCACTGGTCAATAGAACAGTACATAGACTTGGCATTAAAATTATCTGGCTGAGGAGGTGACCCCTAAATGTTTTTTTGGATGTGGGCATTGGACAGCGATATTTTGCAAAGGACAGCACTGGGCTTACCTGAGTTGTTCTCAGACGCTCCTCATTGGTATATGCCAAGTTACTACTGTCACAAAATGGCCGCCATCTTTCCACCCAAGCATAAGATTTATATGAGAAAATGTTTATTACAAGCCACATTTTCTTCTGTTTTTCAGTCAATTTCTTGAACTCTTCACCTTTATGAGCAAGAACTTTTGGAACTCTATAATAATTCTTTCTCATTTCTTGGTCTGATCGATTTTGAACACACTCCTAATCCTTGTGGAAAGTCTTTCCAGAAGAGTTGAAATTGTTATAACAAACAACAATATAAGGCTGCAAGGCCAATCAGTCAAAAGAAAAATGCCTGTTTTCGTTTAGCAGGTAATAAAGTTATAGAACTTTATAAAACATTGCCTTCAATCAAATATATTTACTATGGAACAAATAACAGATGACTGCAACCAAATATTGCCATTAGATATACACAAAATGAATAGTATTTAATATAATTTAACTATAGTGAACAATAACTTGAAATCAATAAATAATTAAAGTTAATTTCACTTTACTAATAGCTCATTGTTCCTAATAGAAAAAAAGTCATTTAAAGTAGTTTTCTCTTTCCCATGATGCTTTTGTCATATAAGAAAAATCAAGTGGTGTTTTTTTGCACAAGATTAACATATAGAGACATGTTTATTAATGTTTATAGATTTACAGTTGTGATTATGTTTAAGTTTTTATCACTGTGGCGAATATTATAGCCTACATGTAGGTTGTGTTGAGGTGTTAGGTTGAGGATGAGCTACGAAATACTAAATACTACTATACCTGAAATTGTTTTAGAATGTGACCATTTATCTTCATTACATCTTTTTGAGTTACTAGTAAAATGTGGCAGTGTCCAATCTATGAATATTTTCATAGTTCTTATTTGCTATTCTCAGAACAGAAATAGTAAGATGGGCTAGAAATTGTGGGAAAGAGACAGTGAGATGTGACTCTGGAGCGAGGCCGTGCCAACATTGCTGTACAACCAGAGCATCAAATGAAAACACCATTACATTAGAGAGAATTAAATAGAAACAAACAGTGAGTGGGACTGTTAAAAAAAAAGGGGAAAAAAAAGAGTCTGCTTTTAATTTTCTGCATGGAAGAGTTTGGCATTGCATTCAGTGTGTTCTTTCTCTTTGGGAAAAGAAACCACAAATTGTTCAGACTCAAAAGTTGTCTAATGTCTGAGGAGTCATTTCCTGAGGCTATTGAACATGGGCAACTATCAGACAGAAAACCGCTGATGTTTTTTAGATTTTACATTGATGCTTTGTATTAATTTGATGCATTATTCTTCTTAAATAGTTCTTCTAAAAGCTCTTTTCAGAAATGGACGATAGTGACATGGTCATCTTTGACCACAGACCTTCAAAATAGTTTTTTTTTTTTTTTTACATATAGGCTGTACATAATTTGACCTGACAGAAAGAAAATAAAGAAAAAAAATCTTAATTTTGACATCGTAGGTCCCAAGAAGAACTCCAAGGAAATGTAATTTTTCATTCCAAAATAGTTATTAAAAGTACAACTTTTGGTCATTTGAGTACATATTCGCTAATTTTAAAATAAACGTGTAACTATGCTTCTATTATCAGCTGGAGTGCCCACGAGAGCCACTAGAGGGCACTCCCGCTATCTGTACACTCAGAAACAGAACTTCACTCCCCACAATCTTTTGCTTTCATTGCCCACACACCTGATACAACTTATGCAGACTGTGATTATTTACAGTCCCCAGACATAATAGAGGCTGTGTCCAAAATCACCTACTACTTGAGTAGGTACTTCATTTGAGTTTGGATGTACTACATGACTGTTAGAAAAGTACATTCTATATAGTATGAATGAGAGTAGTATGAATGGAATTCAGACCATTTGTCATTGTCATATGATCTACGTAGTCAGTTGTGTCACTTTACTCCCATTCATGAATTCTCTTATGTAGCACCATGGGATAGCTTAGCATCCCACAATTGTGAATGTGCACAACTGAATCCCGCCAGAAGAAGTAGGCCATCTGCGTACTTCACGCCTACTCTTTTTCGAATACTTTGAGTTTGTAAACCTTTAGTAAATTGCTTGTGAATAAATGTGTATGAATTTGTAAATCTTTAATAAACAATGTGGGCCTCACACATGCAGAGCCTGCTACTAGACACGAGTCTATCAATACTTTTAATAAAGTTGTCAAACATTTAGCAAAAAATTCACTCCCAAATCAGAAATATGCAGCAAAGTACAGTAATTAATGGACTGTTAGGGGGAAGGCTATTTAAATAAAACACAAATGAAAAAGTAAAGTTCAACAAACTGTATTAAATTGAAACACATGGTAACTTTCAATAACAGAGTCACATATTTGAATTAATTAAGAGTTTAATAAAATTTAATTAATTTATTTTATATAGAATAAAATAAACTGTAATATACTAAATTGAACAAGAAAACGTGAGGCTGGCAAGACATCTGACACTACAATAAACAAACAAACAAACAATTTCTTTATAAAGTCAGGTTGCAAGCTATAATGAAGCTACCTTACTTTGTCTACCTACACTCTTTTCATGGTGAGTGTGAGGAAGATGAGTTTCCCAACATTTTCCACAATGTGTTAAGCTTTTGAGAAAATGTCCTCTGACGAAGTTGAAGCGGACAGAATGCAAAGGAGGTGTTTAAGTCAGTTTAGGGCATTTACCATGCAAGTAGTGGTTCCATACAACTGGGTGATGTGTATCTTCTCTTTATGATGGGGTGAATTATGACATTTACTCATGGGTGATTCATATTCAAGTGTAAATGAGAATCATTTTGTGGGTGACTGCCAGTTCCTGTATGAACAGAGTAGGAGTTTGGTTCGCATTGCCGGCAATAAGTCAGACTTGTTTTCAGTGCACATTGGACTCCGGCAGGGCTGCCCTTTGTCACCAGTTCTGTTCACAATTTTTATGGACAGAATTTCAAAGCGTAGCCTTGGGCTGGAGGGGGTCCGGATCGGGGACCACAGGATTTCATCTCTGTTATTCGCAGACGATGTGGTTCTGTTGGCTTCATTGAACATGGATCTTCAGCATGCACTGGGGTGGTTGGGATGAGAATCAGCACTTCCAAGTCCGAGGCCATGGTGCTCCACCGGAAAAAGGTGGTTTGCCATCTCCAGGTTGTAGGAGAGTTCTTTACCCCAGGTGGAGGAGTTCAAGTATCTTGGGGTTTTGTTCACTAGTGAGAGAAGGATGGAACATGAGATTGACAGGTGGATTGGTGCAGCTGCAGCAGTGATGCGGTTGATGTACCGGCTCGTTATGGTAAAGAAGGAGCTGAGCCGAAAGTCAAAGCTCTCGATTTACCGGTCAATCTACATTCCTACTCTCACCTATGGTCATGAGCTTTGGGTCATCACCGAAAGGACTAGATCTCGGATACAGGCGGCCGAAATGAGTTTCCTTCGCAGGGTGGCAGGGCGCACCCTTATAGATAGGGTGAGGAGCTCTGTCACCCGGGAGGAGCTTGGAGTAGAGACACTGCTCCTCCACATCGAGAGAAGTCAGCTGAGGTGGCTCGGGCATCTGTTTCGGATGCCTCCTGGAGGCCTACTCCTGGAAGCCTACCTAGGGAGGTGTTCCAGGCATGTCCCACCGGGAGGAGGCCTCGGGGAAGACCCAGGACACGCTGGAGGGACTATGTCTCTCAGCTGGCCTGAGAACGTCTCGGGATCCCCTCGGAGGAGCTGGAGGAATTGTCTGGGGAGAGGGAAGTGTGGGGTTCTCTCCTAAGACTGCTGCCCCCGCGACCTGGCCCCAGGAAAAGTGGTTGAAAATGAATGAATGAATGAACTGCCAGTTATTCAGGTAAATAAATAAATATTTGAAAAGGTGAAGGGCAATACACCAAACAGATATTTGAAAAAAACAAATATTGTGGTCCAACCCTATTAATTACTCACCCTCATGTTGTTACAATTACCTGAGTCCTTTGTTTATCTTAGTAATACAGATTAAGATATTTTAGATGAATCCGAAAGCTCATCCTCCAAACAGCAAAGGTCCTGAGACATTCAAAGGAACCAAAAACATTGTCTTGATATATAAATGAACTTAATAACATTACAAATTCAATATATATAATTTTTTATGTTGTTAAGTTTATTTACCATCCCTCATATATTAAAGTAAGTCCAGGAATGACATAATAAAATGATCAATAAAAGTTTATTCCCAACTGTCATTGTTACTGGTTTGAATTATGAAGCATATTTCCAAGAATGCCAATGTTAACTTCATTTTGACATGGACCAGTCAGGGCAGTTTCACTAACATTTTAATAAACAATGAATCCCTTGAAATTCATTATTCATGGTCAACAACTTCAATACCAGGTTGTTACTTATAATAAAGCAAGTGCTCTTTGTTTTTATTATTAGTAGCTCATTCACAATTTAAACAATGGATGTATTAAGCCTTAATCACCCTCACTAAATTCAGAAGAACCTCTAGTGATTTTTCCTAGAACTAGACCTGCTCCTAAAAGTTATTACTTATAGTCAAGTTTGGGTCTTTTCAGGTGGAAATCATTAGCACTCTGATATATGTATGCATATATAAGACTGTAGAGACTAGAGAAAGACGAGAGGAAGCTGCCCACTCAGGTATTCACCCTTAAGTGTGCCCAACATGCAGATGGGATCCAGATGTTCAGTGTGTGTGCTATTTCACTAATGCTTCATTACTGAGTTGAGTGAGATCAGTGTTGCCATCTGTAGATGACATGCAACAGTGCAATAAAGAGACACACATTTGTATGCATCTGTGCAACAATGACGTCATATGAAATACAGTAAAAAAAAAAGTTAAAAATTAGTAGAAAAAAGTTTTTAAAAAGTAGTGTATAAATAACTCAAGCTCAATGATGATTTTACATTACAATTTGTTTAAAGTATATGATGCAGATGTTTAAAGCATATTTGCCTTAAAAATTATAACTTATATAATGCCCTAAATCAGACATGATGTGCCCCACCAACACCAACACAATTACATGTTAACGCCTTTTATTATCCTACTGAGTATGTCATGTTATGGGAGTGACTTTAAAGTAAACACAATGTTTAAACTGACCCTTTTACTTTTCAATGCCCTTTACTGGGTCATGTTATTTTAAAGAAAAGAAAATATTTATCTTTCTATTTTTAATCAAAATGTAACAACTCAGTCTTCCTCTGAAAGAGACCATGAAGCACTGCATTTGTAAAGTGTAATATACTGTACACTTAAAATAGAGTGCCATACACATTACACTCACAGGTCAGAATTAGTTGCTGCAATTACCACTTTTTCTCATCACGAAATTAGTTCAGAAATAAAAGCCTCCAAGCCATTTTTTCCCAATTCATTATAATTATTTTTGTCTATTATTTCTTTTCATAGGCTTTAATCTGTAGTTAATTACACTGAGTGTGCCATTGCAATGTACTTTAAATCAAAAACTATATTTTAAAGGCCTGTTGTTGAAAAAATATTGAACATTAACAACATACTGTATATATTAATGAAATAAAAGGACATTTAAGTCTACACTTTCAGGGCTGTTTTGAGTGTTAGTTTTGTTTAAGTCCATTTTGTAATAAAGTCTAATTAAAAGCTGTAAGTTGTGTTTAATTTATTATATTTATTTTTAAAAAAGTTATACAAACACATAAAGGAACAATATAAATGCACACTTATTTTAAGGACTATCAAACTAAGGCAAAGTACTCTGTTTTAATTTTAGGTGTGTTATTTGAATTATTAGAATTTTAAATGTTCTAAACTGAAGCCTTGTCATAAAAAAAATGTTTAACTTCAATTGAGTACTGGACTTTCACTATAAATAACATCAAAGGAATTAAGTATCCGTGGAAAAAACAAAACAAAAAAACATACTTGATATTTTAGATAGTTCATTCATTTATATTCGGCTTAGTCCCTTTATTCATCAGGCGTCGCCACAGTGGAATGAACCGCCAACTTATCCAGCATATGTCTTTAGACAGCGGATGCCCTTCTAGCTGCAACTCAGTAGTAGAAAACATCCATACACACTCATTCACACACATACACTATGGCCAATTTAGTTTCTTCAATTCACCTGTACCGCATGTCTTTGGGGGAACCCCGAGCACCCGGAGAAAACCCACTGTTTTCTCACTGAGAACTGTTGTGAAAAGTCTATGAGGTGAGACCAGGAGAATTGTCAGTCGCTAAAACAATAAACTTCTGAGAAGAAGATCAGGAAGCCAGCTGGTAAACTGTTCTTTTCAAATCATCCTGAGCCCCCCTTCCTGACCTTTATACTTGATCGTCTCCACCAGAGCAGATCACTCACATTTCCATACAAAATGTCCTAGTTTTTAATATGGTGTATCTTGTAACTCTATATTCATGTTTGGTATCATTTTAAATGCCTCTGTGTGATTAGTATAGTGGTCTCAATTTCACTGTAATATTTCACAATATCACTTGCATATGCTGATCTTGTTTTCGGCTTTGATAAAATCTTTGCCAGATGCTCCCTCCTATAGAGCAAATGGCTCACACTTTAAACTCACTACCAATCAAGGGTCTTTGTGAGCCTTTTGTTGTCTTGAAATTATGGCTGTTTGTTCTGAGTTGAGTATTTGGGAAAGGTACAGAGACATCATTGGGATCTTGTAGCCAGGATGCCTCGTTGCAGTGTATGAGTCTCTGAGCTCATACATCATATGCTGCAATGTACTTTATAACTCTTGGATTTATCTTTGAGTAACTGATGTTGTACATTTCAGAATTGGCTTTTTATTCTTTGATTCTGTAATTGGCATGATACACTTACATCTGGAAAATAAAGTGTTGATTCATTCTGAATTCTCCTGAAATCTTTTATATCCAGTAAATTGAGTGGACTCTGCAAATCCATTATGTTTGTGACATGATTATATTAGATTTTTGAGAAGCATTTGACTGTACGGAGCAGTGTGGCACGACAGCATAAAGATCGTTTAATCACTGATGTTAGCAAATTTTATGGAAATGACTAAATTAACTACTCTTTTAGGATGAGTGAGCAAGAGGCAACCAGACTATTTGAGTATTAGTTAACCTTACATCCTCTGACTAACTTCAGAGCGTCAAGATAATGTCCTTGAGAAGAAACGCAATCTCAGGCGTGGAACTCTAAGCGGCGTTTTGTCCCTAATGAATGTATAACTGAAGAGTATGGGATCAGATATAAATCAAAACTCTAAATTGAGTCATAAATGATGAATGTGATCCGATCTTACAATTAGAAATACAGTCTAAATTTGACGGTCACGTAAAACTGGAGTCAGATTAAATTCGAAGCTGAAAAACAAATATGAATAAATTCTAATAAATAACAGAATTCTTTTCAGAAGCACTAGAAAAGGCTTACATGCATTTAACCTTCGACCATGCTGTTAGTTTCGTCATTAAGCTAATAGATGGAGTTCTACAATGTAGTCTTTTAACATGTTATCTGTAACGATTTTCCCTTTGAGGACAATAAAGTACTAGTACTACTTCAACAGAAATATGGTAATTTGTTTTGTTTTTTTATTGTGATAGATAAATAAATAAATTAACTTTTTTCATTATTAATGACATTTATCAAAATGTTTTAAGTCATAAGTTTTAAAAAATACTACTAATCCTACTATTACCAATGACAACACTGATGAGAGCACAAAATGTAAAAAGAAAAAGAAAAAAACTTAATCACTTAGTTCACACAACAGAGAATTGAAAGTTCAGCAAAGGCACCAGATCTTGAGATTTATTTTCCTTTATAAAATGTCTTCTTTTTATCATTGCACTTGCATGAAGATAATACCTTCATTAAACATTCTTCACTGTGACTGCATGCCACTTCTACTTTGTTGTACTCCTTCATATCCAGGATCATCTCTATCACGGGACTCATTCTTCATTGATAGGATCCTGTTTTAGCTCCCATTTAAACTGCTCACAAAGTTTTCCTGTCATCTGTGATAACCCATCTTCCTATCTTCCACCCTAGTCTTATATAAAAGATGCTTTACTTCAAAGACCCAAGGTGAACAAACTTGGTGGTTGTGGAGGTCCTGAGTAGGGAACAAATATTTCTGGGACAGAAAGCTTTTCTAATGAGGCATTAAGACAAACACACCAGAGCTCATCGTTCTGTTTTAATCCCTTATGACCCCAAGCTTGTATTGTGAAAACAAATATGCGATATTAAAGAATGTCTGATTTGACACCTGTTTCTCTGTGACTAATAATAAAAAAAAAACTACTTCAACTAATTATTAAAGCTGACATTTAGATGTCAATGGATTCAATCTTAATGGGGTGAAACTGGGGTGAGTAGATAAGGCTTTCTGAGCCTTTTTCTTTTGGGGCAAGAAGCTTAATTTTGATATCTTTTCAAAATGTTCATAATTAAACCTTAAATGAGATTAGATTACATACAGACTTTATGACAGATAAAGTGAAGATGTTATTTCTTGTAAAAGCTCCAGGTTAAGAAATATTCCATGATTGAGCTTTAAAACAATTACTCGTGTTACTATAGCACCACCTAGTGTTTAAAAGGTGCTTCAGCAAATTAAGGTAAGGCATCGGAATCCTTGCCTGACAAACAAATTACCCACCTCTGAGATATTAAATTTCACTGTCTGTAGGCCTATGCATTTTTGTTTTTTGTGCATCTTTATCTTTTTGTTTGGATCTCACTTTTGTGCATTGGTCAAGCTGAAACTTGTCTTTAAAATGGTGTTTTATAAATGTAGAGTTAATGTGCAATTATTTCTCTCTGTGTCACCTTTTGAGTAGTTTTTATTGAATATACTCAATGAAATACTTTATTTTTGCTGCTCTGTGTTTCTAAGTAAATCTTAAGAGTTGTAGCTGTAATTGTCTTTCTGAAGCTCTGTCTTCTATACTACATTATATTTGTTTGGGAATTACAGTGAAGTAGTAACCCGGATAGCAGGACGTCATTGAATTATCATTGAATCAACAGTTGGAGAGTTAAAAATTCAATGTTGAGTTTTCATCAGGTTTGCACCCTCAAATAATGTTTTTTTTCAATGATAGAAAGATTCATGAACACAGTTAATGATATCATTAAGTGATTAATTGAGTGTTATTAATAATGAATGATGAACACCTGCTGTTAACAAGCAGAATCACTGGAGGAAAACAAAACTACAACTGACTTCAGTTTGTATCAAATTAATGCATAAAGACATAATTTTATGATTTTCTTCTCATTTATCTTGCAACTTCACTGACTTTACTAGAAAATTGCATTAAATTAATCAAAATTGAAAACAAGGTGAAACTAAAAAGCCATGGTTAAAAAATGACATTTCATTAAGCAAAGTGTCCAAATGATGATGAAAAATATCTACTATAATCTTATTTTGACTTCAATCACAGCCGTAGATTAAATCAACTGAAATAAAACACAGTAAATCTCAAAAATC
The DNA here is from genome assembly GCA_903798125.1 of Danio choprae. Taxonomy (NCBI): domain Eukaryota; kingdom Metazoa; phylum Chordata; class Actinopteri; order Cypriniformes; family Danionidae; genus Danio; species Danio choprae. The sequence continues at coordinate 1,629,203 of CAIGQW010052479.1, read as the reverse complement.
TCAGCAGAGGATCATTAAACCACTCTATGAACATCATCAGCAACTTCACTTATTACTACCTTGTTTGACTTTATTTCAGACGTCTACCCAAGTCTTTATTTACATTTATTGAGAACTAAAATTTACAATTGATTAAATATACGTTGGAGGGGGGCCTTGGAGGAACTGTCTAGTGTTCACCAACAGGGAACTTAAGCTAGCAGAGAAGTATAATGTGCACAAAGCTCCGGGTTAGGGAGAATGGCGCAGCAAGCATTTTAGACACTGATCTTAGCTTTCTCCCGCATGACTGGTGTTACCCAGCACCTGGTAGGAAACCGGCTCTACTCGAAGATTAGAGAATCTCACGAATGTGTTAGGTGTCACCAAGCCCACAGCCTTAAAGATGTCTGTTAGAGATGCACCATATGCTAATACCCAGGAGGAGGCGACACCTCTAGTAGAGTGTGCTCTCACCTATGGGGGACACAGCTCATCTTGAGTATGGTGTGCAAGGGTGATGATATCCACTATCCAGCGGGCCAACCTATGTTAAGATACATCACTTCCCTTCTGCCAACCTCCAAAACAGACAAAGCTGCTCAGAGGATCTGAAGCTCTAAGATCCATGTACATGGGCAGTGTGTGGATGGAACCCTGCAGCAAAAGGGCTGGGTCTGCCTTTTCCAGGAGCTGCACTTGCAGGCTCACTACATGGTCACTGAAAGGAGCGGTAGGAAGCTTGGGCATGTAGCCGGGCTGGGGTCTCAGGATAACATGATCGTTAGCTGGTTCAAATTCCAGGAATATTTGTTGACCTAAAATGCCTCTAGGTCCTCCGGGGCTCTAGCCTGGATGATGGTGTTAACCACTGAAGCCGGTAGGTCACCTAAGTTTTTCATGTCGAGTCGAGTCTATGGACCACATATGGAGGTTCCAGGGAGCTGGACACAAGTGCCAGATTTTACCCTGTCTCTGAGAAAGAAGGTACTTCCTGGGTGGAATCTGCCAGGAAGGGGCCATCACGAGGAGTGTGAGGTCTGTGAATTAGGTCTGGTTGGGCCAATGAGGTGCAACTATCAAGACATGCTCTTCGTCCTCCCTGACCTTGCACAGTGTCAGTGCAAGAAGCGCATATTTGCGCATGCCCCGAAGCCAGCTGTGAGACAGAGAGGAGCCTCGGTCAGAGAATAGAACAACTGGTAATGAATGGTCTCAGCTGAGGCAAACTGGTCGACTTGGGCCTTGCCAAAACATTCCCATATTAGCTAGACCGCACCGGGGTGGAGCCACCATTCTCCCGGGAGGGTGAGCTGCTGTGAAAGCGCATTGGCTGCATGGTTTAGCTTGCTTAGAATGTGAATGGCCTGCATTGATTTGAGCTGTGTGTGACTCAATAGGAGCAGATGGCAAGCGTGATGAGACATGGGGTGGGAGTGGACACTGCCCTGGCGGTTGATGTACGCTACCAACACCATGCTGTCCATCTTGACCAGCATATGTTTCCCAGCCAGCATCGGTCAGAACCAGTGGAGGGAACTGAAACACTGCCAACAACTCCTGGCAATTAATATATTGTAACTGGTCCCTGAACCTGCAAGCCCTAAATGCCTTAGTTCCCCAGTAATTGAGGGAGCTCCTGGTGTGTTACAGGCCCTCACTTAAGCAGCAGTTCCTTCTCATATCTGACACCTAAACTCTGGAACATCCTTTCTAGCACAGTTCAGGAGGCAGACACACTCTGTCAGTTTACGACCTTCGTAAACACAGGGAGAGCCTGAGGGATTTAACCCTTTCTTGGTCCTTTCTTAGCCTTTATATGTTATCTGAATATAGGCCCTGGCTTTTAAGCCTTCATAAACAATTATCTCTTATGTTTTATTTTAGAGTTCTCAAGAAATTGGTTAATGACCAACAGAATGAATGTGATGTCTATCTGTATAACACCTTGCTTTCTTAAAGATCTAAGGTCCACACCACCATGAAATACTCCCTTTTCTTCTTTGAATGTATGGTAGAGAAGCAGTGTTTCCTTCAGAGCTGTTGAAATCCCGGCGAGTGTGCTTATTACATAATGTCTCATCTTAGTGCTCAATGCCAAAACAACTGCCCTTAAAGTAAATCTCGAGACCTTGTTCCACAACTGTTACAGTCTGTGGGAGTTAGAATTTTTGTGCTTTCCCCTTCTCTGTCGCTTTCTCTCCCCTTGTCTGTCATTCGCTCTCTGTCTCGCCCTATCACCTTTTGTTCCACTTTTTTTGCCTTCACATGTATCTGCTGATTGGATCCCGAGCCTGTCTCCAGTCAGGCTTTGTTCCGTGGGTTTTAAATTTGACCTTGTTTGTTGAGTGCTGTGTACGTTCGTTTTGGTTTCAGTATTATGATTTGTTTCGTGTCTCTGAACTAATCAAAGCAACTGTAAGGTCTGTATGGTTTAAGAGTTTATCATTCCTTTTTGGGGAAAAAGGAATAGGTTAACAAGTCGCGCGACATACATTTTGCCCGTAGCTATTTGAACTGTTTAGAAACACTAGGTAAGTGGGTGAGCGCTGCTTTTTGTATTTTTTTGTTTATTATTTTATGGAGCGTACTTCACTGAAGAAGTACAGTGTAAGCATACGCTAAAGATTTCAGTTTCTTTTTCACATTTTATTTTCTTTAGTAAGATTAGAGAGGATCTTACTCTGGCTGTTGGTTTTGTTTAGTTCTTTGCTTTGGCGCAACTTGAGTTCCTCCCAACCGAGTTCCTCCAGGCTCAGTTGGGCATGACCATTTCTCCTATGGCCAAACTTTTTGTGCAGAGCTGAGAATATAACAAATAATTTTTTTACAATATTATTTGCTCAAATAATTAAAGAAAAACAATGATGTTATAAGGATGTTTAGAAAAAGGAAAAAAATTGCGTGAGACTAATGACGGCAGCCAGAGAAAAGAATAATGTCAAATTTACTGTCCTGTCCCATAGACGCTGCATTAGAAACGCCTCGCACAAACGGTTATTCCTTTTTTTGTAATTTGAAGCAAAGATGATACTGCCTAAAAAATATTTCCCACATAATCTCCGATGCCTCCTTTATATCTTTCCCCATTACTATTCTTAAAATTCTTACTTCTTTTGTTTCTTTAAAAGAAAAAAAATACATGTTAAATTTCTTACTCCTTCAAATTTCATATATTCAGTTTTATTCTCATTTATTTTTGCTCCTGATCCTTTACAAAAGTTTTGAACCAGTTGCATCGCTTTCTTTACCCTTTCTAAATTTTTAATCAAATAAAGTTGTATCATCTGGATACTGAAAGATTGTGTTCTCTTTTCCTTCAACTCCTAATCCTATTATCCCTTTTTCCTGTTTTATAGATAAGCCGAGGGGTTCTGCTAGCAAAGAGTATAAAAGAACAGACAATTCCCAGATAGTAGAACATCATTGAATTATCATTGATTCGACAGTTGGAGAGAAGAAAATTCAATGTTGAGTTTTTTTTATGAGGTTTGCATCTTCAAATAATGTTTTTTCATTGATAGAAAGATTTATGAACACAGATGCAGTGATTAAGTTGATGATATCATTAAGTAATTAATTGAGTGTTATTGATAATTGATGAACACCTGCTGTTAACAAGCAGAATCAGTGAAGGAACACAAAACTACAATTGACTTCAGTTTGTATCAAATTAATACATAAAGACATCATTTAATGATTTTCTTCTCACATATCTTGCAACTTCACTGACTTTAAATTGCATTAAATTAATTAAAATTGTACACAAGGTCAAACTAAATATTCATAGTTAAAAAAACATTCCATTGAGCAAAGTGTCCTGATGATGAAAAATATACATTATAATCTTAAATCAACTGAAATAAAACACAGTAAATCTCTAAAATTTTAGCAGAGGATCATTAAACAACTCTATGGACATCATCAGCAACTTCACATTTACTACTTTGTTTGACTTTATTTCACACATCTACCCATTTTCAGACACCTACATGTTTATTGAGAACTACAAGTTATAATTGATTTTAAAAAAAACTTATTCAGAAGTTACCATTATGGTGAAGAGTGGTTGCTTTACTTGGTCTCTTTGATTCTTCATGTTTTATATTAATTTTGTTTTTGTCAAAGCTCTGTCTTATTGCATGACAGATCAAAAGCAAAGTGACTTGTGCATTGAAATCAGTAGTTTTGATTCATTGCTTGTGACAGTGGTTTAACATTGTATGGCGATGATAATGTTGAGATGATTCAATGAGCTATTAATGTGATCTGCATATCACTGATCAGGTTTAAAAACAACAAAAAAAACAACACAACGGATTGAACCTCCGAACCCTTAAAAACACACCGACATCAAGAATCAGCATATGAGGCTCAATGATGGTGACAAATTTCTTGCCACAGTGAATGCTGGGAGAATCATAAAACACTCATCTGTGACTCTCAGCAAGAAATTTGTCATCATCATTGACAAAATGACTCTTATGCTGATTCTTGATGTCTGTGTGTTTTGAGTTATTAATTATCAATAACACTCAGGTAATTACTTAATGATATCGTTAACTTAATCACTGCAAATGTGTTCATGAATATTTCTATAAATGAAAAAACATTATTTGAGGGTGTGAACCTGTTGAATTTTTATCTCTCCAACTGTTGAATTGATGATAATTCAATGAGCACCCATGCCTTATTTACCATGTTACTTTAAAACATCTTGCTAAAAAACATTACATTTAATTCTTGTCACTGCTCCATTATATAATATTTTAAACCATTTAATAAAATTCTTCCCAAACTGTAACACTTTAAAATTCCAAACAAATAATCATGCTCCACCCTATCAAAAGCGTTTTCAAAATCCAAGCTCATAATACAGTGTAACACAGCAACATTTTATGTTACAGCCTTATTCAAAAATGGATTAAATTAATTTATGTCCTCAATTTTTTACACACAATACTCCACAATGACAATGTGAAAGAAGATTTTTTGAAATTGTTGCAAATTTATTAAAAATAAAAAACCTGAAAAATCACATGTACATAGGTATTCTCTATACATCTCATTTGTCTTTTCTTTTTCAATCAGTGTTTCAATACCTAAAACATAATCCTCTTTTTCTAAAACGTTTATATTTAAAGGGATGGTCCCCTATGATATAATTTTTTAAACTTTAGTTGAGGTGTAATGTAGCTGTGTGAACATAAACAACGTCTCTGAATGTAATATGCTCAAAGTTTAATACAAAGGGAGACATTGGCTTTTACATAGTTAGCTTAGCAAAGCCTACAGAGAACAAAGTTTGGGGACTACAAAAAAATACATCCGGGCTAGTGAGACCACAAGGACTTCCAGTTACTCGCATTCACCATGTGCACACACTCCACGCAGCGAAGGGGCATGGCCAGATGCACTGTAATGTTATAGCAGAGAAAGCTAAAATGCCGTCCAAAAGCTGCTATTTCCACAGAGCTTGTTCTGTTTCCGTTTTTGGGCTTCCAAAGGACATGACACAAAGAGAGAAGTGCTTACATTTTAATTTTAATTATGTTCCAGAGAAATACAAATATATATATATAGCTAGCATTTGACAAAAGAGAGCTTCCAGAATCTCTCCCAGTTCAGTGCTGGATTCGGCTAAAAACTCCTCAAAGGAGCAGCTCCAACCATAACAGCAGAAGCTGTGGATTGTGAGCCACAACCTGTAAGTATTTTTAATTTGTTAAAATTGATCTATGACATGGGCATCACAGTGGCGCAGTGGGTAGCACAATCGCCTCATGTCGTAGTTGCCGACCTTCTCATCAATTAGACACTATCAGACTGGAGGTTTTGAATACCAGAAAATAGACTTTATTTAACATAATAAAGCAGAGAAAGTGCAGAGCAGCCCTTCAGGATAACCTGAAGTCTCCCCTAGACAATCTAAATCGTATGTGTCCATGGTGCTGCTTTTATACAGATTTTTGACGCACACCTCTGTGTTCCTGTGACCATCTTAGGAAGTCTTTACTGAAAGGTCATGTATATGTTTAGGTGGTCATGTTATTCTTGGCTCTTAGCTCTGCTAGCTCAGTTCTACATTCCAGTGTTCCAGAATTTTGATAAATTCTTCTAGTATGGTTATATGGATTTACATACATTGTCATGATGGTACATTAACTTAATAATATGTCATTCACTCTCCTGATTACCTCTGACACATAAACAGTTTCATATGAGTATTTAACATATATAATCAGTGCTTTACCTATTCAGTTATTCTAAATAACCAGGTACTCTTCAGCATAGCCTTCTCATAGCAGGCTCCCATAATTCAATTCAATTCAATTCAAGTTTATTTATATAGCGCTTTTTACAATGTAGATTGTGTCAAAGCAGCTTAACAAGTTCAATTAAAGTCCACATTTTTGAGTTTAGTTCAGTTCAGTTCAGTTTAGTTCAGTTCAGTGTGGCTTAAGTTCCACTGGTGAAAGTTCAAACACTGAAGAGCAAATCCACCGAAGCGCAGCTCCACAAATCCAAGCAGGCCAGTGGCAACAGTGGAGGAAAAAAAACTTCACCAATTGACGAAGTGAAGGGAAAAAAAAAACCTCGAGAGAAAGCAGGCTATGTTAGGCATGGTCATTTCCTCTGGCCAAACTTCCTATGTGGAGCTGCAGTCTAGTCGCCAGGCTGGAGAAGCTGACATCCATCGTGTAAGCTGCAGGAGTGGGTAGGGCACCAGCGGGAGGGTAGGCTGGCCCACAGGATCAAACGTAGACTTGTTCATCACTGAAGCCTTTCAGGAATCAGTCTCATGCGCTCCATTCCTCCATGGCCACCACGGTATCAGCTCGGGATACGGCCTGGTCCAGGATACCTTCGGATCATCTCTTCAGAGGTCTAGGATCGCATCGATGGCGCTGCAAATCTGTAGGGACCTCGGGATGAGTATCCCCAGGTGGAAGTAGAAAATAAAGAAAATATTTAGCGTAGCTGCTGTTCATAGTGTATTTAAACCAGAAAGAAAAGGATTGTTATGGATGAAGATAGCAGTTATATAACAACAATGTAAAGCATATGAGAGTTTCTAACACAATGGCTGGTGTATTAAGACGGAAGGAGTACACTAATATACCATACCGTTATGCGATGCATTGAGTGTATGCTTTACTAAAAAGAAAAGTCTTTAATCTAGTTTTAAATTGAGAGAGTGTGTCTGAGCCTCGGACATTATCAGGAAGGCTATTCCAGAGTTTAGGAGCCATAAATGAGAAGGCTCGACCTCCTTTACTCGACTTTGCTATTCTAGGTACTACCAGGAGCCCTGCGTTTTGAGATCTTAAAGAGCGGGTTGGATTGTAACGAGACAGAAGGTTAGTTAGATAAACAGGAGCTAGATTATTTAAACCTTTATAGGTAAGAAGCAATATTTTGTAATCAATACGGAACTTAACAGGCAGCCAGTGTAAGGAGGATAAAATTGGGGTGATATGATCATATTTTCTAGACCTGGTAAGAACTCTGGCAGCTGCATTTTGTACTAGCTGAAGTTTATTAATAGAAGATGCTGGGCAACCAGCGAACAGAGCATTACAGTAATCCAGCCTAGAGGTCATAAAAGCGTGAACTAGCTTTTCTGCATCTGAGATGGATAGCATATTTCGTAACTTAGCGATATTTCTCAGATGAAAGAAGGCGGTTTTTGTGACATGGGAGATATGATTTTCAAAAGATAAATTGCTGTCTAATATAATGCCCAGATCTTTTACAGTAGAGCTAATGCTAACTTTGCATCCCTCTATTTGCAGGTCAAGTTGTGAGATCTGCTGTGTACAGGATTTAGGCCCAATAAGTAATAATTCTGTTTTGTCTGAGTTTAAGAGAAGAAAATTGTTGGTCATCCAGTCTTTAATATCTTTAATACATTGAGTTAGTTTAGACAGTTCAGATGTCTCATCAGGTTTTGTTGAAATATATAATTGGGTATCATCTGCATAGCAGTGGAAGCTGATCCCATGTCTTCTAATAATGTCTCCCAGGGGTAGCATGTATATTGTAAACAACAAAGGGCCTAGAACTGACCCTTGAGGCACCCCATACTTTACTGGCCTGGTTTGTGAAGGCTGTCCATTTATATTAACAAACTGGTAACGGTCAGTTAAGTATGACTTAAACCATTGTAGAGCCTGTCCCTGGACACCTGTAGAGTTTAAGCGATCTATAAGTATATTGTGGTCAATGGTGTCAAATGCAGCACTAAGATTCAGTAAAACTAATAACGAGATGCAGCCTTGGTCAGCAGCTAAGAGTAGATCGTTGGTTATTTTCACTAATGCGGTTTCTGTACTGTGATGAGGCCTGAAACCTGACTGAAACACTTCAAAAACAGTGTTCATCTGTAGAAAGGAGCATAATTGGGCAGAAACAACTTTTTCTAGTATTTTAGACATAAATGGAAGATTTGAAATAGGCCTATAATTAGCTAAGTTGCTGGGCTCCCATAACCGGCTCCAACACCTCTGTGGGCTCATTTTTCACATACCAGTTTTAGCCTGGCTTATGTTTACTGCACACTCTCTTGGATAATACTTTTAGAGAATAAAAAATCTTCATCACTCACAGCAAGAAGGTCGCTGGTTCAAGCCTCGGCTGGGTCAGTTGGCATTTCTGTGTTGAGTTTGCATGTTCTCCTCGTGTTGGTGTGGGTTTCCTCCGGGTGCTCCGGTTTCCCCCACAAGTCCAAAGACATGCTGTAAAGGTGAATTGGGTAAGCTTAATTGCCCGTGTGTGAATGAGTGTGTATGGATGTTTCCCAGTGATAGGTTGCAGCTGGAAGGGCATCCACTGCGTAAAACATATGATGGATAAGTTGGTGGTTCATTCTGCTGTGGCGACTCCAGATTAATAAAGGGACTAAGCCGAAATTAAAATAAATGTATGAATGATCTATGACATTCACAGTGTCCAGCATTAACGGTATATTGTAGCAAGGATGTAAACAATGGGAAATGCTGTTTGGCACCACTAACAATTTAGCTACAAATTCATATTTATCAGTCAAACCACTGTAAACACTCACAATCTTCAGCAGCGCGTTCAGTGTCTCTCTATGCAGATGCTTTCCGTGTCTCTCTATGTGGCCGCTTTCCTTGCAATGTAAAACTTTTCATTGTAAATTTACTGAATAATACTGGCAGGGTTGCCAGCCACATAGTGTGTTTCTACAGCACCACTTCTGTAAATTCTGTACACTGTAAAAATGTGTCCTGTAAATTAACAGTAAAATGCTAGCATTTGCAGTAACGTACTGATATAGATTGAAATGCTATATATTGAAATGCTCTGTTCTTGTAACGTGTTTTGTTTTAACATTGGTCTGACATCCAAATTAACACTTTGTGAATAAATATGTCTTATTTTGGTCATAAAACAGGGTTGTTGCTTGACTACTAAATATGAAGCACTAATCACTCTACTTTTAGTCTATCATGCCATAACACAGAGCTGTGAAGAATCAAAGAGACCAAGTACAGAACCCACTCTTCACCATAATGGTGACTTCTGAAAACTTATTTTTAATCAATTATACATTTTAGTTCTCAATAAATGTAAATGAAGACTTGGGTAGACATCTGAAATAAAGTCAAACAGGGTAGTAATAAGTGAAGTTGCTGATGATGTTCATAGAGTTGAAGATTGAAGTTCAAATAAGGATTGAAGTACAAATTAGATTATAATAGATATTTTTCAGAATCATTTGGACACTTTGCTTAATAGAACGTTATTTTAACTATGACTGTTTAGATTCACTTTGTGTACAATTTTGATGAATTTAATGCAATTTTCTAGAAAAGTCAGTGAAGTTGCAAGATAAATGAGAAGAAAATCATAAAATTATGTTTTTATTTATTAATTTGATACAAACTGAAGTCAGTTGTAGTTTTGTGTTCCTTCAGTGAATCTGCTTGTTAACAACAGGTGGTCAACATCAATTATCAATAACACAATTAATTACTTAATAATATCGTTAACTTAATCACTGCAGCTGTGTTCATGAATCTTTCTACCGTTAAAAAAAAAAACATTATTTGAGGGTGCAAACCTGATGAAAACTCAATGTTGAGTTTTCATCTCTCCAACTGTTGAATCAATGATAATTCAATGACGTTCTGCTATCTGGGTCATTTTTGCAGCTATACATTTATCTTCGTTATCTTTGTATTTTGTTTTATTAAAATTGCTACTACTCCTTCTGTCCTCACCATTCCATCTCTTTTTCACTTCCAACACATGACATTCTTTCCATTTTTTTTTCTTGCAGTAAAATCACATCCTCATATTTCCACATTTCTTTCACTTTTTCAATTGTTTTTTAAATCAGTCAGTCCTCTGCCATTAAAAGTAGCAAATTTTAAAAGCATAAAATGTATAAAAAGAAACAATTGAATTTTTTTCAGTCCATCTCTCCCTCTCACCTCTAGTAAATCAAATTTATTTCTAGTTTTCATTGAGTTTGCATTTAAAAGTCTCCTTCTTGCCACCTCTAAATTGGGTTTAGGTTTGTCTGACCTTCTCCTTTTTGTATGATTTTCCTCCTCTTCGTTGTCCTTTGCTGTGTCTTGTTCCTTACTTCTTTTTTCAGTCTGTTTAATATTGTCCAAATCCTTTTGTTAACTATCCGTTATGTCTATTTGTGTCCATTCAGTTGCATCCTGCAATGTGTCCATTTGTTCGTTACCTCCTTGGCCCTGTTTTTGCTCTATTTGCGATGTGTCCTGTAGACTTTCAAATAAGTCCCTCTGCATCCACAAGTTTTATTCATTTATTTATTCAAGTTTTTATTCATTGCTCCTCTTGGCTCTTTCCGTCAGTTTCGTCCTTGTTTTTGGTTATATCATCTTGCTGTTATGTTGTTGTTTTCTTTTCTGCTTGACAGTTCTTATATGCATCTGCCTGTTTACCTGCTGTTCTTCCTCATCTTCTATCCAACATTCGCATTTATTTAAGGTCAAATTACAATCCGGGCACAACACAGCTGTACAGTTCCTTGCAAAATGTCCTCTTTCATCACATTTGAAGCCCCTGAGTTCTGGGCATTCCTTCATCACATGGTCTGAGCTCATGCATAGTCGACAGGTTTTTACCTGATTGGTGTGTATGACTCAAAAATACTGTGGCTCTTCCGCCATCTCGATTTTGGTGCTGTATGGTAGGGAGACTTTCCCAGTGATGGGTTGCAGCTGGAAGGGCATCTGCTGCGTAAAACATATGCTGGATAAGTTGGCGGTTCATTCCACTGTGGTGACTCCAGACTAATAAAGGGCCTAAGCTGAAAAGAAAATTAATGAATGAATAGTAGGGAGACCACCTCTTTTGGAGATCTGTTTTTTACAAACCTTGTTCCATCTTCTATGTTTATGCCCGGATACATTCTTCTTTTAATTTCAGATATAGGGAAAACTCCCTATCCTTAGCTTATTTAAAAAAAAAAAAAAAAGTCATCAGCTATAAACAGGCAGATGCATGAATGAAACAACATAGTCTCTGTTTTGTAATCTCCTTACTTCACATTTCACCCCTTTAATTGTTAATCCATTGTCTATTAGAATTTCAGTGTCATCTTCAGTCTCCATTGTTACCTCATACTCTTTTGTTTGTTTGGGTCTCACTGCCAGGATCAGTTCTGTGACTGCTTTGATGATATCAGCTCCACTTGCATTTTTCACATGTTCCACTTCCACAGATACTGTTGCTTGCTTTGTGTATACTCTTCTTTGTACCTCTTGTTTATCCGTACCTTTTTGAACTCTTCGTTGGTTGTCCAGTCCATTTTCTTTACCTCTTTGTCTATTGTCCAGTCTATTTTCTTTATCTCTTCGTCTATTATCAAGTTAATTTTCTTTATCCTTTCGTGTTAGTCCCTCCATTTCCATGTTGTTGCCGGGTAGTCTGTCCATGTTTAAAAATAAAACGCACAAAATAACCACCATCCAGTCAGCAAAATGCTGCTGTTAGGTGGTTTATAAAGAAAAAACTAAACAATAGTCCAAAAACAAAAAACTAACAAAAAATGACAAACAAGCCTTTTTCGTAGTTTTTTTTTTATTGGGGGTTGGCATACAACTTTGAGGTGCATTTCCCCCACCTACTGGCTAGGAGTGTGGATTAGAAGATTTTTTTTTTTCTATAATATAACCCAGTCTCTCTAAGAAGCATTAGTAAAGCTTTCAACTTTTTATCTCCTACTCCACTACTTAAAGTGCTATTAATATCTATATTTATATTATTTTCCTTAATGTCCATTATCATCATATTCCGTTCCCTCTTATATAATAGCCATTTCTTTACAATATGCTCTATACTTCCCTCTTCATCACAATGATTACAATTTCCACTTGGATGTTTTCCTATTTTAAACAGCCCACTATTCAGAGCAGTGTGTCCAAACCTTAACCTTGACATAATGGTTTCCTCACGTCTATTTCTCCCTACTGTTTTGTTTTTACCCACCATTCTCTGAATCATGTAATACCATCTTTCTGTTTTCTCTTCCTCCCATTTCTTTTGCCATCTCTCCCTCACATATTGTCGAATTATAGTCTTCATTTCATTTTTACTAGATCTTAAATCTAATCAATATTAGTCAATGTCAATATTAGTCAATATCAACTATGTCAATATTAGTGGCCTCCTTTGCATATTCATCTGCTTCTTCATTCCCTAAAATTCCAACATGTGCTGGAACCCAAATAAAAGCTAAACTAATCTCCATCGGTTGAATTCTATATATTGTCTGTAAAATTTTTATCAAAATATCTGATCCACAATCTGAATGTCCTGTTTTAATTGTTATTAAAGATGAACTCAGAACAGATAATAGTCGTCTTTGGTTTGTTTTCTTCTACCCACTGTAATGCCAATAAAATTGCAGTCTATTCACCTGTATAAATAGACAGTTTATCTGATATTCTTTTGTAGGCCCTGACGTTAAAATCTGGAATACTAAAAGCCACTCCTACTTTATTTTCCATATCTTTTGAAGCATCAGAATATATTTAAACATATTCATCATAATTTCTTTGTATGTATTCATATGCATCTTGTGCATTGGGTTTTGGATCATCTCTTCCTTCTTTATTTAACAATGTCAGATCTACTGTGGGTTGAGAGATTAACAATAATGCAACTGTTGACCAAGGCACTGTAGGACTTATTGATACTTTATTCAAATTCAATTCTTTAATTATTCTAGGTATAATCCAACCAAAGTTTTTAATTTCAGTCTTTCTTTTTTCCCATGCTGGTTCTAACAACATTCTTGATGGATGCTGGTTGTGCCACATGACATTAACTCAATTCCATAAAGACATCTCAGTTCACCTAATGTCTAAAGGCATTTCCCCAATTTCTACTCGAAGAGCTGCAATTGGTGTGGATTTCACAGTTCCCATACACAATCTTAAAGCTTTATATTGAACCTTGTCTATTTCTTTTAATAAACTGTTTGCAGCAGACTGGTATACAATGCACCTATAATCAAACATAGATCTCATCAAACCTGTGTATATTTTTCTTAATGCTACTCTATTACCTCCTTACCCGTTAGACATCTCATCACATTCACTACTTTTTTGCTTTTATCAACCATTTTATGTAGAAGTGTCTTGTTTTAATTTTGTAGGTATATGGTTTGATGAAAAACTCACTTTTAAAACACTTTCTATTTCATGACCATATAATTTCAAATTAATATTTAGTATTTCTGCATTTTGAAAAAAGCATTGCCTTTGTTTTTTCAAACGAAAATCTAAACCCCCACTTGTATGACCATCTTTCTACTTTTGTGATTGCCTCTTGTATTTTCTTTTTAATAAATACTATGTTGGGCCTCACGGTGGCGCAGTGGATAGCACAATTGCCTCACAGCAAGAAGGTCGCTGGTTCGAGCCTCGGCTGGGTCAGTTGGCATTTCTGTGTGGAGTTTGCATATTCTCCCCATGTTGGCGTGGGCTTCCTCCGGGTGCTCCGGTTTCCCCCACAAGTCCAAAGACATGTGGTATAGGTGAATTGGGTAAGCTAAATTGTCCGTAGTGTATGTGTGTGAATGAGTGTGTGTGGATGTTTCCCAGTGATGGGTTGCAGCTGGAAGGGCATCCGCTGTGTAAAACATATGCTGGATAAGTTGGTGGTTCATTCCGCTGTGGCGACCCCAGATTAATAAAGGGACTAAGTCGAAAAGAAAATGAATGAATGAATAAATACTATGTTTCTTCCTGGTTTCCAAATCGCCCCATCATTTGCATAAAGAGATACTCCCATTTCATTTTCAATATCTGAAAACACATCATTGATCATAATAGAAAATAATAAAGGACTAATTATACTTCCTTGTGGTGTACCATTTTCTATTTTTTCTATCCTAGACAATTCTTGGCCAACCTTTACCTGAATATTTCTTTAAAAAAGAAAATCTTCAATCCATTTGAACTTTTTTCCTTTAACTCCTGCCAAAACCCATTCTGATCTTCTGATCTCAACTTAATAATTAGTCTTTCCTTCCACATCATATCGTACGCTTTTTCAATGTCGAAAAATACTGAAATAACATTCTCTATTAACCTGATCTCTACGAATTTCATTTTCAAAACACAGAGTCAGATCTATGGTGCTTGGAGCTGACCAGCCCATTTGGAGCTATTTAAAGAAGGTACAGCAGCAGGACCCAAGCGTAGCTCAGCTCATATTGACACAGCACCAATAGGAACAACCCTCTTGTCCCCTTAACCCTGTAAGACCCAAATATAGAAAAAAAATTAATTATTTATTAATAAAAAATATTTGGAAAAATTTTTTTGGTCACATTCAGTGTGGTTTAAATGTGTTTACTTGCAGTGATAGTCCCTATGACAGTTCTTTTCATCTGAAATGCACAGGCAACACCGGAGAATTAATTTTCTGCGTTGATTTGACCCTCTGGAAGTGTTTCATCACAACATCACCTGACAGCCCAAGTTCAGATTTGGCTTATGGTATTCCATCTACACTCCCCTGGTACACATAAAAATCATAGAGGATGCCAGAGATACCAGTTCTCACCCATAGTTTGAAGCCCCATTGATTGTTTGACGTTACTGAATCTCCCCTTGAAAGGAATCATCATTTCATCCACTGAGTTGTGCTCCTCAGGTACCACTCGCAGGCATCTCTCCTTAAATGAATTTAGCCACAGGCTGAGTTTTCAGAGTTTGTCCTTCTTTTCCATCTCTGACACAGTAAAGTTGTTTATAAAGTGTAATGAAGTCAACAGAGATTGGAATCTGTTGTGGGACATCACATCAGAAACAGGAGTGTACCGTGTGTCTGTCTCCCAATACATACAGACTCCAGACATTTGCCCCATCTTCAGGTACATGCCAAGCATCTTCTCCATTTCTTTATTGTATACAGATGCTCTTTTTTGTAAGCTGTAGTCATTTGTGTTTCTTGTCAAAGCCTCAATCATGTCTTCTATCACAAACTTCTGGAAGTACCCCAGTGGGCTAAGGAGGGAGGTGGCATCATTGCTGATTTCTGCACCAGAAAAATCAGTATTGGTACTAATAAACTCCTTTTTCAACCAGCGAAACATGTCACAGGGCACATTGTGTTTTTTTTGGTTGGGGCTTGATGTCTACATCATTGGCTGCATGGGCAGTCAATGGGTTGGTGGTCTTCCTTGTCCATTTCACCTGCATCTTCATTCTCTGAGTCACTTACATCCATTTCAAAATCGCTCTCTCATTTTGGACTGCAGCAATCACATCTCCACACTGAATAGATGGCTTTTCTGCACTGATGGCATTCTGAAGCTGAAAAAGGTTGAAAACAATTCATTAAATATTCAAGTAACACATATAACACTTATATTGTTGCAGATTTACATTTTGCATACAATGTCAATGCCATTTCAATGCAAAATACTGTCTGAATGGCCTATTATGGTCTCTACTTATCATACTAAGATGAACACACGCATCTCCCCAGAACAGATTCACATTCACCATTCACACCTGTCCCTCAACAATACAACATGCTACCACTCTGAACGTTGTAGAATTACAACATAGACATAAGCTATAAATCAAATTTGATTAATGTTTTCTAAAATACCTAAATATGTATGTGTTCTAGACATTGTTATAAACACACAAAAATATTTAAGGAATTTTACTTACCTAAATCTTGACAAATCCAGATCATGGCAGGATGACCAGACCTATAAACACTTTTCCTTTCCAATTGCATCCTGAGGATACACAATATGATCCATTAATCAAGTAAATTTGGTTTAGAGAAAAAAAACAAACATTTGCTTGCATTTCGTTTTAGAATTGTTAAAAGGTGATGTTGTAATTCTGCAACAGTGGGCTTTACAGGGGCATCACGGTGGAGCAGTGAGTAGCACAATCGCCTCACAGCAAGAAGGTTGCTGGTTCGAGCCTTGGCTGGGTCAGTTGGCATTTCTGTGTGGAGTTTGCATGTTCTCCCCGTGATTGCATGGGTTTTCTCCGGGTGCTCCGGTTTTCCCCACAGTCCAAAGACATGCGGTACAGGTGAATTGGGTTGCAGCTGGAAGGGCATCTGCTGCGTAAAACATATGCTGGATAAGTTGGCGGTTCATTCCCCAGATTAATAAAGGGACTAAGCCAAAAAGAGAATGAATGAATGAATGAATGAATGAATGAATGAATGGGATTTACAGGGTTAATTGTTTACCTGTCTTTCTTTCTTTTTTCCGCCCCAAGAAAAAAAACCTTTCAATTGTCCCCTGGAGGAGAAAGAAAGAATGACACAGCTGAGCTGTCCCTCTCCAAATAGGCATCTTTGCAGCCCGGCGACCCCCAAGTGGGAGGTCTTGTACCAAGAGTAGGCTGATTGACCTCCAACAGGAAGGGATGTCCTTCCAGCTGCAACCCATCACTGGGAAACACCCATACTCTATGGACAATTTAGCTTGCCCAATTCACCTATAGTGCATATCTTTGGACTTGTGGGGGAAACCGGAGCATCCGGAGAAAACCCACGCCAACACAGGGAGAACATGCAAACTCCACACAGAAATACCAACTGACCCAGCCGAGGCTCAAACCAGTGACCTTCTTGCTCTGAGGCGACAGCGCTACCCACTTTGCCACCACGCCGCCTGGGGTAGGTGTAGACATTTATAAAATACAATAGGTTGGACTCTGTCATGTACAAAACATTAAATAAATGAACACTTCAGGAGGTGTGTACACTTGGAGCTCAAGTCCAACCCACTTAGAGCTGACCAGCCCATTTGGAGCTGGCTCTGACCTCCATTTATACCCTTCCCCCACTCTTCCTTGCTGCTCTGAAAGCAGACAGAAGCCACAAAGAAAACCAACTGTAAGAAATGAAGCAATCAATTTTAAAGTATATAGATACTAGCACCAGAGCTGAGACATGGGAAAGTGTATTAGCTGACAAATGAAAAAAAAAAAAAAAAGCTTGCAGCACCTGGTATTTTTAGGTGGTCTTCCATCCAAGTACTAACCAGGTACAACCCCGCTTAGCTTCTGAGGTCAGACAAGATCAGGGACAATAAGGGTGGCATGGCCGTAAGTGAATGTCCCAATCAAAAGCAGGCTATTTAATGAAGGTACAGCAGCAGAACCCGAGCACAGCTCAGCTCGTATTGAAACCGCACCAAGAGGAACAACTGAACAACTGCCTTGTCACACACCTAAATACATACCATTACGTCAGCTGATCACAGGGAGCACACTGAAGTCACACTGCTATCGGAGCTCATACACATGCATACACGCACACATTTCACATCAATAATCCCACCATATCCCGCTACATTACATTTCACACAACATACATAACATTGAAGCATACATTTTACTTACCTGTTTGTCAAATTGTGTTTGTGTTCGTTCGTCTTGTCTATTTGTCTATTTCGCTGCACATGCGCAGAGTGGTCAGCCAGCCAGGGGAAACCATGTGAGAGGGTGAAGAGACTATGGGAAAAAAGGTTTTAAAGACCTGTGAAAATGCTAATTGATTATGTGTATTTGAAGTTTAATTTCTAATGCAAATCAAGTGTTTAAAAGTATGAGATACGTACCTGAATGGTTTATGTTTTAATATTGTATGTCCATCTTTACCTTATACTTACCTCTACATGGATTAATCCATACTGGGTGAAGACTCACTGCTATAAAAGAGCAGCTCGAGCTCAGTTCTTTTGCCACCTTGTACTGTAAATAATAGCACCTTGCACCATAGTGCTATGTCGGCTGAGCCATCATTTGTTTTTTTGACCAATTCACAAACATCTCTGCATAACAAGTGGTGTCAGAAGTGGGATTTGAACCCACACCTCCATCTGGAGACCAGAAGAACCAAAATCAGAAAATACCAACCTGGACAGAAGGTATTGTTAATGTTACCATCTTCCACCAACAAGCTTTTGGCAAAGTGGCAGGGTCTGTATGAGATCATCAAGAAGAGGGGTCCTGTTACCTATGAGGTGCATCACCCAGATAAAGGGAAGAAAAATCAAACATACCATGTCAACCTTTTGAAAGAATGGCAGGAACCAGAACCTGAATTGAAGAAGGTTATGTTGGCCTGCAAGGTGGAAAAACCAGGAGAAGGAGGACAAAATGGATGTTGAAACTCTAGAACATTCCCAGTCAGTGGTGAACCTGGACCATCTGGAAGGAAAACAAAGATCTGAACTTATGTAGGTGTTAATCAGGTACCCTGAGTTGCTGAGAGAACAACCTGGGAGGATGAATGCGGTAGAACACAAAATCTGACTGACCCAACAGAAATTTGCCAGAGACCATATCGTGTGCCTGAGAGCCTGGTAGCACCATTGAAAGAAGAGATCAAGGTAATGTTGGACATGGGCATAATCAAACCATCAACCAGCGCCTGGAGTAGCCCAAATGTCCTCGTGCCCAAGAAGGATGGTACATTGAGGTTATGTCTGGACTTCAGGAAGTTGAATGCAGTGTCCAAATTTGACACCTACCCTATGCCGCGCATTGATGAGCCTGTTGAGAGGATAGGAAGAGCAAAGTATATAACCACCTTGGATCTCTGTAAAGGCTACTGTCAGGTGCCACTGGAGAAGACGTGTAGAGAATACACTGCCTACATCACTTTACGACCATGCCCTTTGGTCTATATGAAGCTTCAGCCACGTCTCAAAGGCTCATGGACCAAATATTACAAGACTGTGAGGACTGTAGTGCAGCCTATCTGGATGACTTAGTCATTTACAGTGCTACCTGGGAAGAACATCTACACCGTCTGCACAAAGTTCTCCGGAAGATACAGGGAGCTGGTCTGACCCTGAATGTCACCAAGTGTGAGTGGGCCAGACAAGAGACTAAATATATTGGTTTCCGGATAGGGAATGGAAAGGTCCGACCACAATTGGACAAGGTGGAAGTTATTCGAAACTATCCTTGACCCCGTACCAAGAAGGAGGTACGGTCTTTTCTTGGATTGGTTGGATGGCATTACCATTTTATTCCCCAATTCTCAGAAAAAGCTGTACCCTTGACAAACCTAACTGCTAAGGCAGTGAAGAATCCAGTGCCTTGGACAGAGGGTTGTGAAAAAGCATTTACAACCTTGAAGGAACGAATGTGTACCTTTCACATTCTGCGAAGCACAGATTTCACCAGGAAATTCCTTGTGCAGGTGGATGCTTCACCTAGAGGGAATGAGGCAGTTTTGTTCTAGGAGAATGGAGGACAGGAACACCCCATTCTTTATTTGAGTCAGAAGCTTTTGCCCCGGGAGACACAATATGCCACCATTGAGAATGAATTGTTGACTATCAAGTGGGCACTAGAAAGCCTTTGCTACTACTTGATGTGCAGAGAATTCGTACTGAAGACTGATCAAAGGGCACTGACCTGGATCAACACCATGAAGGACCAGAATGCCAGAGTAACCCATTGGTACTTGTCATTACAGCCATTCAAGTTTCACATACGCTATAAGGCTGAAAAGAGCAATGTCCCTGCAGGTTACCTGTGACGATTGCCAGGCATCCACAATCCAGGAGAGGTGGAAGGTAATGTGACAAAGGAGATTGTCACTGGCTTGCAGCAGAACTGCTCATACAATAGAATGAAAATATTATTTTAAAGCATTTATTTGACTTATGCTTACCTTCATCTTCCAACAGCAATCGATTTATTAAAATAAATGGCATAGGATAACTACAAAAATAAAACAATTGAGGTTAAGAACTTATTAGGCATGATTTGAACATGAAGATCAACTTTTCAACAAACTGTTTGTGAAGATTCACCTGATGGTCCAGTTCAATATCTGCAAAACTGAACAAAGTAGCTGATATGACAAAAATAGCGCAGATAGACTAGGATTCTTTAAATCACATCTAACAGTGGACGGCTATGCTCATGTCACACAACTTAGCCCACACATCTTCTGTTTGAGGACTTCCCAGCCACAGGGATCCATCTGATGATGACCAATGTGTTTATGGGGATGAGAGCATCATCATCTGTGTTTCCGACAGCAAAACAATATTTTTCAAATGCAATTACATAGGTTCAGTCCCTCAACCATTTCACAGCAACATCGCTCTTTGAGAGACATTAACATTTCAATATACTCAAAACATTACTGTCTGTCAATATCAGTGTCGCGATAACACCACATTACTGCTTATACAAGTCTGCCTGATTGTCACGGATCACAGAAGGCAGAGACAAGGATATCGTTCACAAAGTGTTTATTAAACACAAGTATATCTTCGCACCGACGGTGCAAGCAAGCAGTTCAATAGAGTCAATGGAATCACTTCCCTTGAGTAGAGCAAGCCGATGAGAGGGGTTAGTCTCTGGGTATCATGAGTCACAGATAGCCTTGGCGGATGATCGAGATGAGCAGACGGAGAGAGTTGTGACCATGTGAAGAAGATACCGGACAATGAAGGACTGGAGAGGGTGAGACTAAATAGGGCGGTGGTGATGACTGGAGCAGGTGAGTGTGATGAGTGAACAGGTGTGTGTGATTAATAATCAGGTGACTGAGTGCGTTGTGTAGTGGCTGGAGAGTGAGACTGGTGATCGGGGCTGATAGAACGTGCAGGGGGTGTGTCACTGATAATGCATCTGATGTTTAATTTAGTATATTTTAAGTTGGTTTGGTGTGGAGCTTACCTTTATCAGTTTGGGCATTGATAATCTTCAGCTTGTAATTAGAGGTAATTAGTTAGTCTACTGTTATTACTGAAATGTGTATAATCCATACAAGTGTGAAGCTGAATGTTGGTTCCTGTCACATGACTTGTGGTGCGACATTCTAAAAAATGTAGAGAGTTTTTCAATTTTGAATTAGGCCCTCCTTGAAAAAGCAAGCACATTACATCATGTGAGCTTCATGACCACAACGCTCCCTTTTCTTCATTTAAAAAAAGAACAGATTGAACCCGTGGGCTAATTAAACGTTAATTATCTCATTAAATTTACATCTGCAGCTGAGTTACATTAACTCAATTTAAAGTGGAACCAAATATACTTTGAGATGATTTTAGCATCTGTGGTATAAAAGTAGTAAGCAAATAACTGATACTGTTTTTTCATAATAGTGTTATACATATTGGAGTTAAAGGGATAGTTCCCCCAAAAATGAACATTCATCATTTACGCACCCTTCACTTGTTCCATATCTGAGTTTCTTTATTTTTTGAACACAAATTTTCTGAAAAATGCTGAAAACGTAATTATAGACTTCCATTGTATTTGTCTTTCCTTCTATGCATGTCAATGGTTACATGTTTCCAGCTTTCTTCAAAATATATTCGTTTGTGTTCTCTCTTACTCACTGACTACTTGATGCTATAGTGTATAAATTTTTATTTTTGGGTGAACTCGCCCTTTAAGTAAAGTTTTACTTTGACAATTAAGTATTTTGATATGTATTGGGTTTTATTTTTTACATTTTTAATTGGGACAAATAATTTATAAACGTTTAAACAAGTTTGCTTGGAAACATGGTTTGTTAAGGTTTCTGAAGGAGTTGCCAATAGTAAGAGTATGTCTATGTATGTTTTAAAATAAATGTTTCAGCGTCATCTCAAATTTTAATGCTATTTTACTTATACAAAACAAATTAAATTATACATTATGCTGAATAACACTGGTTGTACATGCTCAATAGTCTAAATTAAAGAGATAGTCCACAAAAAATATATATATTTTGCAAAGTATTTACTTACCCTCAAGGGGATTCAAACCTGTATGAGTTTTTTTTTCTGTTGAACCCAAAAGACATTTTTGAGAAAGATATTTTGAAGAAAGCTGAAACCCTGTAAATATTCACCTCCATGGTATAGGACAAACAAACACTATGGAAGTCAATAGTTACCGGTTTCCAAGTTTCTTTAAAATATCTTCTTTTGGGTTCAACAGAATAAAGAAAGTAAATTGAGAGTAAATGGGGACAGAATTTTCATTTTAGGGTGAACTATTCCTTTAAATAATATTTACAATTTTCAAAAAAAGCATAATTAATTTAACTTATTACAGCTATTTGTCAGGAGACACAAAAGTCTTGGCGCAACACATAAATGAACTCTTCATATATTTTTTAAACTTTTGATCTCTCAAGCCATATATGAGTGGACTCAGCAACCGTGGCAAAATGCTGGTGAGAATAAAGGTGCAGTAGTAGATTATAAACCTGTAGTCAGGAAAGAGACTCGTCAAAGCCCCATCCAGAACTGTTGTGAGTAGGGACAGTGTACAGAGCAGTAACTGAACCCCATGCAGTAAGATGGTTCTCCTGGCCTTCTGTGCTTGAGCTGGTTCAGAAGCAGCTGCTTTAGCAGAGAATAGCACTTTGAAGTAAGTGTAGAAAAGCAGCACACATACTGAGCACATGTAGCCAATGTTAAAGACAGCATGGCTTATTACATGGTACTCAAAATTGAACACATTTTGCAGGTAGCAAATACGGCTAGAAGTAAAGAAGGAGAGAGGACGAAGAGCCAAGACAACTAAAAAGTCCAATATGCCAGGCAGGGCTCCCATCAGCCAGATGATGCCGATTAGTATTTTGGTGTTTTGAACGGTGCATATTTGTGCATGATGTAGAGGGTAGCAAACAGCCACAAATCGCTCAATAGCCATGCCAGCCAGGTTTAGTGGCGTGTTCTTGAAGACATTGCTCGCAATCAGGACGAGAACGCAGCAAATAGCAACATTCAAGTTTAACAGTAAGCAAGCAAACACAAACAATGTCACACCAACAGACAAAGTAATGATGTCATTGATGATTAGCTGTGTGTATAGGATATAGCGAGGCTCCTGAGCAAGGACAGGGTTTTTGAAGAAAGTATAAAGCAACATGCTGTTGATACAATTGATAATGACACCCAGTAATACCACAAAAAGGCTTTTAAAAACAGACTCCCCAATAAGTTCTTGCCTATAACTTGAACTATTCATTTCACAATCAACAATAAACTTAAAAACAAGTTATGTTAATTAAGTAAAATTCAGCTTATAATTAGGATAATACTGTAACAAAGCCAAATAGATGCATTGCTGGAGTAGATCCAAAGAAAAAAGCTGGTCTGAGCCTACTGGAGTTAAAATCTACACATCAAAAAGATCAGATGTTTTCTCTGATAAAATCTTTCTGTCATTTGAACTGACTTTTATATTGCTGTTGGTATCCGTGTGACATATTCAGGGTTTGTCATATTCTCATGAGCTTTGTTGTCACTACTTAATCCCTAAATTAAAAAAGAGTGCAAGAGTAAAAACAACAGTCGAGTAAAAAACGAACTGACCTTTTGATTGTTTTGTTTTTGTTTTTATATTAAACAGCTTGTCATTTACTGAGGGCCGTCCAAGTGAAAAACAACATCATATCTCTGTGGTTATATTTGAATAGCCTCCAAAAAGCTTATGGTACCATGAGATATTGATGCAGTTTTCATAATTATAAACGTTTCTTTATTTCACTTATTTTATTACAGATATTTACAGGGGGGGTTTTATACAGTGTACTATATATTTTCCAAATTGGTTAAATTATGATGTGATTTCAAACAGATGATGTCAACAGGTGATTGTAATTATGATTTAGTACAAAAGCAGCATCCAAGAAAGATCTAGTCCTTTAGGAGCAAAGATGGGTCAAGGATCGCCAGTTTCCCAACAAATATGTGAGAAAATAATTGAAATGTTTAAAAACAAATGTTTCTCAAAGAAAGATAGGAGGACATTTGGATATTTCACCTTCAACAGTGCATAACATAATTAAAAGATTCAAGAAATATGGTGGAATTTCAGTGCGTAAAGTGCAAGGATGCAAGCCTAAGCTGAACAACTGTGATCTCTGATCCATCAGGTGGCATTGCATCAAGAATTCTCATTCATCTATAAGCGATATTATCATCTATAAGCGATATGTAGTTACATCCACAAATGCCAGTAAAAACTGTACAGTGCCAAAAGGAAGCCCTATGTTAACAGTGTCTAGAAGCGCCAATGACTTCTCTGGGCTCTATGGACCATCACACAGTGGAAACATGTACTTTGGTCAGATGAATCAGTATTTCAGATTTTTTGGGGGGAGAAATGGACACCATGGGCTCCAGACCAAAGAAGAAAAGGATCATCCAGACTGTTACCAGCAACAAGTCCAAAAGCTAGGGTAAAGCCTTGGCAAAGGTAACGTGCACTTATGTGATGGCACCATTAATGCTGAAAGGTACATCAAGGTTCTGGAGCACAATATGCTACCTTCTTTTCCATGGACGCCTATGCATATTTCAACAAGACAATGCAAAACCACATTCTGCACACATTACAAAGTCTTGGCTGCAGAGGAAGAGTATACAGGTACTTGACTGGCCTGCCTGCAGTCCCGACCTGTCTCCAATAGAGATTGTGTGGTGCATTTTGAAGCACAAAATGCAACAACAAAGACCCTGTACTGTTGCCCACCTTAAGACTTGTTTGCAGGAAGAATGTGTTTGTGTGTGTGTGTGTGTGTGTGTGTGTGTGTGTGTATAGTTGATAGAAAAATTATGAAAGTTTTATTTGTTTTATTTTGGCTGGAATAAAAGCAATTTTTTGTTTACCCTAACTTGCCTTGTTAGTTAGTTAAGCCTTTACATTGCACTTTAAGCTAAATACTAGTATCTTGAAAAATATCCAGCAAAATATTATTGTGGAGAGGTGAGCATGATCAAACACCCAATGAGGAGGAGAGCATGCTCAGAGCCCGGTGGCTAGTCAGCGGACCAATCAGAAATAATAAATAACACCTGTTTATTCTAGTGATTGGTTCGGAGAGACACCCTTCTTAAGGAGGAGAGAGGGAGCAGCCGGGGAGAGGAGAGAACACACACTCACACACACACCCAGCTACACGGGATGTGAGATATTTCAAATAAATAAAAATTACTTACCTGTATCGCCGACCCTGTCTTCTTCTTCCTACAACAAAGAACTAAATTACAGTGGTTTCTTTGTCTACTAGTCCATGTGCAGAAGTCATCCAGGCGCTCGCGGTTCTCCATAAAGAACAACATCACGCGCTGGTGGAACTGAAACAGGATCTCCAACATCATATCCAAGTCCTCGTGGAGGCCCAGTGGGAGGACCGCAAGCTAATCCGGAGTTTGCTGGCCCAGGAGATCCGGCCCGCTCCGACATCTGCCGCCCACCCTCCTGTCACGATACAGAAAATGGTGCCGGAGGACGACCCGGAAGCAATCATGGATCTCTTTGAGAGAATGGCGGAGGCGTGTGGCTGGCCGCGGGCCGAGTGGCTGTTACGAGTCACCCCGCTGCTGTCGGGCAAAGCCCAGATCGCAGCACAGCAGCTGCCAGCCCAGAATCTCCTGGAGTACACTCACCTGAAGCGAGCCATCCTCCAGCGGGCCGGCCGCAACCCGGAGGAGCAGCATCAGCGTTTCCGGGCGTTGGAGCTAAAGGAAAGCGGTCGGCCCTTTGCATTCGCCCAGCAGCTCCGTGACGCCTGCCGCAGATGGCTGGTGCAGGATGGCCGGGACGTTTCCCAGATGGTGGATGCGGTGGTGCTGGAACAATTCATCTCCCGCCTCCCCTCCCAAACATCGGAGTGGGTCCAGTGCCACCGGTCAGACGACCTGGAGATGGCCATCCAGTTGGCGGAGGATTACCTGGTGGCGAGGGCCAGGGTCGGCGAAATAACCTCTCTCTCCTCTCCCCATCTTTCTCTCTCTCCTCCTGTTCCTAGGCCCAGATTGCGGAGACCGCCCACGGCAGCACCCAGAGGAGGGTGCCCTGAGGTGGACCCGCCGAGTTTCCCAACAGGGGCGTTCCCTGGTCGGGACGGAGGGGTGGAGCCACTACCCCTGGCGGCTTCCCAGACTGCGCCAGGTCTCTCTCTGGTTCAATCGGTTGGTCTTGCTGACCCCGGGGGTGTAGTGGGAAGGTCTGGGCCGATGCATTGGCGCCGCGAGGACGAGGAAAACTGTTTTAGCGCACCAAAAAACTGGTCCGTGAAGGAGACGAGTGCCCCCACGATTTGGGGTGTAAACAGACCTCAATCCATAATAGCTTGCTTCAAGACCCGGCATTGGATACGAGCCGCACGGTAAGGGTAAGGTGTGTGCACGGGGATGTAATTCACTACCCGCTAACGGCTATAGATATCCAATTCAGGGGTAAAAAGCATAGCGTCGAGGTAGCGGTTAACCCGTACCTCAAACACCCGCTAATTCTGGGAACCCATTGGCCTGGATTTAATAGATTATTAGGGGTCTTATGTGCGGGTGTTTCTTGGAAGAATTAATCGCTGGATAAGGGGCGGGTCGCTCAGCTGGGGAAATCCCAAGCGATGCCGTCACGCGATGACTCAGGGGGAGGGCCGGGAATTTCCCGGTGCAAAGACTTTCCCCTGGAGCAGTTGCGTGACGACACGCTGAGACATGCACTCGAAAGAGTGCAGATCATAGATTGGCAAAACATCCAGCCTGATCGGCCCCTCTCCTATCCATATTTTTAGATTATTGATGACAGGGTGTATCAAGTGATCCAAGACACTGAAACAAAAGAAGATACAACCCAATTATTAGTACCAAAGAGCCGTCGGGAAATGCTTTTAAACTAAATCGCCTCATGGCCCGATTTTTTTAGCCGGGCATTCACGGGGATGTCAGCAGATGGTGCGCTGCATGCCGTGAATGTCAGCTGGTAAACCCACCGGCCACCCCAAAAGCGCCATTGTGCCCTTTACCGGTGATGGAGATCCCCTTCGAGAGAATTGGTATGGATCTCATCGGGCCATTAGAGCGATCCGCACACGGGCACCGGTTTGCATTAGTCCTAGTGGATTATGCCACCCGGTACCCTGACGCAGTAGCTCTTCATAACATCTCAGCAAAGAGTGTTGCGGAAGCTCTGTTTCGTATAATCTCCCGAGTGGGAATCCCTAAGGAGATTCTCACTGACCAAGGCACCGCGTTCATGTCACGCACCATGCGCGAACTTTACGGATTACTGGGCATTAAGTCGATTCGCACCAGCGTCTATCACCCACAAACAGATGGGCTGGTGGAACGATTTAATCGTACACTTAAATCCATGATACATAAATTCGTTCACGAAGATGCAAATAACGGATAAGATTAGAGCCCTTGTTATTCACTGTGCGGGAGGTTCCGCAAGCCTCCACGGGGTTTTCCCCCTTCGAGCGACTCTATGGCAGACAGCCCCGCGGGGTTTTGGATGTCATTAGAGAAGCTTGGGAGGACGAGCCTTCAAAGTGCAAAAATGAAATTCAATATATTCTGGACCTTAGAGCAAAACTCCACACACTGAGGCGGCTCTCTACGGAGCATTTGCTTAAGGCTCAGAATGACCAACGCCAGCGATATGACAAGGGCACTAAACTATGTAAATTTTCACCGGGAGATAAAGTCCTTGTACTGCTACCCACTTCCAGCTCTAAATTACTCACCAAGTGGCAAGGGCCGTTTGTGGTCACACGATGAGTCAGCGATCTCGATTATGAGGTGATTCGTTTGGACAGGACCGATTCACATCAGATATATCACATAAATCTGCTGAAGCAGTGGAGGGAGCCGGAGGAGGTGTCGCTGGCTACGCTTGTTACCAACGAGGATGACCTGGGGCCAGAGAGCAACGGCCGGGAATGGCCGGGCGCTCTGGTCACCAGGGGAGATCATCTCTCAGCGAGCCAGCTCATCGACATCCGGCACCTCCAACGTGAATACGCTGATGTGTTCTCGCCCTGGTCGTACGAACCTAATTCAGCACCATATTGAGACCGAACCGGGCGTGGTTGTTAGGACCCGGCCGTATTGCCTGCCTGAACACAAGAAAAAGATGGTACAGGAAGAATTGGCTAATATGCTGAAAATGGGTGTAGTAGAAGAATCCCACAGTGACTGGGCCAGCCCGATCGT
This sequence comes from Danio choprae, assembly GCA_903798125.1. Taxonomy (NCBI): domain Eukaryota; kingdom Metazoa; phylum Chordata; class Actinopteri; order Cypriniformes; family Danionidae; genus Danio; species Danio choprae. The sequence continues at coordinate 1,600,744 of CAIGQW010052479.1, read as the reverse complement.
CTTGGTACCCAAGACTGACGGCTCGGTCCGGTTCTGTGTGGATTACAGAAAAGTCAACGCTGTGTCGAAATTCGACGCATATCCAATGCCGCGTATTGACGAGTTGCTCGACCGGTTAGGTGCTGCTTGATATTACTCGACACTGAATTTGACAAAGGGATATTGGCAGATCCCCTTAACTCCAATATCTCGTGAAAAAACGATGCCTTCATGACGCCGTTTGGATTGCACCAATTTGTGACACTTCCGTATGGGCTGTTCGGAGCACCAGCGACGTTTCAGCGTCTGATGGACAAAATACTTGGCCCTCACTCAGCATATGCCGCTGCGTATTTAGATGACATCATCATCTTCAGTAATGATTGGCAGCGGCATATGCAACATGTGAGGGCAGTATTGTCAGTGCTGAGACGGGCTGGGCTCACGGCCAACCCATGGAAGTGCACAATTGGGCGAGGGGAGGTAAGGTATCTGGGCTTCCACTTGGGTCACGGACAGGTGCAGCCCCAAATTGATAAGACTGCTGCTATTGCAACCTGTCCGAGACCTAAGACCAAAAAGGAGGTAAGACAATTTTTGGGACTGGCGGGATATTATAGGCGTTTTGTTTCTAATTATTCGGCCCTCGTCAGCTCATTGACTGTTCTCACTAAAAAGGAGGGACCAGATACCGTCCACTGGTCGGAGCAGTGTCAACAGGCTTTCTCAAAAGTAAAATCTATACCAGGGGCAGTTCTCTCCCAGGAGGTGGCAGGAGTGGAACGGCCGGTGCTGTACATCAGCCGCAAACAAGAGTGAGGCTAAGTACAGCACCATAGAGAAAGAATGTCTTGCAATACGGTGGGCCGTTCTCACTCTGCGATATTACCTCCTGGGCAGGGAATTCGTCCTCTGTTCAGATCTTGCTCCTCTCCAGTGGCTCCACCGCATGAAGGATACCAACGCGCAGATCACCCGTTGGCACACAGGCCGGGTGCACAAATGGCTGTAGCCGACTTCCTCTCCAGGGCGGGGAGGGGGAGGGCTACAGGCCGGACGATTCCCCGGCCTAAGGCGGGCGGTGGGGGTATGTGGAGAGGTGAGCATGATCAAACACCCAATGAGGGGGGAGAGCATGCTCAGAGCCCGGCGGCTAGTCAGCGGACCAATCAGAAATAATGAATAACACCTGTTTATTCTAGTGATTGGACCGGAGAGACACCCTTCTTAAGGAGGAGAGAGGGAGCAGCCGGGGAGAGGAAAGAACACACACTCACACACACACCCAGCTACACGGGGTGTGAGATATTTAAAATAAATAAAAATTACTTACCTGTATCGCCGACCCTGTCTTCTTCTTCCCACAACAAAGAACTATATTACAATTATGTACTGTCTGTCAGTGTTCGTCCGCGTCATTTGTTATTGTCACGTGCTTTCTTTGTCTTTCTCCCGCCACCGTCAATGTCAATATGTTCCACCTGTGTTCATCCCTTGTGTCTCTTTAGCGTAATCAATCCCTCTTCTATTTATACCCTTTCGTCTGTGTCCATTGTTGTCCGGTATTTTGATTCGTGTGGTCGTCTGTTCCTGTGTCTGCCTGTCATCCCGCATCCAGTATATGTTCCCGTAAGTGTTCAATAAACCCGTTTTGTTAATGTTTCTCATTCTCCGTCTCGTTATGTCACCATCCGCCAGCCAGGCGTTACATAATACCGGACCCAAAGTTAGCGCCGTGCATTCCCCCGATTTTCTTTTTCTAGTCTTTTTGCCCCTCAGTGTTTTATTTTCTTCCCTCCGTGTTTCCCTGGACCCTACCCACCTTCCCGTTCGTCATCACCGCCTGCTGGAGCAGGGGGAAAGCAGCCCTGAGGACCATGATCGAGCGATTGCTAACAGCTTTCCGGGCGACGTGCTCTGCACGCCCATCATCTTTAGCAGAGCACGATCGCCCGAAGATGGTCCTCGGGGCAACATCGCCGCAAATATGGAGTGGACACTGGCGAGTAAAAGATTTTTTCTACTCACCGCCTTCCTGGAGGATCTCGTCAGTGCCACTCCCGACCCAGTGACCAGCCAATCAACATCGTCCACCTGCAGGAAGCGTTTGCCAGAGCCCACCGCAGACGGAGAGCCACCCCCGGCCAATGAGCCATCGCCCCCTAGAGCGACAGAGCGGAATTGCGCCGAGATGGAGGAGCTTAAAAACCCGTCTGACCAGGTGTGCGAGCCGGCAACACCGCCAAGAGGGGGAGTCCTGGCGGCTACCCGCAGAACCAGCGAGAGTCCCGCCCATCCCCCCTATGCAGATGGACAGCGGCTGGACACTGGGAGGCTACTCATTGGCTTCTGGGGCTTTAATTTTAATCATCCGCTGCTTTTAGGCAGCAATATCCATCCGCTGTTTTCAGGCAGCAACCAACTGTTCCTACACAGTTTTTTAATCTTCCTTCTGGGAAAAAGCCTCAGCTCCAGGGTCATGAGTAGCTTCCCACGGTCCCCCAGAACTGCAGCCAGTCATCCAGCTCCAGCACTGCTGCAGTCAGCCAGCCCCCCAGCTCTCGCTCCAGCTCCGGAAATGGAGCTCGCTTGTGGGCTCTGCCTGTCTGCATCACCCTCTGGAGGGTGTCGCCCAGCGTCAGCTCCTACGGCCTCCGAGCTGCGAACTCCACCTCGGCCCTTCGACCCTAGGGCTCCGCGTTGGCTCACTCCTCCCTCGTCTTCGTCGTGGGCCGTCCGCCCACCAGCTCCGCCAGGCTCCCTCGTCCCTCCGGCTCCACCTTGGTCAGTCGTCGCCCTTCCTTCGCCTCTGGACTCCACTCTTCCGGCTGCACCTCATCGCACCGTCCTACCGGCAGCGTTGAGCTCCTCCATCCCTCCAGCTACGCCTTGGTCCTCTGTCACTCTGGCAATGCCGCGGGCTTCCGGAACCCCGCCATCGCCTTGCTCGGGTGAGCCGCCTGCTTCGCCCGGCCCTCAGAAACCTCGGCGTCACCTTCGCCCTTCGGCTCTCCGTCACTTCCTTGGGCTCCACCGCCATCAGCGGCGTCTCCCTCGATCGGCCCCCTGGAGTCAGCAGCCACTCCTCCTCCATGGATCCTCCCTTCCTCGACTCCGCCCGGGGCCGTCCTTCTGGCTGTGTCCTGGGTCCTCCTGCTCCGGTTCCCTTCCTGTGTCTCCCTCAGACTCCTCCCTTGTACCCTCCCCTTCTACCCTCCTTCTTCTTTTTGTTGTTTCGAGGACGCGCCTTCAAAAAGGGGGGGGTACTGTCAGTGTTCGTCTGCGTCATTTGTTATTGTCACGTGCTTTCTTTATCTTTCTCCCGCCACCGTCAATGTCAATCTGTTCCACCTGTTTTCATCCCTTGTGTCTCTTTAGCGTAATCAATCCCTCTTCTATTTATACCCTTTCGTCTGTGTCCATTGTTGTCCGGTATTTTGATTCGTGTGGTCGTCTGTTCCTGTGTCTGCCTGTCATCCCGCATCCAGTATATGTTCCCGTAAGTGTTCAATAAACCCGTTTTGTTAATGTTTCTCATTCTCCGTCTCGTTATGTCACCATCCGCCAACCAGGCGTTACACTGTCATCATAGCAAAGATAAAATTATTTTTTTATTAGAAATATTATTAGAAATTAGTTATTAAAACTATTATGTTTAGAAATGTGTTAAACAGAACTTGGAGTCAAAATCTAAAAGAATTACAATTTAACATTATTTGTAAATATTATGTAGCCACAATTAAATATTGAAAATGATAACAATATTTAATCAAACAAAGCATCATTTAGACACCTTCAACATTTCTCATTTCTCAGTTTAATTGCTGTAGTTAATAGAATCTGAAAAGAACTCAATTCTTTGTGGTTAAAATGTGTGTAAACAAATTCATCTTGATAATGTTGAATAGCTTTAACAGAAAAATGCAGTTTGTAATGAATGACATTCATTCAAAAGTAATTCAGACAACTCTTAGTAAGACAACATTTACACAACCACCAATACTTTGTTGGGTCAACCTTATACACAATGATAGCCTGTCTACTGGGCTGCTGTAAATCAGGTTCATCCAAATCTGTGTTGCCCATCATCTTTATGTCAGCTATGTCTCAGTATACTTTATTTTTTTACTGTTTCTTAGACAAATGAAGTAGTGTACTGCACCAACTAGTAAATAAAATATCAGAAATGATATCTGGTGTATGAAAACGTTTTGATTTGAATTCATAATATGTATCAAAGCAAATTGCTTTATTTGATATGAGAAAGCAACTATAGTCCCTTCTTGCAAGTAAAGTGTTTCATAAAAAAAGTTTTTAAAAGGCAGTAGCATGTTGAAGGATTAAGAATTGTTAAGTTCATACATAAATCTTTTCACTGATGCACCTACAGAAATGGTTTAGAGGGAAAAAAAGAAAAAAAGACAGCATTATTCTATACAATGAAAGAAACTATCCTAATAGGGAAAAGTAATTGAAATGATTAGAAAGAAAAACATTTAAGAGTCATTTTACATTTTAATAGAATTTTATATGTTGCTAATTCTAAAATTTAATACAAAGTAAC
>CAIGQW010052479.1:1584839-1596101 GCA_903798125.1 Danio choprae | reverse complement strand
AATAGAATTTTATATGTTGCTAATTCTAAAATTTAATACAAAGTAACTATAATAACTGGCTGAATTTTGCTCAATAGTTTACTACTAATCTCTAAGCAGAAATACACATTATTTACACACACACACACACACACACACACACACACACACACACACACACACACACACCTAAATTAAATGTTTGCTAATGATAGGGTTTAATGGTTCTATTGTCAGAGCCACACATTAGTGAACTCCTCAGGTATTTCTTAAACCTTTGATCTCTCAAGCCATATATGAGTGAACTCAGCAGACATGGAAAAATGCTTGTGAGAACAAAAATGCAGAACATGATTAGTAACTGGTAGTAAGGAAAAAGAGTTGCTAAAACTCCATCCAGAAATGGCGTGAGCAGGGACAGTGTACAGAGCAGTAACTGAATCCCGTGCAGTAAGATGGTTCTCCTGGCCTTCTGTGCTTTAGCAGAGTATAGCACTTTGAAGTAAGTGTAGAAAAGCAGCACCCACACTGAGCACATGTAGTCGATGTTAAAGACTGCGCTGCTTATTATATTGTACTCAAAACTGAACACACTTTGCTGGTGACATATGCGGCTGGAATTAAAGAAGGTGAGTAGATTAAGAATCAAAACCACAAAAGAGATCCAGCATGCCAGGCAGAGCTCCTATTAGCCAGATGATGCCAATCAGGATTTTAGTGTTTCGGACGGTGCTTATTTGTGCATGATGTAGAGGGTAGCAGATGGCCACAAATCGCTCAATTGCCTTGCCAGCCAGGTTTAGTGGTGTGTTTTTGTAGACGTTGCTTGCAATCAGGACAAAAAAGCAGCAGATGGCAACATTCATATTTTGCAGTAAGTAAGTAAACACAAACAAAGTCACACAGACTAAAATAAAAATAATAAAATAATGTCATTGATGATCAACTGCATATAGAGGATATAGCGAGGCTCCTGCATCAATACAGGATTCTTAAATAATGTATAAAGCAGCAAGCTATTGATACAATTAATAAGGATACCAAGTCCAACAACATGGTTTTTTAAAATTGCCTCCCACATAAAATCTTTGTGTCTAGCTCTGTTTAATCCTGAACTGTTTATTTTACAATTGTCAAGCTTTCTTTAATCTCAATATCAATGTTTATTTAATGTCATTTAAATATAATAATAATAATAATAATAATAATAATAATAATAAGATAATTTGAACTATGATTGTAAAAACCAGTAGACTAGACACAGTTGCTGGTTAGAAACATCAGAGTTATCAAATGAGCATTTCTAGAATCACTTGTTCATTCTCTGTTCCTTCTGAGACATTTAAACATGATCTTGTATTATTATTATTATTATTATTATTATTATTATTATTATTATTATTATAAGTTTGGCTTAAATTGATCTGACTGATGTTTTGGCAATAAAAACAATATGCAATTTGATAATCATGCTTTTTGGCTGGTTGAGCCATCACAGACACACCAGCGGTGGAGCAACTTGGGGTAGGAGAGCTCCACTCAAAAAGTGGGGCTTCCCAAGGAAGAGCTAAAAGTAAGAAGGTAGCTCTAACCTTCCTCACAGTATCTTGCAAAGAGGCTGGATGTGCAAGAGAAAGGAGCCCATCCTCTCCAGCCTACTTAGCCTGTGGCAAAATGTGTCACGGTTGTGAGCTGGAAGGCAGCCTGTCCAGCCTGGCAACTCTTTAACTTTCACACTCATAGAGAGCAGTAACTGCACCTAATAATTTGGGCACAGCTGCCTGAGTGGCCAGCGGCATGATGTTGTGCTGCAGATCTAATTGCAGATGGAATCCCTGGTCCTGCACTGGAGAAGGAGTAGACTTCTCTGGGTGGTCCATCTCATGGATGCTTCGAGATCTGTTTACCAGACTTAGCCATTGGAACGGGCTGGGGCAGCGAAGCAGATTTGAAATGTGCAGGTGAAAGCATTCGAAGAGGAGCAGTCAGTACAGGTAGTACCAGCAGCTGAGCAGTCTTCTGAAACAACCGGTAGAATGCACATGACTGCCCATTCACTGCTGAGAACTCCTGGGCAAAGACCCAGACAGTGTCAATATGGGGGTGTCACAAAGGTGAACCTTGTCTGCATATTGACCAGAATAAGCCAAAGGTGGTGTTTCTGGACTACAAGCATGGCCATCGCCCTCCACAGACCATGAACGGCTGACTTAGAGAGCATAGTCAGTCTCTGAGTGGAGGTCACATATGACACCAGGACAAGGTGTCATTTTGGGTGCAGCTCATGAGCGGCCAGGTGGAGAAAAAGATGTTTGAAACCAACACATCCAGAAATGCACGGTCAGTACAATAAATAAAATAGAAGACAATAGAATAGAATAGAATAGAATAGAATAGAATAGAATAGAATAGAATAGAATAGAATACAATAGAGCAGACACTTTATTGTCACTATATCATCCTTTCAGTGCAATTGCATATTGGTACAAATAAACATATCCAGTGCAGAAGGCAATAAAGTGCATTGGGACAAAAAATAAACAAACATTAGAAGAGCCAAAGCCTTCAGAGGTACAGAATTCCACTATTGCACAATAATGATAATAGACAATAGACATCATTACTATATGTGAAGTTTCACAAACTAATTTCGAAAGGAGCCCGTGATAGGCTTGCAGCTGGTCTCTATCGCTAATCATTAGCTAGCCAATCAAGATAAATATCTAGCCTAAACAACAACAGCAACAACAACATAAATAGCAAATGCTAACGAGAGCTCCGCTCCCACCAAAACCTCAGCAACAACTCACTCAGCCTGAAAACCAGCCCGAATCCGAAGCTCCAGAGAGGCCTCAGGCCAATCCGTTCAACAGCAGCCAGGATCTCTCACTGACTACAATCACCATCCCCTTCAGCTTCAAATAGTCACCTACCTTCATCACTACCTTCGTACGCTTCAGCAATATCTTCACCAACCATCACCAGGAATATGACAGCAAACTCCGCCAACGCATTACAGACGCCGTTATCACTATTCCAAGCCATTGCAATAAGACTGAACTCATCAAACTGTACGCATCCATTACTTCATCGACTCCACCCCCCAAGGACACTAGAAACACTCGATCCCGCCACACCCCCTATCTCTAACACAGAACTTCTCTGCCAGCATCTAACCAACCCGGACCATCAAGAAAAGTAACCAGGAAAGCAAATAACTAAAAACAACCCACCATCTCAACACCATCAGGAAAACAGGAACATTACAGAAACCAAATCCAGGCAACATAAGGACAATAACCAAGATATCTGTTCAACCCTTAAAATCAAAACCTCTTTCCTCTGGCCACCAGTTCCTCATTCTAGCGCAACCTCTAGCTCTCCTCCTCCAGCTACTTCTACCTTTATCAATCCTATTCAGTTTTCTCTTCCCTCCAACCTTCCCCTCTCATCAACCCATATTATCCACACTCACCAGCCTACGATTACCAGTCCCAATGTCCCCCCCCTCCCTTCTTCCTTTCCTCCCTCTAAAATTCCTCCTTTTATCCCCTCTTCATCCCTTCACCAAGCACTCACACATCCAATACTAACCCTCCCCAGCATCCTTCTCTTCCCACTCACATTTATTCTAGACGCCCTCTTTTCACCCTATCAACCGCTACACCCCTCCCTATCCCACAGAACACTCCAGTCTTGGAACCTCACCCTGTCTCCAATACAATCAAGAACCTCATCATTTCAGGTGCCGGCATAGACCTCTCAGCCCTCCTTTCACCCATAGATTGTGGTGAATTTTCACTCACTTTAAAATCATACGCCAGCACCCAAACCTGCACACTTTCTTTAGTAAAATTTCATGTAGCATTTTCCAGATACACATAGACTATATGTTTGGTTTTTCCCCATAGGAGGCATCGGAGCTCACGTTCTCCTATGGGGGAACCCACTTTTACACTTACCCCAAGTTATTTTTGGTCAAATACACTGTCCTCGTCTCACAGTGGAATCATTGTCCTTATTGGGGGGCAATGGACATTGATCTCTATAACAGAGTTTTTCTCGGTTGCCGTAATCTTTCCTGCACGATCTGCCGTTCAAGTCTCCACCCTACCACCTCCTGTCCTTTCGTAATCCCTTCCTCTGATATAGCTCCACCCAACCCAAGATCCATAAGTTACGTTCCCAGCCGATACCCCCTCTCTTCTTCCTACTCAGCCTTCCTCTTCTCAAAACTATCCTCCCCCTCATCCCTGCTACAACTTTAATATCGGAAGATGCTTCCAACACCCATGCAAATTTCCTCACACTTGCAACTACTGCGGCAGCGCCAAGTCTCTAAAGCTAATAAAAAATATAAACAGACTAATTGATTAAATTAGTCAGCTGCAACGCTTGGCTCGCTAAAGTTGACATCTCCTCTGCATTTAAAGTCATGCCTTTACACCCTGATTTCTGGCATCTCTTTGGGATAGATTGGAGATCCAAATTCTACTTTGCCATGCATCTAACTTTCGGGTGCAGAAGTAGTCCAAAAATATTTGACATCCTTTCAGAAGCTATATGCTGGATCCTGTCCAATAACTACGCATTCCGCACCTACTACATCTCCTTGATGATTTCCTCATTATTTCTTTCTATATAATACTCCAACCCAACATCTAGTGATAACTAAAAAAAAGTGTTCACTAATCTCGGCATTCCGCTCGCAGAGAAAAAAACCTCCGGACCTAGTACGTCACTAGAATTTCTAGGCATCCTAGATTCACAAAAATTCCAAGTATCCTTACCCAAGGAGAAAATCGACCGCATCACCTCACTATCCTCCATATTTCTGGAAAGACAAAGATGCTCAAAACGTGAATTACTGTCTATCTTAGGACACCTCAATTTCGCCATGTGCATCATTCCGCAAGGATGCCCCTTCGTAACTCACCTTCTCCAACTAGCGGCATCGGTCTCCGGATTAGATGATGATATATCTCTATTCAATCTATGCCGTAACAAACTCAGCCTCTGGATTTCCTTCCTTAAATGCTGGAACGGCTGTTCCTTTTTCTACAGCGATTTAATAGAATCACCGGTTGACATTAACCTATACGCCGCCCCTTCCGTAGGTTTCAGAGGTTATTATGAGGGTCGTTATTTCGCATCCTCCTGTCCCCCCCAAATGCTTGAAATTCCCCCACATCATCAATTGGCAGAATTATTGGAATGATACCCTGTAGTAGCCACTTCCTTATTGTGGGGAGATGAATGGTCCGCCTCCAGCATTTTAGTCCCTTGCGACAATGAATTCGTTGTTCAATGCATTAATAAAAGGCGCTCTCACTCTAATGCCGCTCCTCCGCCGCTTTATTTGGATCTCTGCCAAAAAAATATTTATTATAACAGCTAAACATGTACCAGGTTTTTTATAATCAAATTGCTGACTCTGTGTCCCCTCTTCTGTTTCAGAGATTTCAACTGCTCGCCCCAAAAGCAGAACAACATCCGACTCCTGTCCCTCCTTATTCAGAGATGATAATCCCATAAGTCACCCCATGCATCAACTGCACCAAACATCCATCTCCCTCATTTTACAAGCAGTAGTGCCCAAAACCCTACAATCATATTTTACAGCATGGAATGCATTCAACCATTTTCATTCCTTTTACAACACATAATTTCCCAATTTTTCCTTGCTCACAATCACTTCATTCATCGCATATCTCCATGCATACAAAAACATGCAAGCTAGCTCTATCAGAAGCTATTTAAGTGGCATCCAATCCCCCCCCCCATATACATATATATATATATATATAGAGCTGTCACTCCTAAGCTCTAACCCCAGCAGGGGTGGTCCTCGAACACCGACTGCTGCAGGAGTCCTCACCTGTCACCCTCTGGACCCCTCACACCCAGCACACTGCCTCTTTGAACTTTTACCTTCTGGTCTACGCTACAAAGCACTGTGCACCAGAACAGCCCGACACAGAAACAGTTTCTTCCCTCAGGCAATCCATCTTATGAACACTTGATGATAGTAATTGTAAAACAAACATCACTACTTGCTATATACTTTTTGTACGCATATACACTTATTTAGCAACATACTTACATGCAAATTTGCACATAACAGCTGCACATATAACATAGTAATATACCTGTATATAGTAATATACCTGTACATACACTTGTCAATTTGCACATTTGCATTCACTACTTACTTCTATTTTTTAAATATATTTATTATCTGTTTTTTTGTCCTGTCTCTGTAATTCTGTTGCGCTGTAGAAGCTTCTGTCACGAAAGCAAATTCCTCGTATGTGTGAACATACCTGGCAATAAAGCTCTTTCTGATTCTGATTTCTCTAGCAGGAGTTTTCACCACTTACCTCATTTTCCCTGACTTCTGCTAGAGCTAGCCTTGATAGCTCAACTCACCCGAGCTGTGATTTCGAGCCTCGAGTCACGTCACTGCCTCTCCCAGGCCTTAGATTACCCCATTATATATATGTATATCATTCATTCATTCATTTTCATTTCGGCTTAGTCCCTTTATTAATCTGGGGTCGCCACAGCGGAATGAACCGCCAACTTATCCAGCATATGTTTTACGCAGCGGATGCCCTTCCAGCTGCAACCCATCTCTGGGAAACATCCATACACACCCATTCACACTCATACACTACGGACAATTTAGCCTACCCAATTCACCTGTACCACATGTCTTTGGACTTGTGGGGGAAACCGGAGCACCCGGAGGAAACCCACGCCAACACAGGGAGAACATGCAAACTCCACACAGAAACGCCAACTGACCCAGCCGAGGCTCGAACCAGTGACTTCTTGTTGTGAGGCGAACGTGCTATCCACTGCGCCACTGTGAGGCCCTATATGTATATTAATATTCTTATTTTTTTTTAATATATATATCCAACATCCTGGCTCTATCTCCAACGGAGTGTTCCTTGAGCGCCGACTCCCTATATACCCATTATCTAAGTGTGAACTCTTGAAGTGAAGTTTCACAAACTAATTTCGAGAGGAGCACGTGACAGGATTGACTGCAGCTGGTCCCTATCGCTAATCATTATCTAGCCAATCGTATCATTCCAAATTTAACATAAATATCCAGCCTAAACTTTATTCCTCAACTTCGTTTTGGAAGACCACCCCATCCATCCCTTCTCCATCCTCCTCAATTCTAGGAACGGGCAACACGGCGGCTCAGTGGCTAGCACTGTTGCCCCACAGCAAGAAGTTCGTTGGTTCACATACTAGCTGAGCCAGTCGGCACTTTCTGTGCGGTGTTTACATGTTCTCCCCGTGTTCGCGTGGGTTCTCCCCGGGTTCGCTGGTACTCTGATTTTCTCCCACAGTCTAAAGACATGTAACACAAGTTAAAGTCACAAGCACCTAATACGTACACACTGGCGCGGTTGGCAGTCTATTCTTGAAAAGCTATCGAGAACTACCTGATCTCGTATCTCTCCTAATGCTCATTGACCAGGCAGGAGCCTTGGGGACAGCATGCCAAACCTGCTAAAATAGTCAAGCATTATCTAAGTGTGAACTCTTGAAAAGAGGTGAGTGGAACAAATTTCGAGAGGAGCACGTGACAGGATTGACTGCAGCTGGTCCCATCGTCAGAATGGTATATTCCTCTAATTGTCAGTTTGAATGTGTGTGTGTGTGTGTGTGTGTGTGTGTCAGCCATGTTTAATTAACATATGGCACTTGCTTAAAAGTTGTTCTTAAATTTATTCTTTCGTGCCTTGATGAACCTAAAATGTATACCAGAAGGCAATGGTGCAAACAGATAATATCAGGGATGAGAAAGATCCTTTAAGAGGTTTGCTGCCTTTCCAAGACAGTGTGAAATGCAAAGTTCACTCACCTTCCGGTGAGCCCAATTGCCAGCTGCTGAGCTACTAGAAAACCAAGTAGAGATGCAATAGGTTAGCATGCTCTCAATGGTGAAGAGATAGAAGAACACTAACAGCTGTTTTGGCAGGTGGTTCTTCTTGAGGGTCCACAAGAAATGCTGATGAGCCTTTTCGACAGTAGCCAAGGTGTTTATGCTCCAGGAAAGATCCTTGGTAATGTTAATGCCCAGGAATCTGAAGATTAAAGGACCTTTTCCATGCAGACCCCATAAAATATGTAGTGGAATGTGAATTAGAATGTGTTTTCAGAAATCAATAATAAGCTATTTGGACATCAACTGCTTTGCTCTCTTACTGGAAACTGCTCTATTGGAATTTAGTTTTTTTAGTTGCCAGTAATGTACCCAGCGACAAAAGAGATAACAGCTCAACCGCCGCTGAATGCACCATCACACATGCTGGCAGACAGAGAAACACTGAAACTCTGGAAGTCAGAAGCTCAGTAGCAGTTGTGATCTCTTCAGTGACGTGCGTGAATGGCTCTGAAGCAAGAAGTCTGAAGTTCTGTCACACATGTGCTCCTTAAATACTTCTATTTGTGGAGTGGTTGCACCTGTGAGATTGCACTCGCTAATATTATAGGCATTTCATTGGCCCTTTTTCATACATTTCATAGTGATTGGTCATCTGTCGATTCCTCCAAAATGGTTGCCCCAGCATAACTCAGAGCGACCAACTGGGTAAACAAGGTAAACTTGTATTTTCAATAAAACAATTAAAACCTATAGTTCTCAATAAATGTTATTGGGGACTTTTGTAGATGTCTGACAGAAATAAAATCAAACAGGTTCGTAATAAGTGAAGCTGCTGATGCTGTTTGCAGAGTTATTTAATGATCTTCTGCTGAGATTTTGAGAAATCCAAGGTTAAGGGAGTGAACAGATTACCATTCCAGCCAATCGCAGACATTCCTTTTGAGCATGTGAACACAATGGCTAATCAACCTATGATTTGCTCTCTCATTGGCTGTAGCTCATCACTACATCTAATCAATTATGTTCCACAGGCATTTCCCCAACTGCATTAAAGCAAGCTTGAATAATCTCACTGTTTAACCCTGTAAACCCTGACACATCAAAAAATAAACAGAAAATTAGAATTTTCTGGAACTGAGATGTTTAATAGACCATCTAATAAACTTCTTTTTTTCATTATATTTATATCACATTTGATCCATTTGGCGTTTTGGCAACTTTTTGCTCACAACAATGTGTCACGGTGACACACACACAAAGGAAAGAAGGCAGGGATTACTTTGAACGATTGAATAGGAATTGAGCACAAACAAGATGTGAAACAGGTGAGTGGTATCACTGGGTGAAGACTTTCTCACAGGTTTGTCCAAGCAGCATGTAAGTGATCATAGCAGTCACAAACATCAGTCACTTCCTAATCGTTGGTGTGCAGTGTACATAAACAGTGGGAAACTAAGTGAGCGGTGTCACTTGGTGAAGGTTTTCTCATATGCTTATCCAAGCAGTAAATAACAGTTCATCATAATCAGTAGTGAAACAAATAGTCACTTCCCTTTGTCTGTGTCTGCATCCACAGATAACTGAAGCAAGCCTTTAAGGAGGACAGGAGAGATCAGAGCACTAGGGAGAAGATCCAGGAAGAGGTGACCATCCAACTTAGATTCCAGCCGATGAGTGACTGAATGAGGTGAATATAGAAAGGGAGTGGGTGATTGCAGGTGCAGGTGTGTGTGATTAGTACTCGGGTGATTGTTCACGGTTGTGGTGTGTGGTGGATGGTGATTGTAAGTGGTGACTGGAGCTGAGGGAACGTGCAGAGGGTGTGACACAATGTTAATTATAAATACAAAAAAAATATTTTGCTTTTAACATTTTGAAAACACAGAACATTTCAAACAGTTTGTCTGTTTTCTTATTAAACATTTTATGCTGTGTTCACACCAGACGTGGCATGCGTGAATAAATCGCGCTATAATAACATTTTGAGTTTACTCGATGCATCAAATTCGCATCTTACTAGACACGGATTTGCATCATGAGCAGGGCTTCTGTCTGCCCGGTGACTCTAGCTTCGTTGCTAAATGGCTAACATGGATTTTATTGAGATAATAGCTCTGCTTTATGAAGGCTGAAAAACAGCATATATTCGTTCGGCGCCATGTCTGAGTCCACTAGATCCTTTCAGAGGTGCACCCACCTCTGCGAGTTCATCAATTTCTCCAGAAACTATACCTGGATGATGGAGGTTTTTAGCGGTGCTTCAGACTCAGCCAAGCCCAGTTTGATGAACTGTTGTTTGGTGTCGGCAAGAGGATTTCACCTCAGGACATGAACAGAGCAACAGAGCAAGAGCATTGTTTATTCCTTCAAAGAACATTAATTTATGGATTATATTAAATAACCTTATTAAAATACAAAACTACAGAGCATGTAGCAAAATCGTCATGATTAGGGACTCCAGTTATAAGCAAATAATAAACAACTTCAAGTATAATCAAAATAAGGCTTTATTAACTACACTAAACACTTAAATTAATCTAACATAACACACATTCTGTTGGTATAGGAAAAGTAAGTAAAGAGGCCATAAAGAGTGAAGAATAAAAGTATGAAGTAGCAGATCTACAGCCTGAAGGAAACATCAGGTTCATAATTTAAACACCTTTGCTAAAAGCTTTAGATGAGACTTGATGCATGTGTTACAGAGACTAAGTTTGATACTTGCAGTCTCACCATTTGAAAAAGAGTGCTGATCTTTGCTAAAGTAAGTTGATGAGAAAGAGTCCTATATGTGAACTTGTTTAACTGTGGTAGTTCATTCATTCATTTTCATTTCGGCTTAGTCCCTTTATTAATCTGGGGTCGCCACAGCGGAATGAACCGCCAACTTATCCAGCATATGTTTTACGCAGCGGATGCCCTTCCAGCTGCAACCCATCTCTTACCCAATTCACCTATACCGCATGTCTTTTGACTTGTGGGGGAAACCGGAGCACCCGGAGGAAACCCACACCAACACAGGGAGAACATGCAAACTCCACACAGAAATGCCAACTGACCCAGCCGAGGCTCGAACCAGCGATCAGCGACCTTCTTGCTGTGAGGCGAACGTGCTACCCACTGCGCCACTGTGAGGCCCCTAACTGTGGTAGTGTTTAACATTAATTTCAAGAGTTTTGAAACATAGAAGATGAATACACAAGAAAGAGCCTTGTTGCAAACACCTGAATACACATAGACAGAATCCAGGATGCATCCTGATACCATTGGAGAAACTAATTGTTTTACTTTATGTCAGATGCCTACAAAAGAGAAAAATTATTAATTTACTTGAAATCTTTGATTTTTGCTTTTATATATATATATATATATAT
>CAIGQW010052479.1:1567922-1584739 GCA_903798125.1 Danio choprae | reverse complement strand
TTTTTTATATATTTTTTTTTTTTATTAGCTGCTGTGACTTTGTGTTAGGCTAAGCACAAGCTGTATTTTTTTTTTTTTTTTTTTTTTGGTCTTTTTTGATCTGGGACAAATTCCAGCTTCATCATGCATCGTTTGTCATGCTGTAGCCTATTTCTGAAGTGTACAAGGGAACAGAGAACTGATTTTTCTGATCGGCAATTGGATGGGAATATGAGTTTCTTATATGTCAAAATTTTTGGTCATCCTTCGTGAGAGAATCGCACAGTTGAACTACGAACTGATTGAATTGAACTCAGTGCCTGTGCCCCCACTGCACCAACTCATAAACAGAAATAGACACACACACTTCCAGGTTCACAGGGGTGTGATGGCACAATATTCAAGGATGTATTCAAGAATGCACAGAAACAATTAAATGTGCATGGTATTCTGGTTATATATTTGTGAGATACAGATCTGATTAGAAAAATTTATAAAAAATTTTACTGGTTTTTATTTCTTCTTTTTCATCCAAGTTTCACACTCTTTCCCATTAAATTATATAAATACACTATATTCTAGTTTGAAAACTACTATTAAACAAAAAAGAAGGAAAAGGGGCTGTGACATGTTGATTTTATATGCATAGTGTGAGCAGTCAAGCACAGCTTTGGCTTTACATCGCATGCAATCTTTCTGTACAGTGTTAATTGATACCTTGGTGAACTCGATTGGAAATCCCACTGTATGCCCGGCCTTAAGGAAAGTGTTATGGCATGTTTAGGTTGCTACTTATTAACCCCTTGAAGGTTGCTGTTTGTAGTGTTTTGTTTTTTTTACCCAGTTTGATAAAACTTTATTTGTTATGATTATAGCCTAAAGCATGCAATGCACAGCAGCCATTTTTGCACTGGGGAGATTGCATGTTCTTTAATTCAAATATATTGTGTGAATCCCCTAAGAAGTTTTGCTTGTATTCAGTGTTTATATTTGTTTTATATGTACTTTGTGTTAGTATCTTCTGAAGACTTGGGTATTGGAAGCATATTATAGCATTTCACAAGCAATAATCACACATGCAAAAGATCATTCTGACAGTAATTTGCTAATGTGTACATTGTGAATTTGTGTTTTGTTCATTTAGTTTAGATAAGCATCTTTGTATTTATTTAGCGGTTTTACAAAATGCATGACTGCACTCAAGTAAAGAAAATAATTATTCAATCATCACCTAAGTAGTAATTGAAAATCACTGATCATCATCTTACAAGTGTTTAATTATCTGTATATGCATGCTCGCTGTTATGATCACAGATTAAAAAGATTAATAACACAGATTATAAAGAACTACAAATCCGCTGTTACATGGACTACAGATCCAGTCATGCACTGCACCACACACACACACACACACACACACACACACACACACACACACACACACACACACACACACACACACACACACACACACACACACACACCTGTTCCGGATCACGATTGATTGCACTCACCTAGCTGGTAGCTGCTCGTGAACTGATTACATGGACTATATACACAGCACACGCACACCTCTTGGCTGAGACTTGTTTACTGTGTGTGACATTACGCCTTGCCTTGCCTTGCCTTGCCTTGCCTTGCCTTGCCTTGTCTTGCCTTGCCTTGCCTTGCCTTGCCTCGCCTTGTTGTATGCTGCCTGCCTTTTGACCATCTGCCTGTTTATCGACCACGACTCTGGATTGCCCGTATACATCTGTTTGCTCCTGATTGTGACAGCTGCTTGCCTGACCAGTCTCAATAAACCTGCATTTGGATCTGCACCTCCCTTGACAGCGTCCCATTCACGTTACACTCGCAAAAAACATTAATGTTTTTTTTTTTTGTTGTTGTTTTTTAGATGTGTACTGTATATAAGAGCTCTGCAAATTTGCTATTTATTATGTAATGGCACTGGTTTCATGCAGATTTGCATCTATATCAAGAAATGTATATGTTTTAATGTCTTTGAATATTGACTTCAAAACTATTTGAATATGTTTAGAGGATTAAAGCAACATGTTTGTGTTGACATATGTTGACATTTGATTAGCTCCTTTGGGTTGTGTGCAACGAACTCACCATTAGTAATTAACATTTCCTTTGTCCCTGAGGAAACAAGCTCCCCTTTGAGCTCTCTCTGAAGGTCAAAGCTGTTTATTAAACCTAATGAATATGACTGGGATTAGCACATTCTCAGGGGAAAACATTAAAGTTCATCTGTTTAAAAATTGCTCAAAACATTCCCAAGAAACAATGCATCCCCATAAACACAGATATATTTTGATAAACAAAGACAGTAATGTAAAATAAATAAATGCATAAATAATACCAAGGAAAATACGAAAAATATGTAAAAAGAAAAGAAAAGACTTTTTTTATTTAACATAGATTTTATTGTTGAAATGACAATGACAGCTTTAGTGTAGATAAAGTGTAATGGGTCTAAACGGTGTGTAAAAAGTGGTTAAAGGTTTACATTATAGGAGGAACTGTACATGTCCATGTTTAAACTGTCCTCAGATTTCAGGTATATTTTTGTTCATCCTCATAAACGTTTCAAACAGTAATATCAATGCAATTTAATTTCAGAAACGTTATTGTGTTCCACTGACAGAAATTGTGGTACATAATTACAAAACAAAAAAACACAAAGTTTCCCTACCCATACAATTTTTTATCATGCATTTACTAAAAGCTTTTTAAAAACTATTAAAGGTTTAAAAATAATAATAATAATTAACTAATCATGTCTCTTTTGCAGACAACATGCAACTAATCATTAGCAAAATCAGTCTACACATAAAAAAAAACTACTGTTAAATTCCTTTTTCTATCATATTTGCTGTTGGTATTGTTAGTCATATGTGGCTGATTTGGATTTTATTAAAGAGATACACACAAAATTGAAAGTTTGTTGTTAAATTTTGCATGATCAGGTCATCCAACGTATCAATGTTTTTCTTTAGTAAAAGATGTTTGGTAACACTTAACAATAACAGTACATGAATAATGATGTAGTAATATGTAAATTAAACGTACTTCATTATGAACAAATGATGAGTTAAGGCATGCGCTAACTAACTACAACATGAGTCACATAAGTTAATGTGTGAATAATGGCTACCTTAATTACTTGTTAGTACATGTTTGTTAATTAATGTATTAACACTTTAATTTTAGCTAAATAACTAACATTAACTCGTGACCTGTTAATGCATCTTTATGTCTTTATGACCTGGTAATGCATCTTTATGTCATCACTTTACTTGGAGGGGCACATGAAATCTTAAATATTCATAAACTCTTGTCTTAAAAACATAACAGTTATGCGCATCCTTCTAATGTTTGTTTACATTAAAATTGAATAGAAATGTGTTCTGTCTACATCAGAATGGACAGTTTAAACGAGTTCATGAGAAGTTAAGAAAGTGTTAATGATAAAGTACCCCTCCAAGTAAAGGCATTACATAAACATACATTAATAGGTCATGAGTTCATGTTGGTTACATTCATTCATTCGTTCATTTTCATTTCGGCTTAGTCCCTTTATTAATCTGGGGTCGCCACAGCGGAATGAACCGCCTGGTTACATTCAGCTTAAACTAAAATGTTAATCAATATATTAATTAACAAACATGTACTAGCAAGTAATTAAGGTAGCCATTATCCACACATGAACTCATGTGGTAGTTAAAGTAGGTGATTAGCACATAACTCATCATTAGTTCATAGTAAGGTAAAGTTTCATTATTTCTTTATTGGTATTTTAAAGTGTTAACAGATTTGTCACTGAAACTGTGGTACTTGGTGATTCATAAATTGCAAGTCAATAGGATTGTTGCCTGTTAGCTTAAATAACAAATCAAACATATACATGCATTAGTACCTGTGGCATTAATACCACTGTTAATACACAGTGAGTAAATTAAACACACCTCCACCACCCCCACCCAACAATGCACATGGCTTTCATACTGAAAATGCAAATCATAGCAAAATTATACATTTATTATATGTAGCTCATGCCTGACAAGAATTGGATGAACTGTTGAAAGCTTGTCAGGCCTACAGGTCGATGTTGGTTGCCAGGCGCAGACAGAGAACTGCTTCATTGGGTATATCTCGTGGGCTAATTTCATTGGCCTCCAGGCGCAGGACACGCAGGTTAGAATAATTGTTTGTGTCCACAACTCTGCAGAAGCTGCTCACTGAAAACTCTGGGAAATGAAAAGCAGTTATTGTTTTGTTAATGCACATATAAAGACTAAATAATGACATACATCGCTTGCATGAGAATAGCCTAATGCCAAATCCTACAGAGTAGATCAAAATGGCAACTGTCAGAATGTAGATCAATCAAATCATTTTCATGCACTGTATCATTATTTTTTCATTCTGTTCAGTGATTCTGGTTGTTAACATCAGGTGTTCATTATTAATGATTAATCAACACACTTAATTATCTAATTACAGGAATAGTTCACCCAAAATGAAAATTTACCCAAAATGTATTCACTCTCATGCTATCCTTGCTGTAAATGACTTTTTTTTCCACATGAACACAGACAGAGCTTTATTTTTTATCCTGGCTCTTCCATGTTGTATAATTATGTTGGTTAGTGGCCCTTTTTTTTAAGCTTCCAAAAGCACACACATGCGTTGTAAAACTAACCCCTATGCTGGCAGGGTGTTTAACACATTTATTATAAAGCTGATTTATTTATTTTCTTATTAGAAACTCTAAATCACTGAAGTTGACTTGGAAATTAAGAGGATGGCTTTAGCATGAGTAAATTAGGGGGTTATTTTCATTTTGGTGTAAACTAATTCCTTAATTTCAGCACTGCCTCTTTGTTACTTTTTGCATTCTGCTAATCCCATAAACATCAAATCATGCTAATTTAACACTGGGGATTTTACTGTGTACATTTTCACAGAAAATATATACTGCACTAGCTTTTTTTCTGCTCTTTTAGGGACATTTGAATATTTCTAACTAGCTTATATCATAGGAAAAACACTCATAACCTTTAGAGAGTGAGTAAATCATGAGTACATTTTCAGTTGAAGTATCCCTTTAATGTAAACTACTTGTAAATAATTTGTGCAACTGTATGCAAAAGGAACTAAAATTATTTCAATTAAAGTGACTGTTTTGAAGCAAGCCATGAGGATCATTTGTATATAAGCCTCTGACATGCCTTATAGGCATTTGTGTAACATTTCAGATAATTTCTCTGTACCTTTGATCTTGTTGGCCTGGAGATACAGATTCTCTAGGCTGGTGCTGATAGTCGGAATCCTTTCCAACTTGTTGAAGGACAAATCGAGTTCCACAAGTGTGCTGACATTGAAAGCATTGGCTGGAATTCCCCCATTGGTGAGCTGGTTGTGGGACAGCCGTACAAAGCGCAAATCAGGCCGTTGGCTCAAAAAGTCAGAGGGAATGCTGGATATATGGTTGTACTCAAGATATAGTTGACTCAGCTTTGGCGGCAGGCTTTCTGGAATCTTTTTCAATCGGTTCCCTCTCAAGTCTAACAGGGTCAAGGACAGCAAACTCTTGAGTGCATTGCCTAGGTCTTCTATGGCATTTGCTTGGAGATGCAGAGCTGTCAGGTTGTCCATTCCATGGAAAGAGTCAACCGGTACTACCGAGATATTGTTGTGATTCAGGTGTAGATCTCGTAGAGAACGTGGTAAATCCTGTGGAACACGACTTAAGTTGTTGTTCTGTAAAAAGAGGCGCTGAAGGTTTGGAAGTTTGGTAAAAACTTTATCACCAATCTTGTCAGAGCTTAGTTTATTTGCATGCATGATGATCCAAGTTAAATTTGGTGCATTATCAAAGACACCATTTGTGATGCGTGTGATCTCGTTATTTTGCAAGTATACATATTTAATATGAGATGGTACAAACGGCACATGTTGTAGCTTGCGGTTGTTGCAGTACATTGCTTTGGGGTAGGCAGGAGGGCAGTCACATTCCAAAGGGCAGTCTAGCACAGAAGGCTCATCCTCATTTCTTAGAGAAGCATAATTGCCATTGTGACTACGGCCATAGCCATGACTGTAGGCTCGGTTACGAAGATAACTTAGCCAGGTTAAAGAGTTGGTTGGTTGTGGCATTGAAAAACTGTCAAGCCTTGCCAGGAACAGCAGTAGAATCCAGCCTCTCATTTTCACTACAGGTTTCCTGTCAGAACACAAATACAAATATATTTATGATAACATTTGTAGTAAAGCACAGACAAAAGCTGTAAAATAAATATTACTTATTTGTAATTAATTATAACTAACATTCCTTTTTCTTGCAGGTTAGACAATCTTATTCCTTTATTTATCAGGAGTCATCACAGCGAAATGTATTGCCAATTACTCTGTCAATTGTTTTACCAGCGGATGCCCTTCCTTCCACAACCCAGCCATAAGATTCCACTACCTCATGCAATCCCCAGTACTGGAAAACACCCACACACTCTCACATTCCAACACACTACGGCCAATTTAATGTATCTAATTCACTAATTTGTTGTGTGGCATCACATCCAGCAGGCAGCAACCATTTTTTCCATTCCTGTGTAACTTATTGCTTTGGTATTTGTCCATTTTTATGAATATTCATTGTCCCCTTAACATTATCTGAAACTGGCAGTTGATTGAAAAACATATCCATACCTAGTGATGAGCCATGGTTTATTTTGATAGGGTTAGTCTTTTTAAGGATGATTTTAGATTTGTTTTATGCCCTCTTTTTAGGGGGTGTATGTGTACTATATATGTGACCCTCTCTGTGAATCTCCAGCTAAATTGCATAATCTGTTTCTGAGAAAAATGTATATAGCCATAAAAATGACAAAAACATGCAATCTCTGTTTATTGCAAAAAATGATAATTGAAATATGGTTTTATGGTACAGTTTACTTTTAGTATAGAAAAACCTCCTGATTATCACGTAAAGCCAATAGTGCATAGAGCCAATATAATTTATATTTTGTATTTATATTGAATATATTTACCAATATAACATTTACATTATATTTGCATATTTATAACATTTTCTGTCGATGTTTGATTTTACAAATAAAGCTGCTGTACCACACCAAATAGTTTAATTGTTTGTTTTTTTATGCTTTTTGGACTATCACATCAAAACAATTAGACCTGTTTTACAAAACTTTAAGAAGAAATGTATCATATATCAATGAAAATGGGAGAATCCCAGCTTTAATTTGGTATATGGCACATAGTCGGATTAATTATGTGTGCTGCAGTTTTAAATAAGGCATCTCTTTAAATAGAATTTTCTCCAAAAAATGATGAAATGAAGCAAATCTTTGACATGGCCTAGTTCAGTCAATATTACAGATATCAGAGTTATATTTTCACAGAATATGTTTTACATTGTTTAGAATGATTTTATGTCAAAAACAGCGAATCGCAAAAAAAAAGACTTTAGCCGAGTTTTCACAGAGGTTCACATATGGTATTCCTGTTCTGTTTTATGATGCAAAAGGGAGAGTGATAGTAAAAAAAAAAAAAAATCTCAGTTAATTTAAGCATTGTCTGGCTTCCATTTATTACAACGTGCAACCTAATTTATATTTTTCCAAACTCATCACCACTCTGGAGCCAGGCCTGTTGATTATGAAGTTTCATTCATAAGTACAAATAAATAAACAAATGAATGAATGAATAAAAAGATAGATAGTTATATATGAGTATTACAGTGTGAAAATTATCCCGCCTTGCAAATTAAAAATGTAACTTACATCAGCTGCATTTTCTTTTAAGGGTGTTTCTAAGTGTAAGTTCAATTATTTGTCATACTGCCATATATTATTTGCTTAAAATAAGATGACAGAATGCAGGCATATGTGTTTACATGCGGAGTGAAATCTGTGTAACCTAAGAGGCAAAAATCTAGCTGTGCCAACATGTTAGGTTATGAACTTTGAACCCTGACTAACAAAGGATTAATGTCCAGCAGGTTGCATTCAAGCAACTCTGACAGAAAACATGCAATTTTTGCATGTGTTTGAAAATGGAACATTCTGTAGTGAATTTAGTTATTGTTTAAGACCATTCTGCAATTTCAGTCATCATACAGTAGGTGTCCTTCATCTTCTCATTAGTCAGTCTCTTTTTCACTGCATGTAACTATTTAGCATCTTCTTAGACACCCTACATGTTTGCTGAATTTATAAAATGTCACTGTCTTGAGGTTGGTCTGTCTGTGTTGTGATTTTTCTATGCACAATTTGATTGAATGGGAATCAAGGGACTTATTCTACTAACCAATCTCCGCAGACAAGAAAATATAAGCTTATAAAGTTGTGACTGCTGGTTGAAGGAAAATAATGCAGTAAAATACAGCACAAAAATGTACTTAAGTAAAAGTACACATTTTTGTGTAGTACAATTCCTGAGAAAAAGAAAAAAGAAAAACTAAATTACAGTGATTTGAGTATTTGCAAATCATTAGATTACACCACTGGTAGGCACATAAAAATTTAGCAATTTTAAACTAAATTATTACAAGTATTACAAGCATTAAGGCACAAGCATAAATCTAATTTCCTCCTGACAATGGTTTTCATATAAAAACTATCATTACAATAAATCATCATCACTATTTGCATGTGTTATGTTTGATATCTGTCAGAGCATAGCTTTAAAACAGACATCATGCAAATTCTCTCAGGTCTGGGCAAGTATCCCATATGATATAATGCATCCTATTGTAACAGAAAGCTTTATGGAGCTAAGAGAGTTTTGCCTGAGGAAGCTTTGGTGCAATTTGCAAAGATGATGATCAATTAATCCAGCTCTGACAGCTGTCCAGATGAGAGCTTCACCTCTTAAGGCGATATTAAACACAACACACTAGAAATATATCTGATCACACATTCATGTTTAAACATGTATTGCATAATTTGGTTTGGGGAAGGGTTTATTTGTGGATAAAAAATATGGAAAAACATGTGTCTCTATTTGTATAAATCGATAGATAAATGAATCAATCACATTCATTAAAAAAAAGATTAAGTTTAATTATGGTTAAGGTGTTTGGCTTATGAAGTAAACATTTTTAAAAAGTATGAAGTAACCATTTAAAGCAGAGTAAACATATTTCAAACAATAATGTAATAAGAGAGATTAAAAATGTAATTCTTGTAAATCATAATACTTTTCAAACCTGTGATGTCCTTGTAATTATTAGCAAAATTAAAAATTCTAAGGTTAATAGATTATTTTCAATATACTGTATAAACATTACATACACATTAGAATATAGACAAAGAATATAGACAAAAGCCAGACAAAAGAATTGTATTCAGTAAATTAACATTTAATCACAAAAGAAATTTCATGCAGTTTGTCTTTATTTCATGCAGAATAAAGATTACACCTACCTATGGTTGTGACCTCGGTGGTTTTCGAGTATATTTCGAGTGTATTTTGTATCTTTTTTGTCTGCTTCAGCTTCTTTGGAAAACGGTAAACTACAAAAATAAGGTGGAGAGAGAGAGAGAGAAAAAAAAGGCTGCATGCAAACTTCAAGATAACGTGAAACCATTATCCTAGCATGTACATTTCAATTACACAAGCAGTCATGCTCATTGAACTGTAAAATATCTTTAAAATACATACATTTGAAATTCATACAGAAGAAAAACATGAACTGTACCTTGCAACTCGTAAATAACTTACATTTATACAGTAGATTGCATTCCAATAAATGGATACACTTTCACAGATCAGACCCTTCAGTGTAAAGCCAATACAGTGAACCTTTGTCTAATGCCTCACTAGCATGTTATGCGGAGTTTTGTGCCCTGAGGCTTAGTGAACATAAGTGCCATGTGCGAGAATGCAAAACATCTGCATTTTAACAGCCTTACTTCATAGATTCTGTCAGGACGGGACCCCTGCCTTATAATTATCCCTACACAGGACAAGCTTTTGTGTGTTAACATGCATTTCTGTGGCATTTGCCCTAGTACAATCAGTCTTGTTTTATCATTGGTTGTAATTAGAGTTGTTGTACATATTTACGAATAATTTGTTTAACATTAAATTAAACTGTGACCTCTGCTCAAATGCCTTTATATTTAAAACATGACAGATAACTATGAAACTAAAAGTGCACATCAAAGTAGACAAGATTCCTTGCAGGACTACTGACCAGCAAAATCACAAGCTAACGTTACTTTCTTAGAACAAAACTCCTAGAAAAATTAAGTAGGCAAGTCATAAATAGCAAAGGGTTAAAAATCAAGGACCCATTATGTATCATTTGTATGTATTAAAATTAATGTAAGGTGTTGTTCTTATGTGTAAATAAATTCCATCCAATAAAGAAATGCTTGAAAACATTTATGCAACCACATTTATTCGTTTGTTTTATATAACTGTAGTGCATTTAATGACATCATGTTGGCAGAGCTCACGTAATTTGGAAAACACTCATATGGAGTCAATTAGTCTTTCAATCATTCATCACAGGGGAATTGTTAACGAGGAGTCATTTCTTGGGCTTAATGTGGATTTATCCATGCTTTATTTAATTAATGCATACCAATGTGTATGATATAATGACGATGATGATGTAATGTTTTAGTGTGCTGTTTATTAGCTGTTGATCAGTTAGTCCTGTAACAATGTTAACGTAGCATACTGCCTCTGAAGCATACACGGCAAATTTGAAAACATCAAAAAAAAAGAATGAAACTTATTTTTAACAATAAAAAAAATTATCCTAACTGGTTTACTACAGCAACAGCTCAGAATAAAATGTGATTGACTTAGCAAAAAATATATATGGCATCTAAATAGGTGTCATGTGAGGATGCTGGACAACGGAGTTGAGGATCCAATTGCAGTTTTATTAACAGAATAGTCTAGCAAGCAAGGGTCAAAACAGGAACAAAGAGGTGTATGCAGAGTAATCCAAAGCGTGATTGATAAACAGGTGAATGGACGGTACAGGCAGCAAACTACATAAAGAAACAAAGCAACAAAGCAAAGGTCAAACACAGCAAGGGAACCACATCATAATGTTCACAAAATAGCATAACAAAACTCAACAACAGTGCGTGTGCCTGTGCTTTATAGCCCATTTAATTAGTCCTGAACAGCTTCAGCTGTGTGTGTTTGCAATCAAAGGTGAAACGGAACAGGTGTGAGAGTACAGGTATGATGGGATTTGTAGTTCATTTGGTGTCCGTTTTGTAGTTCTCCAGTGATCTGCATGGGCTAGATTGCTGGTGATTGTGACAATATCATAGCCATGTTTGGTGACAATGGATATCACCTTGCTTGAAGAAGTAATTTTGTTCAGAATGTGTGTGCATGTATATATCGTCGAAGTTCTGACTTGAGCTGGCCTTCCCAGCATGTACACTATGCTCTGACAACATAGCCTGTGTTGGCTTTGCCATGTACACCGCATGGAGGATGGGAGAATCCCAAAGAACATCCTCTACGGAGAACTCTCATCTGGGAAGAGAACCACAGGGAGCCCGATTCTGCAATTTAAATATGTAGTGAAGACAGACATGAAAGCCCTCAATATAAACACACAGTCCTGGAAAGACCTCGCAGCAGACCGCCTGAAGTGGAGGTGCACTCTGACCAAACAGCTCAAGTCAGGTAAAAATAACATGTGTGTGACGGAGGACAAGCGAGTTCGCCGAAAGGTGCGGAACCATGACAGCCAGGGAGCCACCTATCAATGCGACTTTTGCAGCAAAGAATGCCTCTTCCGTATTGGCCTCTTTAGCCACCAATGAGGCTGTCTCAGACAATCAGTCATGCTCCAAGACAAGAATTAGGATACGTCATCCATGGTCAACACTGACCGACGGAAGCCTACTACATATACTGTATAGTGCACTATGTCCAGCATGTAACATGTTATCAAGTTTCAAACAACAACACAACAACAATAGTAAGAATTGTTACTAACCCAAACACAAAGGCATAGTTCAATCTATCATCAGCTTCCTCTATAGCAGGAAAATAAATAAATAGCAACAATTGAGAGCAGGAAATAAAATGAATAGCAACAATTGATTGTCTGGTTAAGTTTCTTCAAGAATCATTTAGAAAGAAATCCATTAAAAAAATACACATAAAGGATGTGTAAATGGTGAGTAATTATTGAGTTAACTTTGCATTGAATGGTTTCCAAAAGCCAAAACATGAGTTTCAACATCAAAGTTAACACCTCTGACATCCTTCCAGATATTAACACAAATATTATTATACATGCAATAACTAGTTGCTAAGTTTTGAATGATACATATTGGTTAGATGATATGTTAAGGTCATATTTTATCCCTTATTCCCCAATTAAAAGAAATGTTTAACATTTTTTGAAGTGTCCTCTTAATGTTCAAGATCAGGAGCTAGGCAATTTTACAGCCAAGCTTGTTTGATTCAGTCCTGGTGCCTCTTTCATTGCCGCCGCCATTTTCTTTCTTCTCTTCAGAAGGAGAGGATTGGATGAGTCCTCGATTGCTTTGATCTTTATTTGTTCGTAGTCTACTCTCATTGTTGATAAGGCATTGGTCATCTCTTCCTGTGTATTTACACAAACAATAGATTTACCAAAATTACACAAATGATGAACTTACTAAAGTCTATCATTTAAGTTAAAAGTATAAAGTCTATCATTTAAGTTAAAAAGTATAATATTTGATACTGGGTCAGTACTAATGATACACAAATCTTTAAAAGATTTGGATTGGTAAGATTTTTTTTATTTATTATTATTTCAACCCCAAATCAGAAAAAGTTGGAACAGTATGAAAAAATAAAAACGTAGTGATTTCCAAATTTACTTTGACTTGTATTTCATTGCAGACAACATAAACACAACATATTTCTTTTTTTGTCTGGTTAACTTAATTTGATTTGTAAATATACAACCTTTCCTGTCATTCAGACCTGCAACACAGTCCATAAGAGTTGGGACAGGAGCAGTTTAGGGCTACTAATCAGGTAAATTGGTTAAATAATGATGTGATTTAAAACGGGTTATGTCAACAGATGATTGTAATTAAGATTTTGTTCAAAAGCAGCATCCAAGAAACATCTAGTCCTTTAGGAGCAAAAACGGGCCAAGGATTGCTAGTTTTCCAACACATATGTGAGAAAATTATAGATTTTTTAAAAAAAAAAACAATGTTCCTCAGAGAAAGATAAGAAAATATTTGGATATTTCACCTTCAATAGTCCATAACATACTTAAAAGATTCAAGGAATCTGGAGGAATTTCTGTGCGTAACCGACAAGAGTGTAAGCCTAAGCTGAACAACCGTGATATCCGATCCCTCCGGTGGCACTTCATCAAGAATCCTCATTCATCTATAAGTGATATCACCACATGGGCTCAAGACTACTTTGGCAAACCCTTTGTCAAGTACCACAATGTTTAGTTACATCCACAAATGCCAGTTAAACCTGTACTGTGCCAAAACGAAGCTCTGGACCAAAGAAGAAAAGGATCATCCAGACTGTTACCAGTAACAAGTTCAAAAGCCAGGGTCTGTCATGGTATGGGGTTGTGTTAGTGTCCTTGGCAAAGGTAGCTTGCACTTCTGTGATGGGACCATTAAAAAAAGTACATAGAGATTGGAGCACAATATGTTGCTTTCTTTTCCAGGGATGCCATGCGTATTTCAACAAGACAATGCAAAACCACATTCTGCACACATTACAAAGTCCTGGTTGCGGAGGAAGAGGATATAGGTACATGACTGGTCTGCAGTCCTGGCCTGTCTCCAATAGAGAATGTGTGGCACATTTCGAAGCGCAAAATGTGACAACGAAGACCCCGTACTGTCGCCCACCTTAAGACTTGTCTGCAGGAAGAATGGAACAAAATTACACCTGATACACTTCATCACTTGGTGTCTTCAGTCCCTAAACTTCTTCTGAAAAGGAATGGCAACATTACAGTGGTAAATGCTTTACTGTTCTAACTTTTTTAAAAGGTGTTGCAAGAATTGGAATACGCGTTTATTTAAAAAAAAAAAAATAATATAATCATGAGGAATACATTAAATAATGTGCTGTTGTATTGTCTGTAATGAAATACAAGTCAGAGTAAATTTAGAAATCACTTCTTTCTTTTTTATTTGCGTTTTCCATACTGTACTTTTTCTGATTTGGGGTTGTATTTTGATGAACATGAACAAGTCTCTTTTTTTCTATTTTTCCAGTCCTTCAGAAATAATTATACTAGTAATTTGGTACATAAGAAAATGAATAAATAATTATATTTTTAGTCCAAATGAAATATTATATTGTACTACAAAATTTCTTTACTACCACTTTTAACCTGTTTAATGTATCTTTGCTGAATAAAAGTTTTAATAAACAAAATGAATAAAATCTTACTAACTCCAAACTTTTGAAAAAAAAAATGATGTACATTTCAAATATCTTAATACATCATACAGAAAACACACCTTGACTTCATCCCAGACATGACTCTCTTCTGTGAGTACTTGACTAGTGTGTAATTGTGTCAGAGGAACCTTCACTGACTTCTGCTTGCATCACCAGAAAGAAAGACACATTTTAGTATTTGAGTTAAGTCTTAAAAAACTTTAAAGGAGAAAGTAATTGCATATTTAGCAATACTTATAATGACAAAATGTGCATGATAAGTACATGATGATACTTGTCCCCTTATTTTACAAACACATCTATACAGATTTATAAAAAAATACTATTTTTAAAAGTCTGTATGCAAAATGAATGAATTGTTTTAATTGTCATTTATTTAAAGGAACATTTAAATTAATTTGTTATTGATTAATTAATTTCATTTCATTTTATAAGTCCCTTGGAGTTCACCACTTTCACCATGTTGAATCCATGCAGTTGATCTCCAAGTCTGTTGTAGCTTAGTATTAACTTGGAGTATTAACCAATTTCCATATTAACCAAGATTTGCAGTTAATCAAAGAAGTATCAACCATTAACTTGGTGTAACAAGATGTAACTTAGTTTTAACTTAGTTAAGCATAAATCATCAACTCAGATTAGACCATTAGCATTTCGCTCAAAAAAGAAAAAAAAGAAAAAAAAAGACTTTCGATAATATTCCTATTAAAAGCTTGACTATTCTGTACTGTCGTTACTAAGATGAAATATTAAAAGTTGGCTTAAAATTGAAATGGTTAGAAACAATACTCTCATTCCAGCGTAATAATCAAGGAGCTTTGTTGCTGTATCATGGCTGCCGCAGGTGCAATGATATTATGCGGAAAATAGTGACAAATATGAATATAAAAATAGTGCCCAGGTAACTAGGGAATGCCTGCTGCATTGTGCCTGCTGCAGCCATGGTACAACAGCAAAGTTCCTTAAATATTATAGGGGAATGAGATGAAGTTCTGGGCAGCACGGTGGCGTAGTGGGTAGCACAATCGCCTCACAGCAAGAAGGTCACTGGTTTGAGCCCTGGCTGGGTCAGTTGGCGTTTCTGTGTGGAGTTTGCATGTTCTCGCTGTGTTTGCGTGGGTTTTCTCCGGGTGTTCCGGTTTCCCCCACAAGTCCAAAGACGTGGTATAGGTGAATTAGGTAAGCTAGATTGACCGTAGTTTGTGTGTGAATGGGTGTGTATGGATGTTTCCCAGTGATGGGTTGCAGCTGGAAGGGCATCCGCTGCGTAAAACATATGCTGGATAAGTTGGCGGTTCATTCCGCTGTGGCGACCCCAGATTAATAAAGGGACTAAGTCGAAAAGAAAATGAATGAATGAGATGAAGTTCCTATCTATATTGGCCTTTCCTATCTATATAACTTTTCATTTTCCATCAGCCTTAGTACAAGTTGTAACTGCAGAAGACAGCTTTATATAGCTTTTTTTTTTCTTTTTTCTTTTTCTTTTTTTTTGGAGCAACATGCTAATGGACTAGTTCAATGATTTTTGCTAAGCTAAGCGTCCTCATACCTGGACTGGAGATCACCTGAAAATGAGCCTATTTCCCCAAAAATGTGGATTGTTCCTTTAAAGTGCTCTTGATCTGCAAGACCTTTGCTTATTTAGTTACTGTTTTTTTTTCTTGTTTTTTTTTATGAGTGCACTGAATTGTAAAATGTTAATGCTCACACTGATCCAAGGTTGTTTCATGAATTCTGTGATGGTCATTCTCTCTGTAGGATCTGTTTTCAGAAGCTGTCGAATGAGCTGCTTTGCTAATGAATTAAGAAAAAAAGACAGAGTAGGTAATAATGTTTGTGATGTTGAACAAACGTGTCTATATAATACAATTACCTTCCTCTGACACATGTGACCACTCAGGATTTGGAAATTCATATTGGCCATTCCGTATTCGTTTTCTCATTCCCGGTGACAGTGGTAAGCCATTGTTTGAATAGAATGGCGGATATCCACACAATCTAAGAGGATACGTGTTGGTTGTAAATAAAACCGAAATATCACAGTACTAGGCACTGATATGCTTTCCACTCACAAGATGTACATGATGACTCCTAATGACCACATGTCACATGACTTATCATATTTCTCTGGTCCGAGCACCTCTGGGGCTGAAAAAGAAGGCATTGCTGTAGCTTCATTGTGCTAGGATTCCAATTAAAACTCGAACCGTCTTGTCAGCTTGCTTACCAACAAAATAAGGTGTATAGCATGGGGTGGTCAAGCATTTGTTGGACGTGGTCTCTTTGGCAAATCCAAAGTCGGTAAGCTTAAGCTGGGCATCCGGCTGCTTTGATGAATACAGTAAATTTTCTGGCTGCCAATAAGAAGATGTGTT
>CAIGQW010052479.1:1550365-1562922 GCA_903798125.1 Danio choprae | reverse complement strand
CATGAATGAAAAGGTTAAGCAGCACACAAATTAAGAAATAATTGTTGAGCACCAATTTAGCATATTAGATTTGCTTTTAAAGGAATAAATTGTTTCAAAATATTTTAAATGCTTTTATTTTCAATAATATTTTACAGTATGACAATTTTAATAATAATTTGAATAAGTGAATAAGTTTATATCTCTACAGTTTAAGTGTATGTATTATTGACTATTTCATTTGGTCAGAATAATACTTGCGCTGCTCACAATTTCTCCTATTTACCCCACAGTCCTAGAGGAAAGCAACTAGATATCAAGAAATCCAGTTATAAAAAGGTGGGCTGTTCACAGATTATAAGATTTTATTATCTATAAGCTATATTATCTCAATTATCACAATTGTCCTTTTTGTTTTTTCTTCAGCTTTCTAAGTTTCTGCAAATCATGCAAAGAGATCACAGTTTGCTTCAGGTGAAGGAGCTGAGCAAAGGTGTAGAGAGCATTGTGGATGTTAACTGGAGAAACCCTGAGTATGCAGTCACACAATTTATCTAATCCTTCAATAAAATACAATAATAATAATTTAATAATATAAATAATAATAAATAAATAAAAATGTTTGTCCTGATATGTTTTTTTGTCATTATGGAGTAAGTGTTGATTGTGAGGTAAGTGTCGGTTTGTTTATTTATATTTTTATACTTCACAGGTTGTGCTCTTTCAGCATACCAGAGGACTGTGCACCAGAGAAAGAATTTGAAGAGGGCGATGATGCTTGTGAGGTTGAATATCAACCCCCGGAAATCACACCACTTTATGGGGTTACTGCACGCCTGGAGCTACTTTTTCAGGATGCCCACAAAAAGTTACGAGTGGAAACATTTTATTTATTTTTTAAGTTTGTTAGTGGGAGTATTGAGGTTTTGAGTAAGTAACCTTTTTGTGTTTCAGAAAGGGAACATCTTTAAAGGCCAGCGAAGTTAGGAATATCATCACAGAATATGTGAAGAAAAATGAACTTGTCAATGAAATCAATAAGAAGTAAGTTCATAAGTGCTTTGCACCTATTATGTCACATTCAAGACTTTGAATATTAAAATACTTTCAAAAGGATTACTTTTGATACACTAAATTTAGTTAGAAATATATATATATATTTTTAAATTAAATGTCTTTACTATGAATCGAGCAAGGATGCATTACATTGATCAAACTTATTAAGTTCTTCCAAAGACAGTACAATATTACAGACCGAAAAAAGTGCATGTTTTTTTTCATGGTTTTGGTACTGTATCAGTGCAGATTTCAAGAATCACAAGGTTCAGCTAAAGTGACTTCCACTCTTCTTTTGTTTACCAGTTATGTTATCATTAACCCTACACTTTGTGACTGTTTGCTGGAGAAGTCAGAGTACCAGGAAGTGGAGATGCTGAAATGGGATGACCTTATTAGCAGGTAACATAAAACTGGGCTGTGCTGTGTAAAAAAAAAAAGAAAAAGTAAAATCACAAACATAATCAGCTTTCAGTCTGCAATACTGATTTGTAAAAGCCCAAAAATATACATTGGTAATGACAATAAAAATAAAGAAACACACTATTTATGCTTGCTTTGTGTATGAGAATGTGCTTGTGTATGTATCTGGAGTGTCTTCATAAACTACTAATTAAATTAGTTGTACAGAAAGATTGATCTTAAACACACATCCCTATGTACATGCAGGACTCTCGTCAGAATGCAGGCGTGCCATGAGGTTCTATTTCCAGGTCAGCCTCCTGTGGTAAAGAAAGGACAGATGGAGCCCATAGACATTACTGTAGCCTCAAGGGGCTCAAATAAGAAGGTATGGAGTTATTATAAATCTATAGGTATATACACAAGGATTTGGCAAGTTTGGTCCTGGAGAGCCATAGTCCTGCAGAGTTTTGATTAAATACTCACCTGCCTGTAGCTTTCTAGTAACTCTCAGACCTTGATTATGTTCTTTATATGAGGATTACTCAGTTAGTGGATCTGACTAGTATTGACCAGTATTGATTGATTGGTTCTTTCAAGGTCATCTTGGAGTTGTTGTCATAGTAAGAGGATTGTATGCTCAAACCAGTTCAGGATCATGATTGACAGAATTAGATTGTGTCATTTCAAAGAGGTTCTGAAAAGTATGATAGCCAACTGCTGATATTTTTTTACCAGAGTATTGGAATGAAATTGGACTCCCGTTTTACACGAGTAGGTTATTGGGTGTTAATGAAAATTCTGTAACATACTTTGGTTACATTTCTCAATTATAGTGTAAATAAACATCTTTTTAACCATCAAAAACACCTCACTTCACAGCAAACCTTTTCAGTGCATCTTTGTTAAAATTATAAGAATGAATGAACGATGAAAGGAAGTCTAGTAGAGTTGCTTTCGGGAAGTTTGGCATTTGAGCCCACATCCCAAATAAACTTTAAGATTCTCACCAAAGCCTCATTTACCAAACCTCTTAACATAATGCCTTGCATTGTGTCTTGCAATGCCATTCATATGTTTTATTATATGTACTTTCATTTAATGAAATGCAATTCATTTTGGAGGAAAAAATAATGTGGATTAATTCCAAGAGGGTCCTCGCCACACAGAGATCAGGGACATAGTTATAATTATCTCTTTTGTAATTTTAGCAAAATTTATAACAGCCTAAATTAATTTTAGCGTATCCTGCACCCTTCAAAACCATGAGACAGTTGAAGTCAAAAATTGTTTTAATCTAATTAATTAATTTATTTTTTAATTGGCTACAGAACAAATCACTGTTGTCCAATGTTGTCCTAATTAACCTAGTTAACCAAATAAACCTAGTTAAGTTTAAGCTGAATACTAGTATTTTGCAAAATAAGAAAAATATTATGCACTGTCACCATGGCAAAAACTAAATAAATTAGTTATTAGAAATGAATAAAACTATGTTGAAAAAAAATCTTCTCTACTTTAATTATAAAACTTCAAATATTTTTTCAAGAATTAAAATTTCATAGGAGGGCAAATAATTTTGTCTTCAACTGTATGCTTTTTTGTGTTTAATGTAAAACACTTGTAACACTCATTCTCCTATTTATTAAGGTTACAGTAATTAAGAATTTGGAGGCGTTTGGTTTAGATCCAGCTCTAGTAGCAGACGCTCTGCAGCATCGGGTTCAAGCCAGCTGTGTCCTCCATGATTGCCCAGGAGCCAAAAACAGAGTCCTGGTGCAGATCCAGGGAAACCAGGTCCAACACGTTGGAAAACTGCTGCTAGGTAGTGTAAAGTCCAGCATAATATGACTGTCTATAGCTGTAACTCCAATCTGTGAATTTTTTCTATGTGTATGCCTTTTTCATGTATTACAGATCGGTATCAGATTCCGCGAAAATATGTACAAGGTCTTGACAAAGCTCCCAAACCAGGCAAGAAGAAATAGAAGGCATCTCACCAGAAGTGCACCATATGTTGCTGTAACATGAAAGTATGTCTTGTTCTACCATAAGATAATTTGTTCATTAAACAAATCTTATTTCATTCTGAGTGATCTCTTAAATTTACCTTATGCTCAGGATAATGTTACCTCAACAGAGCCCAGTTCATCATCATACAATAACAATAAAAAGCCTCAATAACAGCTGTAATGGACAGACACATTTAGAGCTTGACATGATGACAGTGCCTTAAGCATTAGTCTGCCATTCCGATCCAACAGATACAATTAATCATACCTCTCTTTTGAATGACTTTCATCTTGTATAATGATATATTGCCAAGTATCTGTAGAAGAAAAGTATATACTGTCACAAGCTGTGAATTACAATGAATGGATCAGGAATCAGCTTGTTGACTTATTATTAACCCTTATAATGCATTCAGTGCGTTTAGACTCTGAAAAGAAACTTCCCTCAAAATGGACAATTTCAGCCTTATTGATTGATTAATGAGAGATAAAACTGTTAAAATGTAAAAGGTTGGTGCTTGGGTCATTGCAGGTCTGTGTAGATATATGGAGCACATTTAGGTGTTTTGTAGAATTAACTGAAATTGTATAATTGTTCAAAGATAAAAACACCTTATCTCCCCTTATCTCACACTTTTGATTATAACCTGATATTAAAATGATGTAAGAAAGTACTAACATGATAACAAAAAGTACATATGGTAACAGTAATGGGGCAGCACGGTGGCGCAGTGGGTAGCACAATCGCCTCACAGCAAGAAGGTCGCTGGTTCAAGCCCTGGCTTGGTCAGTTGGCATTTCTGTCTGTTGTTTGCATGTTCTCCCCGTGTTCCCCTGGGTTTCCTCCGGTGCTCCCTTTTCCCCCACAATTCCAAAGACATGCAGTTCAGATTAATTGGGTAAGCTAAATTGTCCGTAGTGTATGTGTGTGAATGAGTGTGTATGGGTGTTTCCCAGTGATGGGTTGCAGCTGGAAGGGCATCCGCTGCGTAAAACATATGCTGGAGAAGTTGGCGGTTCATTCCACTGTGGCGACCCCCGATTAATAAAGGGACGAAGCCAAAAAGAAAATGAATGAATGAATGGTAACAGTAATATCATGGTTGAAAGAGAGTAACACTGAAATGATGTATGATTTGAAGATATGACTGTGATTATATGAAAACATTAGAAACTGACGCCTAAGAGAAGCTGTTGCTAAATGTGATAATTTGTTGTATTCATTAATTTAGTTTTAATGGTTTGTTTACTTAATTATTCTGGCTAAAACTGCACAAATTAATTGCTCACTTACCTTGACACATGCAAGAAAATAAAAAAAGCACCACAGCTCTCAGAACTACATGGATTAAACAAAAAACATAAGACCATCCATACTTCTCACCATCAAAAGGCAGGAGGTGCATAAATACTTGTATTTTATTTTTGCTTACTTCTTGTTTTTGTGTACTCTGTGTAGTTCTAAGAGCTAAGGTGAATATTTAGATTTTCGCAGACACATCAAGGTAAGTGCACAAAGGTCTCGCACACTATAATTTGCTGTTATACTCCATATAAATGCCAGAAACTAAGCTTTTTTTTTTTTTTTTTTTGCATTGGCTTATCTAAAGAGTTAATTGTGCCAACTGACGATTAATGGTAAAAATGATAAATTGTACTTTTTTCCCTGCAAAAACCAGAATGCATGATAATATGGTGTCATGGCTTTGCAATAAAAACAAAATGTTATAATGAAAGTCAAATGGGGCAAAACAAAAAAACTGCCTGTCAGTAAATGAGGGAGAAAAAAATAAATAAATCAAATGCAGAACAAAAATGACTGATAAAAGGTAAAAAAATACATTTTGTGTTTTCCCCTTGTCAATTAAAGAATCAATTTCTGGTTTTGTTTTGATCAAGACTGAAGTTGATTAACAGATTTGTGCAACAAAAATGTGAAAAACTGTTACATTTTTACAGCAGTATAATTTAGCGGATGTTTTAATCCGAGAGAGAGAGAGAGAGAGAGAGAGAGAGAGAGAGAGTGAGAGAGAGAGAGAGTGAGTGAGTGAGTGAGTGAGTGAGTGAGTGAGTGAGTGAGTGTGTGTGTGTGTGTGTGTGTGTGTGTAGGTTAAGTATCACCACTTGCTCCGCTCACATTAATCATATATCGTTTAAAAGACACTTAGCATTGTAAAATTCCAATGTGTCTCAACATAAATTATAGCAGTTTTATGGATTATCAAGGAAATGGAAACTGTGCTTTGGCAATTATGAATGACTCATATTATTCAATGAGCATGTGCACTGGCACTGGATCTTACATGCAATTAGATTTTATATGTGTAAAGCTGAGTGATGGACCTGAATTGACCTGTGGATGGAAAGCAACACAAGTAATTTGGCACCAAGAACACGAGCACCAGTGATAAGCACTATGAAAGTAGTGCCATCTTGTGGCCAGAAAGAGAGAAAGATCTTGCATAATCTGTTGATAATGAATACAGACTAGAACATGTATAAAAATAGACGAGGCGTACAGTTCAAGTCAAATTTATAGATTTATATTTTATACATTTTGATTATTATCCCAAAGAGTGACAGCACCTTGAACATCATCTGCACTCTAAAGTTCACAGTTGCTGAATGAGACATTTACCACTGAACTGTGGGCCACAAACTCCTCAATAACCATTCTAAAGTGTTCTATAGGTAAAGTGGCCTGCAAATGTTTTTGCAGGTTATCCAGAAATGTCCCTGTATGGCAGGTGAGGTCATTCATTTGGTCTAGGTTAGATTTAATTTGGGGTGCCAGCTCTGTGCTAAATTTTTAATCAGGGGGATCAACTCTGCCAAAAGGAAAGTTTGCTCTGCCAACTCCCCCAGTCTCTCTGTTAAGTTATTTAAGAGCACTCAATCACCTTCTCCTCTGTTAAGGCTGAAGTCCAGAAGGACCTTCCTGACCTCTAGGAAAGTTCGGGTCTTATTTTTCAGAATGGAGAGGGCATGCTTCAATCTGGCCCTGGGATCTAATCCTTTTGGCCCTGGGTTGTTACGGGAGCGTATCTGCAAGGATCTCTCATGCTGTAACTCCCCCAGAGACTTTTCCGACCTGCTCTCTTCATGAGTGTCCACAGGTTGGTCCACCCCATTGTCCAATGATGGTGCCATCTACATGCTCTGCACAAAGGTTCCTCCAGCAGGACCGAAGTTTTAGGAGTAGGCGAGGTCTGGGGAACGGCCTGCCCACTAGTCTCCTGTTCTGTCTCTGGCTGTACCAGATAATCTACCTCCCCTCCCACCCTCTAATATGAGGTGAGCTCACTCTCACTCTCTCCAAACACTTCTGATAGTGGTCCCTTAGGATGTCCAGACTCATATGGAACCAGTTTCTGGCATTGTCATAGGTTCCCATTTTTTATTTGTATTTTTTTTTAATTGGCTGGACACACTGAGTGGCATTTGACACTACCCATCTATCTGATTCCAGATGATTTTCAACATTTATGTTCATTAAAACAAGTGAATGATCTGATATCACCAAGTCATACAATATCTCAAGTTTTTCAACACAATCATGTGCATCAGCAGTACATATAAAGTGGTCCAGCCAGGATTTTGTACTACATGCTTTGCTAATATAATTATAAATGTTTTTTTGGCATCAGGATTTGACTCGATATTGTAAATTTATTGTCTATGCAAAATCTAATTAGATGTTGACCAAACAGGGATTTATTATCTGATGTTAAATAAATGTCAACATTCATATTCCCTACTATAAATATAGAGGCAAATACACTTGCTTTGATAAAACATCTCAGATAAGCAAGTCTATTTATATATTCATCTTTGTTCTGACAACATTCATATGAAGTATACACAATAAAAAGTATAAAAACATTATTATTATTCTCCACTTTAATCTCTATACACCTTCATCTACATCTAATCTTGTCATCATATTAATCAGTGGTTCATGCTTCTTACGCCAGAATGTTTGTCTAAAAAGGTCTCTTGTATAGACACACTATCCACATCCTTAATAACTTAATAACTGCATTGCGCTTTATCACATACACTACTATTTAAAATTAATTAAAATTACAGTTTAAGTACTGTGTGCCTCAGGTGCACTTAAATCACTCAACTTACTGGATATTTCTATATTTATTCGATCAATATTTTACTTATGGTTGCACTTCTCAAAAAAATAGCGTACAAATATCCCATCAGGCAAGATTACTAGCTCATACATGTGTCAGTTTCACTTTGACTTGGTTTATCAAGTTGTTTCACCACTGCTGGAAATTGAAGAACCCAAGCCAGGAGATCCATTACAAGCTAAATTATTTTTTGAGACATGTCGGTTTTTCTGCAGTCAAACAGCATCTTCAAGAATTCCACATGAGTCTGCAAGAGCCTACAAGAGTCTCTTACAATCTAACAACAGTCTAAATGAGTCTAATTTGAGTCTAATTGAGTTTGCTAGTCACAAGTCATGTAAATGTGGTAGATAGTTCCAGAGCCCGTCCAGACAAGTTTATTAACAAAAGAGTTTTTTTTCTGCCTGAATGGATCCACAAAGGTATATGTCATTGAGATCCTGCCCATAGCATTTGCATCACTTTGGGATCTGCCAGTGCTCAGGAAGCAAAAGGTTTAATGTATCTCACACCCTGGCTGCTAGAGTTTTGAATGAAGTGCTATAATTAAAAAACAAAGAATAGAACTTTTCACTTCTATATATTATTGTTAATTTGGAACTAGATTAGGACAGCACGGTGGCTCAGTGGTTAGCAATGTCACCTGACAACAAGAAGGTCACTGATTTGAGTCCTGGCTGGGCCAGTTGGCATTTCTGTGTGGAGTTTGCATGTTCTCCCCTTGTTCGTGTGGGTTTCCTTCGGGTGCTCTGGTTTTGCCCACAGTTCAAAGACGTGCTATAAGTGAATTGGATGAACTAAATTAGCTGTAGTGTATGAGTGCATGTGTGAATGTGAGAGTTTATAGGTGTTTCCCAGTACTGGGTTGCGGACTGCCGGACTAATTGGCGACCGCTGTGGTGATGTGGTGTAATGAATGTATAAATATTTCCACACGACCATGAGCCAGGACAGGCTTTTTTTTAAAACCTGCTATTCTCAGCACTGAAAGCCAGTGTACACGTCAGATGGGCATTTCAGACGTTATGAACTTTGTGCAGAGAAATGCTACTAGTAGTAATGACAACACAGGCTTGTTGGAGATACATGCCCAGGGCTACATATTTGGGAAATTGCAAATATGTGCCCTGGCATACATCCAGCTGCATTTTGTG
The DNA here is from genome assembly GCA_903798125.1 of Danio choprae. Classification (NCBI taxonomy): domain Eukaryota; kingdom Metazoa; phylum Chordata; class Actinopteri; order Cypriniformes; family Danionidae; genus Danio; species Danio choprae. Next base: position 1,554,174 of record CAIGQW010052479.1, on the reverse strand, counting down.
AATGCTACAGGGCTGTATGATGCCACAGACAGCTTCTGATCCTTTTCATGCTACCGCTGACTGCTGATCGCTTACTTCTGTATGGACAGCTTTTCTGGCAAGATTAGTTTACTTGGTAGCTCGCCTTGTACAGTGTTGGACTTGGGACATGATGCAGACCAAGGTTCAAGTCTGGAAAGGTCGGTTCCAGATATTAGTTAAAACCAAACAATAACTTTTGTCAGTCATTATACTGCTGAACATGGCCCAGCAGCACAAACAAAAGCAAACAAAAATACAATTATTATATTATTATATACACCTAGCAGTTTTTTATGCTGCTAGGAGGACAATGTGCCATTTACACAATGTAAAGTGTAAAGCCTGTCAAATAGAGTATATTTAAGTATAATGTTTGGTCGTAAAAATAAGAGGTAGTATCATTTACTGTCAGTATTTAATCTTAAATAAAAAAAAACATTGTATGTAAAATGGGACAGCACGGTGGCGCAGTGGATAGCACGTTCGCCTCACAGCAAGAAGGTCACTGGTTCGAGCCTCGGCTGGGTCAGTTGGCGTTTCTGTGTGGAGTTTGCATGTTCTCCCCGTGTTGGCGTGGGTTTCCTCCGGGTGCTCCGGTTTCCCCCACAAGTCCAAAGATATGCGGTACAGGTGAATTGGGTAAGCTAAATTGCCGGTAGTGTATGTGTGTGAATGGGTGTGTATGGATGTTTCTCAGTGATGGGTTGCAGCTGGAAGGGCATCCGCTGTGTAAAACAAGGCATCCGTTGGAAGGGCAGCTGGAAGGGCATCCGCTATGGCGACCCCGGATTAATAAAGGGACTAAGCCGAAAAGAAAATGAATGAATAAATAAATGAATGTATGTAAAATGAAGGAAATATACAGGCTTTTTGCCTTATTAGTCTCCTACTTGAGCGAATCACATAAATCAGACTGTGGACATGGTTAGAACAAAGAACTAAAGGAAATGGGAAAAAGTATTTAATAAAACTAGCAATGTTCGGCAAATGTGATGCCCTACAGTATACCCTGATCTAACCTATAGCCGGGGTGGACTTAACCAATAAGGGAGGTAAGCAGTTTAGGACCGCTTAGGGCCCCAGGGAATTAGGGTGCCTTGACCAATGCCAAGAAGCCTATATTAATCTTTTTCTTTTGCATTTCCATGCTATACAAATAGTGTGATTAACACAATTAACTATAGCAACCAAAATAAAAACCAGTGTTAAAATAAGAAGTTAAAGAGCCCAACTAAAGCAGACTCTGATCCTCTATCATGGTGATTTCAAATGAACAACAAACATTTCAGTAAGAGCTTTTGTTCACATGTGACAGAAATAAAGTCAAAGTTAGTAATGAGTGAAGCTGCTGATGTTTGTGGAGTTGGTTAATGGTCTCTGCTGAGATCTTGAGAGATTGCATTTTTATTGTGTAATTATTTTTATTTGTATTTATTATAGTTTCAGTTGATTTTATCTTTGGTTTTGGCTGTAATTTGTGTTATATGTTTTATTTTGTTATTAAAGACATTAATCCACTTAACATCATCATCATTATTCTTATTATTAGCACAGCAGTCATCACACTCTTCATCTCTGCAGTCAGTCTGTCTTTAATAGACCCTTAGTTGTCTTCACTGACATATTGAAACTTTGGTCCAGGAAAGAGACCATGTCAAACAGATTTTGTATCGCTGGGTCAATAATGTCATTGAGGTAGACTACCATCTTCTGTTTGATGCTTTTACCAAGATCATCGTCCTTTACTCCCAGTATCGAATTGTTGAAGAGGTGGATGGTTGGTTTCAGGAAAGACACATATTTCTCTCTAGAAAGTGCATCAGTGAATTCAACCAGAGGGCTAATAGACTTGTTTATAGCCTCCAGTCCTACCAAGAAAGGGTGAGATGTCTGTGTTTTCGGTCATTAGAGAGGACCTTGGCAATGGCCTTATGTTGCTCCAGAACTCTGTATATCATGGCTTGCCTAAATTACTATATAGTTAGGCATCCCATTTTAAGCATCAAAGAGTAGTTTGATGGACATTAACTGAAAAGGCAAACTAGACTGGGCTGGGCTGGAAAGAAAGGACAGGAACAAGAACACAGGGGAAGCATTGACGATAGCAAAGTGGCACAGGACAGCAGAAATGCAGGAGCTATATCAGGAGAAAATCAAGAAATAAACAGGTAAACCGAATAAACTAATGATGGGAGGGACTAGACAATAGGCAGTAGAGCACATGGTGGCTAGGAGGCTGGCGAAGGAGCAGTCTGCCTACTGCCGTCTCCCTGCATGGGGAGGAGCAGGGAATGGGGACTCACCACTGGCAGGGAAATAGCTAGGAGCCATCCCAGCAACGGCTGGGGGAGTCGCCGCCATCTGCCAGGAGCTGAAGCTACTGTCCACCAAAGAGGGAGCAGAGCAGGGGACAGGAGCATTACGCCAGCTGGAGGAGCCATTACTGGACACCAGAAGACGGATGGGTGGATAGATTCTATCCATCTGATTTTCACTTGCCCTGTCTATTTCCCAGGTCTAGTGGGTGCTGTGATGTATCACCATCAGCTGCAACCACCTTATCAATGCCGATCGCTGCCAGCTGCGACTTATATGCAGGACTAGTGTGGCAAGGTTCTGTTTGCGGGATAGCAAGTTGGCATGAAAATGGCAAAATGGTGGAAACACTCCTTAACGTTGCTGTTGCATTTTCAGACACTTTAATTTAATATCGTAAAATCGTCCCTGGCGATCACCAATCAGCAAGGAGTATTTTCTATTTTAGAGCTGGTTGGCTGTAATCTGTGATGCATCATGTTTCGTATTCTTCCCCCTCCTCTGCTGCATACAGCAGTTTGCTAACTTTGCAGTGGCCGCTTATGCAATGCTAACTCTAAGTTCTATTACATCCCAGCCTGTCTTTTTGTCTTTTGTGTGTTTCTGTCAGTGTCTGTAACTTACTTTGGATGTGATTACTGCCTCTCTGTCAGTTATGTAACTAGCATCTACTGTATGTCTCTGGGGGGCTGTTGAGGAGCAAGTGGTTTGAATAAAGTGCTGATTCCAGGTACTCCAGTTTATCAGTGGGTTGTGTGAAGACCAAACCGGATCTCAACCAAAAGCATGGGTGATTAAGCACCCACAAACACCTTTTTGTTTGGTAATTGTTTGTATGTGGTTGTAGTGGGAGTTTCAACATGATATCATTAATAACGTTTTGTGTTTGTGTTATAGGATTTTTTTCTTCTTGTTCTGGGCGTTTAATGTTGCGTCTCGTTTGTGTCGAGGTCATCGCATGACACAAATTGTAACTCTGCAACTAATAAAAGGTTTCACAGCTGCTGTCTGAGTTCTCTTTGTAAACTTTTAATTGCTCTCTGTCAATATCTAGTCAAATTAGAAGAGCCTGCACTGAGATGACATGTTGGCTCTGTGTGAGTTCTGTTCCTCCTCACAGTGAAATTTTTTGTTGTTGTTGTTGTTGTTGTTGTTGTTTTTTTATATTCTTCATTCATTCATTCATTTTCATTTCGGCTTAGTCCCTTTATTAATCTGGGGTCGCCACAGCGGAATGAACCGCCAACTTATCCAGCATATGTTTTACGCAGCGGATGCCCTTCCAGCTGCAACCCATCTCTGGGAAACATCCATACACACCCATTCACACTCATACACTACGGACAATTTTAGCTTACCCAATTCACCTATACCGCATGTCTTTGGACTTGTGGGGGAAACCGGAGCACCCGGAGGAAACCCACGCCAACACGGGGAGAACATGCAAACTCCACACAGAAACACCAACTGAC
>CAIGQW010052479.1:1533629-1550265 GCA_903798125.1 Danio choprae | reverse complement strand
CCAACACGGGGAGAACATGCAAACTCCACACAGAAACACCAACTGACCCAGCCGAGGCTCGAACCAGCGACCTTCTTGCTGTGAGGCGAACGTGCTATCCACTGCGCCACTGTAAGGCCCTTTTTTATATTATTTTCTTTTTTAAATATTTGGTTGATGTTTGCTGGTTAATAGAGTTGTAGACCATCCACTCACTGATGCTAATGAATTTGCAACAGACTGATTTTCTTTTGTCCTTCTGGAGAGAAAACACAAAATTTAATGGTAGGTCTTGCATTTTGTTTGATGAGTGGTTAGAATAGGTTAAGGCCTGTATGCGTTTGCACCATATCTCTACTTATGATCTTTATATTTTTTTTTTATTAAAAGGTGCAGTAGGTGATTGTCTTCAGAAACATGCTTTGTTGTGCTGGTTAAAAGTCTTTTCACATTCCAATAGTAATGATTAAATTAAATGATCTAAATGTATTTTTATGTATTTTTATATTCTAGGTAAAGCATAAGACAAAAAAATGTTCATCTAATTAAAATTTGTCAGGCCGATAATTCCCATAATTCTTATAAGTAGCCCAAACTGTCTGTCAACAGATGTAGATTTGTACATCTACGTATCCCTTTTCACGCAGACAAGTCTGCCGTTTGCGCTTGCACGTGCGTTTACATGCGCTCACGTGCACACGAGAGAGAGAATGACAGCAGTAAAAACAAATGCTGAATCAAAACGTTTTAAAATCCTGAATCAATATTGGAGTTATATTTGCATGCTGGAGGAAGATGACACCATGGCTGAGTATTTGTTATTTTTATTTTGTTTAGACAGGTAATGTTTTAAAAATATTTTAGTCACGCAAAGCTCATGTAGATTTTGTTGTTTTACGAATGGGTTATATGCACGGAAGTGTTGTTCAGCCATTGAAATCTTCCGTCGAAAGATTGATGTGACTATTTTCAATTTTTATAAGGTACCTTTTACAGCATCGATAATGTAGATTTTTATTTAGTTTAATAACAAATCATAAGTAAATGGTGCGATCCCGCCTAGCCTGCTTAACTGAGGTGAAGTTGGTTTTATTTTCACATTGGTTCATTTTTGAACAATGGCATGTAAGTATGGTTTAGTCCTGCACCCCGGCCAAGCACCATAGTTGCTTTAGGACAAAGCGCATGAGAGAGTGAGACCAGCGATCATTGCATGCATAAAATATTGCTACACAACGTGCTTGATATAATACGTTTTTTTGTTTGAAATTGTAGTATTATAAATTACTATAAAGTTTTCTAACTGGCGAATGACATCATAATCTAGTGGGTTGTCTACTGGCATCTTTACGATGCGCATTCGTGTTTCAGGAGGCGTGGCTTTGGACGACAGGGGAGGGACTGTGTTTTCAAAGCTATTATGCTACCGGATAGCATTTTGGCAGATCACCTACTGCACCTTTAATCACTTGGATGGAGTAGCCAGAAAGGAGATTAAATCTCAGCCAAAGGATGACCCATGGAAAACTGGCCCTGCTTAAACTTCTGGATGAATTTAAACATCAATTTGAGTGAGTTGCAAAAAAATGATGAAGCAGCAACAACCCTTGACTCACTTGAATTGAGCAATTGTGTGTGGCTCAAATTTGATATTTCCATGCTTCAAAATCATCCTGGCCAAGTCAGATCATTTGTCAAAGATGTAAGCAACCTAGTCATTTTGTCATTTGTATGGGTGGGGTCAAGGTACCTGGGTCAAGACACTGGATCAATCCTGTCCACCATCATGGAGAGCTCTTTCTTGCCAAACTTTGAGTCTTTGCTTGATTGGCCAGAGTGTCAGAGTAGCTTTGAGGAGTTAAATGGTAGATTCACTACTGCCCTTCTGTTATTGAGCAGTACCAGCCAGGGTTAACCTCAGATATTGCAGTTTGCCCCTGTTAGGTTAATGGGATCTGTTGGCTGCCTGGCCAAATGAAATCCTGGCATTCTGGCATTACATTTTTACCACATTGGAGCTCAACAGGAGCTCACTCAAGCTCCAGTTATGAGAATGTGTTAGTCATGCCTGACATGTTTATGAAATACACTCTTTATGTGCCCAATAGGGACCAACAAGCTAAGACAGTGGCCTCGGATCAAGGCCGAGTCGAATCTTCAGCTCTCATCCAGCAGGTGTGTTGTTTGTAGTGAATTAAATTTACTTTACTACTAATAAACATAAGGTTTGGTACTTTAAAGGATTTTGAAAGATCTTATCTCATTATGTCTTTCTTCTCTGTACAGGTTTTTTGGAAAGGGCAGCTTCGTGCAGCAGCCCGTTGTGTGAATCTGTTGTTAAGTTTATCGAGTCCAGTTTTTTCTACAGGCACTAATCTAACGGAAAAGATCATTTCTGGCACAGGCCCTCTGTGTTCCCTAAGAAGCTTAGCCTGAAACATTGACTCTTGGAATGGTTTCACTTGTAATCCGCGTCATCAGATATTCCTGACCATGAAAAAAGAACAAGCTTTTGTTTGGTCTGTGGGATTGAAACCGATATATATATATATATATATATATATATATATATATATATATATATAATTAATTTTTTCATTCATTCATTTTCATTTCGGCTTAGTCCCTTTATTAATCTGGGGTCGCCACAGCAGAATGAACCGCCAACTTATCCAGCATATGTTTTACACAGCGGATGCCCTTCCAGCTGCAACCCATCTCTTGGAAACATCCATACACACCCATTCTCACTCAATTTAGCTTACCCAATTCACCTATACCACATGTCTTTGGACTTGTGGGGAAAACCGGAGCACCCAGAGGAAACCCACGCCAACATGGGGAGAACATGCAAACTCCACACAGAAACGCCAACTGACCCAGCCAAGGCTCGAACCAGCGACCTTCTTGCTGTGAGGCGAACGTGCTATCCACTGCGCCACCGGGAGGCCCATATATATATATATAGCCTCATATATGAGTAGCACGATCGCCTCACAGCAAGAAGGTCGCTGGTTCGAGCCCCGGCTGGGTCAGTTGGCGTTTTTGTGTGGAGTTTGCATGTTCTCCCTGTGTTTGCGTGGGTTTCCTCCGGGTGCTCTGGTTTCCCCCACAGGTCCAAAGACGTGGTATAGGTGAATTGGGTAAGCAAAAAGTGTCAGTAGTGTATGCAGTAGGGTTGCAGCTGGAAGGGCATCCGCTATGTAGAACATGTGCTGGATAAGTTGGCGGTTCCAGTGGCAACCCCAGATTTATAAAGGGACTAAGCCGAAAAGAAAATGAATGAATATATATATATATATATATATTTTTTTTTTTTTTTAAGTAATAATTTATAATTTTAAATAATTTTATTACTTTAATTACTGAAATTGAATGACTTTACTCAACTTCAAGTGGTTCAAAACCTTTGAGGTTTTTTTTTCTTCTGATATTATAAAGAGCTTTTGAAAATCTTTAACCATTTACCTCCATCAGATAGAAGATCAAATCCATCAAAGGGAGATCAAATCACTGGAAGATGGAAGTCACCACTTTTTTCTAAATATCTTCTTTTGTGTTTAACAATATAACAAGAATCTCATAAGGGTTTGAAACAAGTAAAATGTGATCAAAAGTAAATGATCACAGAATTTCATTTTTTGGTGAACTATCTCTTTAACACTAGGCATTACATTAAATCCATTAATCTATTTACATGTAGATATTTATCTCTAACAGCATTTGATTTAATTTAATTCACATGATTTTGATCAATTACTGTAATGAGTTGATATTTTCTGAACTGTATGAATTGTACTGGATCAACCAGCAGGTGGCATACTTTGAAAGTATTATATGATTATGGCTAAAGGGTAATCAAAAGTCTTAGCACAAAAAGAGGATAATGGGCTAGACCATGTGCCATTTGAATGTCATTAGACTACGAGGACATGATGTCATCATATGTCATCATCAAGGAAGTGAGTACCTGAGTTCAAGACTATAATCCATGCTGTGTTCTGTGTATATATAATATACACTCACAACTATCTGTAGGGTTTACAAACAAAATAAATCCAGCGAGAGTGCTGAGAAAGGTCAGGGGACATAACTGCTCAGACATTGTGTGTCAAATAAACCTGTCATTAAAACTGAGGAAAGCAGAACACTCTGAATACACAATAATTTGAACCTCAAATCATTTCAGCTTAGAACTGAAAAAATGTATCTACAGTTCAGAGATGATAAACTGACAGTTCAGGCTGCTGGTGGTGTAATGGAATGGATGTTTCTTGGTACACTTTGGCCTTATTGAGCCAACTAAGCATAATTTAAACCTTGCAACCTACCAGAGTATTGTTGCTGTCCATGTCCATCCCTTTATGAGATGCTGACAATTTAAAGCATATGATATCTTTAGTAAATTTACATAAGATTCTCTGGAGTAATTTCTCTGGAGTTTTATCAGCAACAGTGAGAGAGGGAGAAGGATGAGCTGATTGGTATTCTGTCCGTTGTGCAGATGCACTGCAGTTTTCCTCAGCTCGTGCAGCACTCTGCCAGTCAGCTGATGCTCTAAATGACCCCGTGCACACGCTAATATGGGTTTGTGCACAAGGGAATTCCTTTCAATGATAGTTCCTCTGGGACTCTAGCTAACCTCGTGGATGCTGCTGCATAGCCACATGCACACTTACAATACCCAAATAGACTTACAAAATAATATGCTTCTTATATATGTACATCCAGCTATCTCCATGAGCTAGTAAGATATATTATGCTAAGTCTACATATATGCATGTGTATATGTAATTTCATGCTGCTTTAATTTCAATACAAATCTGGGGGCAGTGAAGCTGGTTGACCAAGCAGGTTTTTGGGGGGGGAAAAGTAGCTTACACTTTAGCATAATTTACATAGCATAGTGCACTTATCGATGAAATAACCTTTTTTTGTGTGCAATATTTTAGGACACATAACTGTATACTATACATTTTCTTCGGTATAAATAATTTATTTCTTGTCCTTTGACATTTTCTTTTCATGGCAGTGAAATGAACCACCAACTTCTCTTTCATATGTTTTTACAGAGCGGAAGCCCTTCGAGCCGCAACCCAGTACTGGGAAATTTATAATGAATTTTAATTTGAAGTAGAAAATAAATGTAATTAAGGGTGCTATTTTGATGTTTTAGCAAGGGAACCTTCTACAAGCGACTCTTATGAACTGGACATTTTTGGTAAGTTAAAAAACACAATGCATTCAGTGTTGCCCTTTTTTGTCTTTGTTTTTTTAAACAGTTTTCCTGTTCTCCGAGCCCAAATAGGATGTCGTATTATTTCCATTAATTTATCCTTGTTTAAATTGAAAAAGTAATATTTAACACTATTTTCATGTGATTTTCTAATGACAGACTGGATTTAGCTTATAGAATAGCAACAGTAACTCAAATACTCAAGTCATCTTTATTTCTATAGAGTTTTAAAATGTAGATTGTGTCAAAGCAGCTTAGCACAGATGAAGAAAAATAAATAAATAAAAAGCCATAACAATATTTCAGATTGTGAAACATTCATCAGGCAGGGAGCAGAGTTGTAGTAGAATGCTGGTGATGTTAAATTAAATCTAATCCAGTTCCGTTTAATATAAATGTCAATGTTGAAGAATGATGCTCTGAAGAGCAGCTCCACTAACCTCAACCAAGCAAGCCAGAGGCAACAATAGCAAGGAACTAAAATTGACTGAAGTGGAGAACAAACCTTGGGAAAAACCAGGCTCAGACTGGGAGGCCAGTTCTCCTCTGGACAAACGTAAAAGGGGAGTGTTGTGATTGCTATAATGCTGCAACTTCGGTCCGATTCTGAGCCAAATTTTGACTTGTGCAATCCTTTTATTCATTCATTTTCTTTTCATCTTAGTCCTTTTTTTAATCTGGGGTCACCACAGCAGAATGAACCACCAACTTATCCAGCATATGTTTTACGCAGCGGATGCCCTTCCAGCTGCAACCCATCTCTGGGAAACATCCACACACACACACACACTCCGGACAATTTAGCCTACCCAATTCACCTATAGCGCATGTCTTTGGACTTGTGGGGGAAACCGGAGCACTCGAAGGAAACCCACGCAAACACGGGGAGAACATGCAAACTCCACACAGAAATGCCAACTGACCCAGCAGAGGCTCGAACCAGTTAACTTCTTGCTGTGAGGCGATTGTGCTACTCACTGCGCCACCGTGCAGCCCATCCTTTTAATCTCGCCCAATTTAAGTTTTGTCATGCTGTATTTTTGCAGTGTACAGGGGAAATGGAGAAGTGATTAACCTTGGTCAGATGTTTGTTTGTTTTGACATTTTTGTCAGCCCTTGTGAGGGAATCGCACAGCTGAATCAGATCTACAAACCAATCGAGTTGAATTTGCGTCTTAACTGCACCTGTGCAAAAATAAGAGCTTCATAAAAAGGTGTGAATGTAATATTAAAGGATATATTCCTGAATGCACAAACAATTAAAAGTCTATTAGATTCTGTTCATATACTATGTGAGATACAGATCAGACTAGAGAAAAAAAAAAAAAAAAGTGGCTTTTAATTTCTTCATTTCTACCTGAGCATACTACGTCCAATTAGGTGGTTGGCTCTTAATTAAATGGTTCCTCAATATGCATTGTTAAGTGAGCTTGTATCCTTGTGATCTCATGTTATGTCATCATCAACCACCAAGGTTAAACTTCAATACTCAAGACTGCAAGTATAGAAACGCAAGTGCCTGAATGCGTTTAAGATCAAAGATACATCTAATGCAGACTTGTAGTCACACACAGGAGAAAAGGCAGGGGTTACTTTGTAAGTATTTATTGTGGAGCATGCACAAACAGTAGGTAAACGGTGTCACTGGGTGAAGACACACACGCTTGTTCAAGCGGTAGGTTAAAGTTCATTGCAGTCACAAACAAAAGTCACTTCCCTTAATCGTTGGTGTGCAGCGTGCATAAACAAGTGAGCGGTGTCACTGGGTGAAAGCTCTCTCACACGCTTGTCCAAGCGGTAAGTAAAAGTTCATAGCAGTCGTCAATGAAACAGTCACTTCCCTTCATCGGCTGTTTGCATCCACAGATAACGAAATCAAGCCTCCCAGGAGAGATTGGAGCACTAGGGAGAATATCCAGGAAGAGCTGACCATCCAACTTCAATTCCACCCAGTGAGTGACTAAATGAGGTGAGTATATATAGGGAGTGTGTGATTGCAGGTGCAGGTGTAGGTGATTAGAACTCTGGTGATTGTTCATGGGTGTGGTGTGTGGTAGATGGTGACTGTGAGTGGTAACTGGGACTGAGGGAACGTGCAGAGGGTGTGACAAGTACTCACTCAAAGCCCCAGTAGCTCATCAGCTGGTCACAGGGATACCCCAGGGATCTGTTCTTGGTCGCCTTCTATTTTCTATTTACACCACATCACTCGGAACATCATCCAATGACAGGGTTTCTCTTTTCATTGTTATGCCTAGGACACAGCTCTATCTTTCATTTCATCCAGATGACCCAAAGGGAGCTGCTAAGATCTCGCACTACCTGGAGGAAATCTCAGCTTGGATGAAAAACTATCATCTACAGTTTAATCTGGCAAAAACTAAACTTCTCATCTTTGCTGCAACTCCACACATTCAACACAATTTCTCAATCCAACTGGCATCATCTATTATTATCCCATGTAATTCATTAAGGAATCTTGGGGGAATCTTCACACAGATGAGTGGGCTTGACTAACCACCTGTAGGTAACACTCTTCTCTCCATGTAAAAAACACTCTAGCACTGAACCCTCTAAGCACTAACAGTTCATTTGTATAATTAGCACTTCTGGTGTGTGTAGCCTCTTCTTGTTGAATTGTTGAATGCCTCCTCATTTGTAAGTCACTTTGGACATTATCTGCTAAATGACTAAATGTAAGTGTAATATTTACTTATATTTAATTAATTAATTTATTTTTACATTTTATTTAGTGGTCTCACTTTATTTTGTTGGTCCCTTTAACGCATATTTTTGAATTTTGGTTACATTGTATCTACATGATATGCCATAATTAAGTTGACATGTACTTGCAAAGTTTCTTATAGTCAGTTATAGTCTTATAGTCTGTTGAAGGAGCAGTATCAGCAGATATTAAGCAGACAGTCTACTAATACTCTTGAAATGTAATTGCAAAGCAACTTTTAGTTAACAAAATGTGCATCAGGGACCATCAAAATAAAGTGTTACCTATTTAGCAATTGTTTGGGGGACATCTGCCTTTTACATGCACATGAACTGTAAAGACATTTCATCTTAATTTAAACGGTTTAATATAGAGTTGAGCCACCCTCTGCAACTACAACAGCTTCGGCTCTTCTGGGAAGGCTTTCCACATGGCAATGAGTTTATGGTAATTTTTTATCATTCTAGGCCAGGATTGTAGTCGCCATTCTAATTCATCCCAAAGTAGTTCTATCAGGTTGAGGTAGGGGCTTTGTGCAGGCCAATCAAGTTCCTTCACAACAAACTCATAGCTGTTCAACGATGGAAACTCATTCCAATACACACTCTACGCACTGTTCTTGAGCTAATCTAAATCTGAATCTGTTGTTCCTTTTTGCTTCCAATTGTAATACCACTAACAATTGACTGTGGAATATTCAGTAATATGGAAATTTACCACATTTAAATTCACTGAGCTCCTGAGAGTGACCCATTCTTTAGCTGAATTTTGTAGAAACTGAATTCAATGATTTGGATGGGTGTCCCAAAACTTTTTCCAATATAGTATATATATAAGGAGGACAACCAACAAACAGGAAACTCAATCTACCAAAACACATTTTGGCAAAGTGATGTTCTCAACAGGGAGAGGTGATAGGGAGGTGAAGAGTTATACCAAATACACAACCTCTCATCCATCCAGCAGATTATGATTGCAGTGCTGAGAGGATTTCTGGACAAAATGGATTACAACATTTATGTTTTTCCCTTGTTTTTCGTCTCTCTGTTTCCCAAACTGCTTAAATGATTTTGTAAAAGAGAGAGAGAGAGAGAGAGAGAGAGAGAGAGAGAGAGTCAATTTAAATGCCCTAAAGTAAAGAGATCAGGTTTTGGGATTCTGTGATGTTGGGATTTTGGTGCTCTGGAGTCACGGATAACTCATGTCAGCTTGGCAGTCATCTATACCAGATGTGTGTGAAGGATATCGAGACAACACCATTATACTATAGATTTTTTTTTCCCCCCTCTGAAAATAAAGATAAGTTAAAACGTTAATAATTCATATGCTCTTTTAAATTTCCTTGTTCTGCCTGATGGAAATTTCATAGTTGAACTCTCAGTGCAATGTTGTAAGCTTCACAGCATGAAATGAATTTGAAAACCTGACTTATTAAAGACCAGTTTCATAGAAAACCTACTTTTCCACCTCCCCCATTACATGACTACAAAAATTCTAAACATAATAGTTTGCTAAACGTACCTTAGTTATTCAATTTAATTTCAGTCACATTCATATATTTATTCATATTTCACATTTGTACAAATTATTTTAAAATAGATTTTACCCGTGTCTTTACTATGCTGTTGTAAAGCACCTATTGTGCATGACATACAGTAAATTTGCTTCACCTCATCTACTGTCATTTATCATAATCAAAGGTTTTGGGTTTAGTACCCACAAAAATACAGGAAAGGTTTTCCAAATTGACAATAATAACAATGTTCTTGTTGGAGTAATGGCTGCTGAAAACTCTAAAAATTTGAATGCTTTGGCATGTAAATATAAATTAGAAAGAAAAATGCATTTAAATAGAATTACTAAAATTTTAATTGTGCTAGCTACCTTGTGAGCTACTGTTTTCATCAAAGAAATGTAGCCTTAAAATCTTACTAACTCTATATTTTCATATGACTTTTTATTTCAATCAATCACATGAAGTATTTTTCATGTTTTACAGTTTTTAAAGTGCATGTTTCATAAGAGGTGACATTGAAAGTTTCTACAGTACTATAAATGTAAATAAACACACAGTAAGCACAAAAGACAAAGCTCAGGAAAGTAAGGAGCAAGAATTATTTACAAGAAATCTAAAAAGTGTTGTTCATGCAGACGTGTAGGTTTGTTAAGAGGTGTGAAGTCACGGTGCAGTATTCATGGGTCATGAATGATTAATGTAAAAGGCCACTGGTAGTGTACTCCACTAAGGGTCTGCATGTCTTGAGGGAAAGTGAATTCTCCTCAGCTTGTTCATGTTGACCCTGGGGCTGTGGTACAGTAGCTGCTTTCACTCAATCAAAAGGAAGCCCATGCTCTGTCTCTGAATGCCTTCTAGTAACAGTAGCATGTTCATCATTATTTTGCAGACATTAGTTCCTTTGACAGGCCTGAACTGGCAACTGCCGCTGTGTTCCAGGTGATGGATGCAGTTCACCTTTATACACATTTGCTTGGACCTGTTCATTCATTCTCTCTGAGTAAAAGAAATCTGACATAGATGGAGGGCTTTTGGGTATTTGCTGCATCGACACTTACCACTACTGTGAGGTGAATTCAATAAACAATTTTACCACTACAACACATAATATTTTTACACGCCGATAAGAGTCTCCTAAGTAATATTATTACTTTTATTTTTACAAATGATTTATTTAAACATCTACAACCTCATTAAACTGATCTGAGTTCAGGTGAAAACTGAAACATTTTCAGTGATTCTTTACAGGGAGGCAATTTGAGTGATGCATGAGTGATGCATGATTCATGTGGATTTATGAGATCTAGAAACCCGTAACTAGAAATCTGTTGTCGTTGAACAAATTTATTGGATGAATTTATTGGACAAACAAAATTCAAATTGACAAAATGAATATAATAGTTGCATGGTATTTTTGAATGCATCAAGCTCCCTTAGTTTTTTACCCATTTATTTTTATTCAGTTTGCAAGTTTTTATTATTTTTTTTCTTTTATTGATAGATTGATGGATTGATGGTACTAAATTTATTGGGGGAGGGGAACTGACAATATTAGTATTCTAAACCTGGAAAGTGGCTGGGTTTAAATGGGCAGAGGGCAGTTAATGTGCTTGTGTAACTCTTGAGGATGTCACGCCCTATTGTCGCACAGAGATTCAAACCGATTCCTGAGCCTTTCAGCCAAAAACAAGGCTTTGGACGAAGTCAATGATGTCTTTGCTTCGAAACAATACAAGCCTCGATACGCACTTCACTGAAAACTTCTGGGATTTCTTGACCCACACTCCAAATCATTGGCACAGAGCATAACATCACTAATTCTATGTAGTTTATATCAATTTAGTTGGCTTTGTGTCATCTTGGTTTTGAAAATGAAACTGCACTTGCATTTAATAAACTCACATTCTGTGGCCTGTGTTTTACAGAAAACTAGACCCAGATAATGAGCCCATTAATTTGCTTCTTTAGACTACATCAAGGGAACTGGCCAACTGAGAACTTTGAAGAATCCTGTGAACTGTGTAACCAAGTGGACTTCAATGATGTAAATGAAGATACTGTACTTTAGCTCAATACATTGCCTGGCTCCCTTCCTAAGTGGTACATTGTTTACTATGGGTATTGCTGCCAAGATGCCCTGCAATCCCGCAGTTTCTGCCACCCCAGAACCTCATTATGCCACAGTACACACAACATCAGATCTTCTTCATGTCACGGCTTCCATCCCATAGCCTCTTCACATCATGAATGATGTTCCAGAGCTTCTTTACGATGCAATGAACAGACATGTCATGTTTTCATTGGTTCGTTCTTGTCATGTGGCCTCTTGTATTTGTTAAATATAGCCCTTATGTTTCCACTGTAAGTCATTTGAAGGGACACAAGGCATTTCTGTGTGGGGTTTGCTTGTTCTCCCTGTGTGAGCATGGTTTAACTCTGTGTACTCCAGTTTTCTCCCACTGCCCAAAGACATGCAGGGATAGGTTAACTGAAGGTTCTAAATTGTCCCTCATTTGACTTGTGTAAAAAAGGACTGTGTATTACTTAACTGGATCTCACCATGAATATAGCCAAAAATGTTGGAGTGACATTAAGAAGAAAATAAATAAATATTCCCATTTTTCTTGGTCTTTGTTTGATGTAACTTGATGTCAGGTTTTCATGTTTCAAGATTAGTTTCCAGTTTCATGGTTCAATGTTGTTGTTACGGACCGCTCGTTCGAGACAGCAGCATAAAACAGGGATCAGACACCAATCTTGATTATGTAATTGATATTATTTAACTACTCAAACTGAAACTAAACATTTATAATAAACAGGGGTAATATCAGATTAACAAAGAAACAACAAATCAAACAATTACAATATTGATACTTGCAAACCAGAGAGAAATCCACAGAGGGTGCCCCACTATCCAAATGAAACAGCAGCACTTATATACTAAAGCTAACAAATTATGAATTAACATTGTGACGGGTCGATCAAGAAATTCCTCAAGCAACTCCAGCAAGTAGAGGACAGACTCGGGCTTATAATACCTCCCACTCCCAGGTTCCCTAAAGAACTGACAAAAAAAGAAAAAAAAACAAATATGCTAAGTATTTCCCCCAAAGTATGCAATATTAATACTTATCTCCTGAAATTCCACTTGAGTTCATTCCTGAATTGCTGGGAACTAGAACATAAGGAGAAACCAAGAAGGCTTGAGGAAAAGAAAATGAAGGGGGGAAATAATCCTCAAACAAAACATCCTACATTCATGAGAGTGTGATTATTCTTTCCACATATGTGTTTGATTTGAAAGTAGAAAGGTTACAATATAAGGCTCCATCTGGTTTTTACCACACAATTGAATGTCAGTGGGTTATGATCTGGGTATACTAATAAATGGCCACTGAACTGAACTCAAATAAACCTCAAAATGTTCATCCAAAACAGGAGCCAAGGTCTTTTTCAACAGTAGAATAATATTGCTGATGACTGTTAAGCTTTCCAAAAAATATAAATAAATAACTCGATGTTCAATTCCCTCAGCTTCTTTCTGTAAAATAATGGCACCGGAACCATATGCACTAGCATCGATTGCTAAAAGAAATGGTTTTCTAGTAACGACTTGGTATTTTCAAAGGGAGACTGGCATGTTTAGACTGTTTAAAGAGTCTCTTTGCACTTAACAAACTGGTAAAAACCACACTCACAAAATCACGGATAATAGCCCACCATCCTGAGAAATGGGCATAGCTCCTGACAGTTAACTGGGAAATGGATATTATATATAGCATCAATTATAGTTGTTATAGGTTTCACACAGCCCCGGCTGGCTAGCTTACCCAAGGTACCTTACCCAAATATGTCACAGTGGCTTTTCCAAATTTGCCTTTAGCAAGATAATTTAAAAATTATTTTCACATTTGTTCAAGGCATTCTTTCCAAACAGCACAGTACAGAACAGCATCATCTAAGTAAGCTTCACATCCTGACAATCCAGACAATCCTTGATTAATTAACCACTGAAATAGAGTGTTTCAAACCCCAAAAGGCATAACAGTGTACTGCAGGAATCTATCAGGTGTAATAAAAGGAGATTGTTTCTTGAAGCATGATGTCAATGGTACTTGCCAATAACCTTTCACGAGATCAAATTTACTGACAAATTGTCTAGAACCAACACAGTAAACGTAATCATTGTGTTTGGAAAGGGGTAACAATCAGGTTTTGTTAAAGAATCGAGCTTTCTGTAGTCAATGCAAAAATGAACATAATTGTCTATTTTCCTTACTAAAATACTATATATATATCAAAATTATCAGTTTTAATTTACTGGAACTATTCTACCAGCACTATCCTGTCTGCCTGACTTACTGTAATGTTCTGTAATTTTAAATATTTTATAGATTTTGTTCTCATTTCTTCATCTACTGTGTTAATGTCATAATAAGCAAACAGTTCACCTCTTTCTGAAATGGCTCTCTTTTTATGTTTCATGTGACAACCCCAGCTGACAAATGTTAGCTGCACTGTATTATTCAACATTACCTTAAGTTGTACTACATTTTACTTAATTACAACTTTTTCTGTGTAATTAAAAATTTATTTTAATTACATTTTAGAAGAAATTACACCATTTCTGACATTGAACTGTTGTCCATGTTTGACAGTGTTTGTCTATGGTGTGAATTTGGCTTAATCATTTCTATGTTACGCTAGTAGCTAGCTTGTAAATCAGAAGCTAAAGCATTAAACATGTACACACAGTAGTTGTTTTTCTTTTGTCTTTGAATAGTGTAACAATGTCAAATGAGCTGTTTATGTCAAATTTTAACAGTTCTCAGTAAAAAAAACAAACATTTGAGGACCTCAATGGTGAATCTGCCCTCAGCGCTCACATTTTCAGCTTGTTGAGTAAATATTTATGGCCGTTAATTAGAGTGTTCCTATAGATTTTCCTTGCTTTATTTATGAGTACTTGTCATCCATTGTGATTGTGGGTGTTCATTTAACTACTTGATTATGTGAGCTTGAACACTGTTGAATCATGGCATACATAAAAAAAAAGCTTTAGTGGAGATGTTTGGCTTTAGAAACAGTTGTGTCTGAATAATGATCATTGCTAGGATGTGTTTGGGCTGTTGAAAGTGAGCAAGCACTATTTTGCTGTCATTACTCCCACATATAACAACACATTCACACAATTGGTAGAATTTACTGCAGTGATGCAATGATTATAATCTTTACAGAGTCATTGAGCCACATGATTTACATGGACATGGTGCAATCCATATGAATTACAGGATCTGCAAGCACCGTCCTTTGCAGTAATGACAAAAATTCACAAATGAGCAACATGCACATGTAATATTCATGCTCAACGTGACTGCAGTAGAGAGAAAGACTGGCGCTACACTCACACCTCTTTTACAACAAAAAGGGGTTTTTATCTTATTTCTACAGGAACTGGGCCCAAAAAATGACAGAAAAAATATACAAATAGTATGAGAATTTGTACTGTACATTTCACGTGCTTCCAGTTTTTGTTTTTTTTTCAGTAATTTATCCAGCTCTATGCATCAGAATTATTTGTAAAAAATTAACAGTCATACTTTTAGTTGTATATACAGTGCTCAGCATGTATAAGTACACCCCTCACAAATCTATCTTTTAAATTCATATTTTTCATATTTTTCATTAAATTCATATTGTTATTCATAGGAAGCTATATAGTATTATATTTGTGCATATTCATTAGATTAGTCAGTACTGAAGCCAAATCTGGAGCTTATCTAACAAAATAACTTATGATAACAGTCCAAAAACTAGTACACACAAATTGATATGTTATAGAAAAATATTAAATACAAATTTAAAAAGGAGGAAAAATCAAGAGAAGCAAAACAATTAAAAGTATTTAATTTAGTATAAATTTTGTAGGTTGTAATTTTTGTATTTTTTGCAATATTTTTCTTGAATTTAATTGTATTATCTTTCAATTTCTAAATATGTTTGGTGACTAAAATATTGTTTTCATAAATATATTTGTTTAATATATCTGTTTTGTTTAAATGCACCAAAATACATTACCCATATTCACTGAGAAATGGATAAAAATATTCATTTTCAAAATGGGGTGTGCTCAATTATGCTGAGAACTGTACATTCGTATGTACAGTATATATGTATACGTACATACACACATTTGACTGACCTACATTTGATTCAGACTAAAAACGGCTAACAAAGTAGTACTAGTTAATTTGGATATGTCATGTTTTATACTATAATATTGATATATTTAAAATATATAGACTAAATTGCAAAATGACAATTATTAAATACATAACACACACACACACACACACACACACACACACACACACACACACACACTACAGCAGAAAACAATTAATTGCATGCAGATGATGACTTTAAGGACACAAGTGCATCAAACAAGCAACTTCAAGTAACTGCATTCAATAAAAAATGTTGGCTATAATAAATACTATTTTGATGACAATCAGTTAAGTGTCCTGAAAACATCATAACTATGTGCATATTTTAATATGGTAACATATATTTTTAGCACAAGGGACATCAACGTAAAAGTACGTCTTGACCAATACCCATTAAATGTGAGATGTGCGCAGATTTATTATTTTTTGAATTAATGACAAAAGAAGGTCAGTTAGTAGCACAAAACTGGGTGTGTTAAATAAAATAAAATTATAGAAAAATTTAATGATTTAAAACAAATAACACATTTTAATTAGTTGTTGTGTTTTACTATTTTGTTTATAATTGGGGTGTTATGTATTCAGTTCAGTGTTATAATGTATATACTATTTCCAGTGACTGTTTTAAGGAATAACCTATGAATTTTTGTTCAGTTACTACAAAAAAAATGTATATTTAAAAACTCAGAGACACATTTAGGGTATTTGTTTGTTGGATGTGGACACCCTGAATATGCCTCAATGCCATGCTGCATAATTTATTTGCCAGGACTCCTTCCTATCTTGATCTATTTATAAACACCAGTCTTTATTCATTACTCAACTCAAATTCATGCACACACACACTCCCTGTTTATGCCTTTTTTCAAATACATCTGAGCTTTTATTTTTAACTTCTTTTTTTCTTTTCTTTCTTTCTTTCTTTCTTTCTTTCTTTCTTTCTTTCTTTCTTT
>CAIGQW010052479.1:1501591-1511993 GCA_903798125.1 Danio choprae | reverse complement strand
GTGTACTATGTATGTGCTATTTAATATAATTAATTTAATTAATATTGATTTTTAAAATAGTAGGTCACATAGGTAGTCAGCTAGTATCCCATTACAAACATAATTCTTGGGGTAGGTGTGTGTTTCATGTGTTTTGGGTAGGGGGATGTTAGTTCTTATGTAATTGAGGCAGTGTAGTGAGTATTATGTCACTGCAAAAGACCATGCATTATATAAGAATATTTCCCTAATGCCACACATAAAGGATTTTTATATGCCCTCCTGTAATCCTGCTGATGTATTTGCCCTTGATGGATGGTTTTGTTAAGTTGTCGTGGCCAGCTGTCTCTGGCAGGTGCCTGGGAAGCCATTTTAGGGTGAGAACAGAGGGGAGGACAGTGGCTGTTTGGTTAGACATGCAAAAGAACAGAAAAAACAGCATCTATCTATAGTTTAGTCATGACAATGGTGTGGGTTGTTAGATCCTTGTTAGCAATAAGGGCTGCATTTCTTGAAACCTTCTTAAGGCTATGTTATTCTTAAATTGTACCTTAAGCTATACCTTAGCATTAATATGTTTCCCGACACTTTCTTAGTTAAGTGTACCCTCTTTAAGTCATACTTTTGTAAGGTTGGTCTGGACCACTCTTATACTTTATCGATGGGAATCATTAATGAATGAATATAACTTTTTAAGTTGTGTATACACTCATTGTTTAATTAGGCTATATCTCCTTCCTGTTTATAGGGTACAGTATATATAATTTTAGAGCAGTATTATCCCAAACAAAACGCAACATATTTCAATACATGAATTTCAGTAAAATGTAGGTGATATTACAATAAAAGAGAAAGAGTCTTTCACTGATGGATCGAGAGTCGAGATTCAAGGTAGGCATGGTTGAGTATGTTTTGCTTCACAGATTCTGAGCTCATTTCTAAATATCTTAGAAAATATCATATAAAATATTTCCCCTTTTACAGAGAACATAACAAGACAATTTTAAGTAAATTTAAAACATGGTCCAAATTCAATACCCTGCATATTAATAGCATCTTCTTGATGAGCAAAAACGTTATTCAGAAATGCAGCCCTGGTCATTTATTACACATGTAGCACAGACAGATTGGCTTCTGCTGATTTTGTAGCTGGTCGTGCAGAGTACTAGGAACATAGTTCCTGTGAAACTCTCCACCTTCCCCAGTTCCACTTGTCTAGATGTGCTACAGAATTTATACAGAGGTCCTGTGAAACCCTCCACCTTCCCCAGTACCACTTGTTTAGATGTACTACAGAATTTTTATTTGCTTATTCAAGCATTTTATATACTCACAGAAGCGTATTAGTAGTAGTAAGTCGATACTTGCTTTGCAATTGCAACATACATATTAAATCTGGTTCATAATACATTAACATTGTTATATTTATTAACATGCTAAGATTATGAATGTTGTCGTAATATATAGTAAGAACAAAATTAAAGAACAACCTTTTTTTGTCTAAATTTCAAGGTCACAGCTCACATTGTGTCTTAACTAGATATGACGCACTGCTGCAACATGCTATAAAAGGTACCTTTACCATGTTAAAATTATTTTTGGAATCCATGTTAAATTTACGCATGACAATGGTCCCCTCGGGTGCTTATTATGCGCTTTATTCAGTGTTAAATACTAACAATGTAAGTTTGAATATCATTTTGTGACATTTATTTCCACACTGAAAGCAGAAGCTGATAGTTTACCTCGGATCTTGAAAATAAAATAACTGAATGTTAGAACTGTGCAAACCAACAAATATCAGTCACTCAGGATGTACTTGTAATAAAGTTAAAGAGTTTTAATATGTATTATTATATATCTTTCCATTTGGTTGGGAGTGCAGTGCACTATTCTGTGGATCTGAAAGGCTTAAGACAGGATGCCAGTCCTATTTGAAGATATATTGACTAATAATAACTAATCTTTTAGTGTGTGCAATGTTCATCGCCATTCTGTATTTTTAATTACATATACGTGTTTTTTGTTGTATTACCTTGATTATTCTGTAAGCCACTGTTCTACTAACACAGCACAACTAAAATTCCATTAATTCAGGAAAAATCAAGTGTGTATAAATACTTCTCTGATTTCTATCTCACCTGCATATGTAATGGGGCTTCATGATAAATGAAAGGTGATTATGTGCAGCATTTGTCAGTAAAGCCAGTTTTGTAATCAGCAGTAAGTCTCCAGCCCGCTTTCAGAACAGAACAGCATTTGCATTTACTGTACAGTCATAGTTCAATGACAAGCTACACAAAATGGTGTACATAATCGCAGATGATTGAACCTTTTCACACATAAGCTTTAAATACTCCCGCTGACCCTCCTGTGTGAGTTTTTTAATGTGACCTTTATTTAGAATGCATCGCTTTAAAGTTAATCATTCTGTGATAATGACACCGTTTGTATATGTTTTTAATAAACTATGAAAGATTTAAAAATAACACATTTATTACATCTTTTTACTTTAAACATACTTCATAACTTCAGTGGAGTGTTTGAAATAAATGAGATGATTCTGTAGTCGTGTAATTATTAGTCATGGTGAATCAATGAAAGCAGTTAAATCTTCTGTTTATTCAACAACTGCTATGGGGATTCCCTGGGTTTCTTCATGGGTGTTTGGAGTTTCCATGCAAGAGTGCCCTCTGGCTTTCAGAGGACAGTTACTACTGATCACACAACCATGCTTCCCTGACAAGGTGTGCATGAAAATGTTTTTGATTAATTGCAATTGCTATTTGATTTCAATTGATCGCCAGCCCTAATATGTAATCCAATTCAGTTTCGAGACCAAGACAATTTAAGTCACAACTATTCATAAATGTTTTTAACATTCCCAACCATTTAGTTGTGAATGTAGCCATAGAAAGTTAGCAGCACATACTTTTTGAATTTGACTCATTCATGAACAAAAACTACAGTGATGTCCAATGTGTCCAATCAACCCCAATGTGCAATATTTACATGCACAACTCTTCCTTGTGTTCTGCAAATTGCAGAATGCAGTGCTGCAAATCTGCTTTTTTATATCATCAACATGCAAGTATACCTTCAAAGACTTTTATAATTACCAAATGTACTAAGAAGAAGTCTTGGGTTTCTAAATGTAGAACCTAATGTCTCGGGTCTGTAACTCTGTGAGGTCTGCATGATTGCTTTGCTAATTTTCATCTTTCTGCTGCGAGTTAAGAATTGATTAAGTTTCAGTCTAAAGTGCCAAATCAGAGACGGCAGTAGCGTTGAAAAGGTAATGAAATTAGTCTTGCATAAACCCAAAGAAAATTGAAGAGAGAGAAGAACACACCGGACACACTGTTTTAAACATGCAGATGATGCCAGTTCAAATACTGGTCCTCCATCAATTTTGTGTTTTCTGGTTACTTACAGATCTGTTCCTTGGATCTGACTGGTCAAGCAGCATTCTAAAGTTATTGATACTGTATTGATCAATAATTAACAATAATTGATACTGTATCCCATCCCTAGAACAGTTAGTTTAAATTAGCTTTTCACTTAGTTGTATTATTGACTAAAGTTATTTGTTAAAAATGATGGGTCTTCTAGGAATTAGGTTTGTTATTTAAGTCTTAATAAATGAGTCATGGAATCATTCACTAGAGCAGTTCATTCAAAAACATTGACTGCCTGAAATCACAGTCCTGAATGTTGTTTAGAATGACTCTTTACACTGCACTTCTCATTCTAAACTCCACTTTTAACTCTGTGTTAGAGTAAATGTCATTACTGCAATTGAGTAACAGGCTCAGTATTGCAATTTGACCAGAGTATAATCTATTAAAGGGAAAACAAACCCATAGTGTAGTATTTTTAATCCCATGCACAGCTGTTTGATCTTATTCTTCCATTTATTTTATATTATATTGCCTTATCAGTGTTTCTCACTGTCTCGGTCCTCGCACCACACTGATCTGCAGATTCCATCTCTCTTATTTAAAACACCTGATCTTAATAATCAGGTTGTAAGATGAGCTCTATGCATGATCTGTTCTAATTTTCAAATCAATCAATCAATCAATCAACCAATCAATCGATCAATTGATCAATCGATCAATCAATCAAAACAAAATAAAATCTGCTGAACATTTACCACATTTACCAATT
Source organism: Danio choprae (assembly GCA_903798125.1). Taxonomy (NCBI): domain Eukaryota; kingdom Metazoa; phylum Chordata; class Actinopteri; order Cypriniformes; family Danionidae; genus Danio; species Danio choprae. The sequence continues at coordinate 1,507,844 of CAIGQW010052479.1, read as the reverse complement.
TACCACATTTACCAATACAAGTCTGGTTGGTTTGATTTCTGTGTGAGTTGTGCTTTATGCATGGGGTACATAAAAAACAACCCTTTTTTGTTTAAATTTCTCTAAAACATTTTTTTTAATGCGACTGCATTTTCAGGACTATGAAATAACTTTGGCTACATTAGGTGTCAGACAGCTAATATGCTAACACATTTGTCAATTTACTGCTGAGAACAGGAGATCACCTTCAGAGTAGAGATGGAAATGAAGGAATGGTACATGCTGTCCCTGTGAGTGCTGAATGAGTCAGTTTCACCCCAAGCGCACTTTGTGCTTTCTCCATTTCTCTCTATACTAATTGCCTATTCTTTCCCTCTCTTTCACTCTCCATTCTGAGAATGGTGAGGATCCCCTTTTCTCATCTGGAACTGTACTAAATCTCTAATCTGGTTTTAATGCATGACTGTCTTTGTCATCTTTTCCATTCGCATTTGTCTACAGTGTATACATTTTGATCCCCTTAAAATAGGGAAGTTAGCTTAGCAGGGCCTGTCTCATATTGTTGTATGCATAGAATTAATGGATCTCCACATTTTACTCGTTTGAACAGTGCTGTTAATTTCATAGATTTTATATATGGTCTAATGATGTACTCATGTACACACAAGTTCTTGGGTTTGTGAGTATCTGCATTTGTATAAACTGATTAAAGCAATATATGCAAAGCAACAGCATTATTGAACTTTTTGTCAATGCCGTCTCCAAATATTGTCTCATATATGGGTGCTTGCATATTGGTTCATGTAGTGAATTATTTTTATTAAAACAATCCACTTTTTGTTATACAAAGGTCACATAAAACATCATTGCACTGCCATTTGACCTTGACATTTACATTGCTCTAATCATGCTAGATTTTACAGAATAAAATTGTAATTAGCAAGTAGTTTTTGCAGACAGTATTAGCATTGCATGAACGTTTAATCTTTATTCATCTTTGTTGACCTTTTCTGCCTCTTAGTGTGTTGCATATAAATGGCTGTATCTATATATACAACATTATCTTCAAGGGCAAGATGATTTATGACATGGCACGTGTTCACAGCCACAACAGACTTCTAAATGGAGCTTTGCCTGGGGTTTTATGGCAGTAGACATGCAGTTGATGTGCAAAACAGTGACATATGACATCCCATCCCATGTGCGAAAGGAAGCTCTGTGTGTGTTTTGTCTGAAACATGTCTGCTTTCCACAGGACTTCACACTTTGGCCGTTGAAGTCTGATGAAGTCTGCCAGTATTGGCTCTTAACACTTACCCTTCTCTCAGACACTGTAGGACGAACCTTTAATAGCCTCTCAACTGGCTGGAAATCCTTGTGTGAGTGCTGATCTTTTTAAGTCAGCTTGTTAAGTAGCAGTATGTGGGTCTGTATTAAGTCTCCTAGAAGATCGTCTGATTTCGACAATCTTACAGTTCATTAAAAATCACACTGCGTGACATGGATCTAATAAACTTGGATATGATGTGTATGTAGACTTCACAAAGGTGACAGCTACTAAATATGACACAAGTAGAAATAATAAAGTTTTCAGCATATAATAAAGCAAGACCAAAGCAATTAGTGTGGTGTAAAAAGGACCCAAAGACTGCAGAAAAATGCTACAATGTATTTGTTGCACAGATGTGAAAGCACCCTAAGTCTCTTAAGTACAACATTTAGTAGGACCACTATTTAGAAACCAGGATCAAAGAAATCGACAAGGTTGTTTCATGTTGGTCATCTTTCATCTTGGCCAGCCTGAAACAGTACAATGTAAAACAGACTTTAGACAAGTCTGACCTAAGAACACTTAGTCAGAACAACCAGCGGCTCTTTAATAATAAGGTCACTTGTGTGATGTACCAGAAGAACTGGCCATAGGGAGCACAAGCTCTTTATTTTTCTGAAATACATTATTTTTAATGAATTCAAAGTGTAAAAGTTCAGCATTTCTTTGGAATGGAAATCTTTTGTAACAATGATGAATGTCTTTACGGTCACATTCCCTTTTGATAATTGTAATGCATTCTTGCTGAATATGTATGCATTTTTTTGTGATAAAAAAACTGAATGAATATGAATTGTACGCATGAACACAAATTATGTTTGGTGCATTACATGCATATCTGATTGCATGTGTGTTTGTGTGTGCGTGGATTCTTGTGGCAGCTGCATGCACCATCAGGCAGTAGTTCTCCACTATGTAGGTCACACTGCATGGAGAAAAAAAGATAGAGATCTGTGTTTGTTGAGCTGAATGCCATCAACACTGTGACACTGTGGCTTATTTATTTAATTGGAGTTAATTTATTTTCAGCCTTTTCACACATTCATGTATCCAGTTTAACCACAAAAAAGGTTAATTTTGAGTTTGTGCACATACTGTATGCATTTGCTTATGTGCTTGTATGTGCAATTAAAGATCTTGTCACAGAACTGTCCTACACTAAGAGTAACTCCCCTGGGAGCTTAAGCACTCTCTAGAGAAATACTGTAGGTCTGGGTGTGTGCAGGTGCATGGATGGTGAAGGTCAGAAATGCATTCCTGAAAGAATCCCCTATAGGCATAGATACTCTCTATAGGCATATCCGTATGTAATTAGAAAACTCAGTTTTACCTACGGCATGCGATTAAAGATTTTTTAATTGTGACATAATGCAGATGTGCTATTTTGATAAAGAAGAAATTTGTCAGTGGGTCTTAATATAGTTTGGCTTAGAGTGTTCAACATGTCCAAAGATCAGGTCATCGTAGCCCTGGCCTTCGACCACTGCCCAATCCACATTACACCAGCGCCTTAGGGCTTCTTCTGCAGATTGAGGGTCCACAGGACGATGGTCCCACATTGCTCCTTCACATTGTGCCTGGCTGGGTTCTACTGGTAAAGACCCAGCCACCAGGCTCTTACATGCGAGCCTCAACTCCAGGTCTGGTTCCTGGGTGGAGCCCTAGTTGCACCACACCCAGCAATATCATGGTCCTCAATTTAATATCAGTCACAAGGGTATTTGACCACCCTTAGTCTGCTCTGTCACCTAGCACATTTTGCCTTGGGAGACCCCACCAGGGGCATTTCACCCACGACAACTAGTTCCTAGGATCATTCAGCAATGATAAGTTGACAGATCAAGCAGTACCTCAAGTGTCTGGATACAGTGGTGCTGTTTTGATTGACATGCCTCTACAATATTGCATGAAGGTTGGGGACAGTACCACTGGACTGGGAAACTAGGGTAGTGGTTCCGATTTTTAAGAAGGTGGAGCAGAGTGTATGTTACAACCAGAGAGGAACCATACTCCTCAGCCTCCCCAGAAAAGTGTCAGGGTACTGGAAAGGTAAATCCCGCTGATAGTAGAACCTCAGATTCATGAGGAACAATGCAGTTTTTGTCCAGGTCCTGGACCCTTTACCAGCTCTATGCTCTCTTTAGGGTGCTTGAGGGTTTATGGGAGTTCACCCAACCAATCCAGATGTGCTTCTGGGACGTGGAGAAGGCATTTGAGAGTGTTCCTTGTAGCATAATGTGGGGGTGCTCTTGGAGTATGAGGTCCAAGGCACTCTGTCAAGGGTTGTGCTGTCTCTATATGATGAGAGCAGGGGCTTGGTCCATTTGCCATTGGAGCATTGCCAGCAATAAGTCAGACTTGGTCCTGGTGTCGGCATGGCTGCCCTTCATCACTAGATCTGTTCATTATTTTTATGGCACAGCCTAGTGTCTAGTGCAAGTGCACCCTTAGGGATAGGGTGAGAAGCTCTTTCCCCCAAGAGGAGCATGGAGTGTTTCGAGTGCCTCCTGGAAGCCTACCTGGGTAGGTGTTTCAGGCATGTTCCACTGAAAGAAGTGCCGGGGGAAGACCCAGGACACTGCATAATTGGTTTAAAATTAATGAATAGCTGGATGATTGGACGGATGGGTGAGTTCCACATGGTACAGCATAATGTATAAAATTTTTCATTTTCTAGATAACTTGTTTGCTATACTCCAACATATACATTTAATTTATAATAAGTAGGGAGAGATCCTTTCTTTTGCATTTTTTTGCATCTGAGTGAAATAGAATATTGAAAAGAAGAAAATATATAGGATGGTGCGATTGTTTTGATGTCACAGATCTGACTGTGAGTTTGCAGTTAATTGTAAGAAAGAGTTTATGTGGACAATATTACTGAACAAAGTTGGCATAAATGACCAAAGAGAAGTCTGTCATTCCACTGCATATGGTTATAAGGAAAAAAAATAATAAATAAATAAACAAACAGTTGTATTTTTATGAATTTTTAAAAAAAATATTGTTAATTATTGTTACAAAATTTCTAAGGCATTAAACTGAAGGAACCTTATTGCAAAATGTTACCAAATGATGCATATACTGTATGTGTGGATGAATAGGTAACAGTAAGGTCAATAACAGGCATTAAAAAAAAAAAAATTATTTTATCTTGACATTTAAGTCACTGACAATGTTAATTGTTGTTAGTGAATCATTGAGTCAATGGGCTATACCAAACTAATCAGTTCAACTAATCAGTGAATCGTTTAGATTTTAGTTTTACAAACTGGATCAAATGAATGATTTAAAGAACAGTTTTTTGACAAATTAAATGAACCTCGTGATTTATTCATAATAAATCTAGAATTCCATGAATTATTGTCTGTTTACCACACAAAGCTAGATGTCAAAATGAAAAATGCAGAGCGTATGAACCTTGTTTTTGCATTTTAATGTCCCAGAATAATAGAACATCTTGAAGCATGGATTTCAACACACTGAATAAATGAGGACCATTATAGAGTGTGCATTTTTGTCATAGAATAGAATAGAATAGAATAGAATAGAATAGAATAGAATAGAATAGAGATGGGAGATGAGAGGCGGTGGAATGGACTGCAAGGGAATGAAATGTCAGTGCCAGATGAGCCATTATGGGAGATTAAATCTGATCCACAGTAGGAGTGACCCTGTGGAGAGAGGGAGAGAAAGAGACTCTCAGCCTGCCTTATTGTATTAATAACTGTCCGTGGGTGTCAATAGCTGTATATCAGATCTGAAGAGACTTTGATTAGATTTAAAGTTTGGCTGTACAGTGGGTCAGTTCCTACCCTTGAGTAACTCTAGTAAAGCTTTTCTCAAGTATCTCAATAGAACATTTTAAAAAATAGTTTAAATCATGCTATGGAAAATAGCATTTATTGAAGTAAACACCACAATCAGCACACCATATTAACCTACAACTGCCTACATCTGCATTGGACTTTCATTCAGTTTTCAAACGCAAGGCCCACCTAGTCATAATGAAGCAATAAGATAATTCAGAGACATCAGAAGAATAAAATATCAGTTAATTTTGAGATGTTTGACCATCGCTGTGAAAGAAGTGCTTCTAAATATAGAATATGTAATATTAATAGTACTGTAATAATACAAAATATAATTGCATTCATTTAAATTTTAATGGATTATATATTCCATATCTTCATAATTTTCTTAAGATCTTAACAGTAGGCTATTGAGCTACAGTATATGATCCCCATTCTCTGTTTCAGATAATATTTAGAACTGGTCTTGGTCTGCTTTAAGTGCTACAATAGTCATTATTGTTTAATTGTTTATTGAACATAAGCCTTTCAAAAAGGATTATCCAAGCATTACGGTGCTTTAAGAATTCTTAAGAATGCATACAAGCTTTACAGAAAGTATTACCAGTTTAATTTCAAGTTAATGTGCTTATTTTGAATTGTTTAAAAGATTCCGGAAATGTATCACATATTTAGTGAAACTATTAAACAGCATAACTGTTTTTAACGTGCATTATAGTATCGGATCACTTATTTCAAGTGACATTAAAGACTGGCTTGATAGCTGCTGTTTTATTATCACAAAAATAAATTGCATGTAAAAAAAAATGTTAATATAAATTATTATTATTTTTTTTTTACATTAAACTAAAATTCAACTTTAATTAAATAGAGCTGTTCAACATAACAGACTTACTGGACTATATATATACTACTATTTCATTTTCATTTCGGCTTAGTCCCTTTATTAATCTGGAGTCACCACAGCGGAATAAACCGCTAATTTATCCAGCATATGTTTTACGCAGCGGATGCCCTTCCAGCTGCAACCCATCTCTGGGAAACATCCATACACACCCATTCACACTCATACATTACGGACAATTTAGCTTACCCAATTCACCTATACCGCATGTCTTTGGACTTGTGGGGG
>CAIGQW010052479.1:1488821-1501191 GCA_903798125.1 Danio choprae | reverse complement strand
AACCTGCAATTATATATATATATATATATATAAAATTGCAGGTTACAGCATATGTGTTGATGACCTTGTTGATCTGTATTGACCTGTAGTTCTGTAGTGTACAGACCTGCAATATGCTATGTCAATAATTATAACTTTACAGATTGACAGTGAACATTATGCCTAAATTGATTCACAATGCATAGGTCTAATACTTCAATAAGCAATGTCAAACATTTCCCTTTATGGAATTTAAAAAAGGAAACAAATGATAAAAGACTTCCAATCTATCTGATAGACAGTATGTTAAGCATTATGTGTATTGCCATGCAGAATAAAAACAGAACTTAATCAATGCTGCACACCAAAATGATAACTTAATTATTTAAAATAAAAATATTTCTCAGTATTAGATTTATTTGAACCCTCAGATTCTAGATTTTCAAATAGTTGCATCATGGACAAATATTATCCTATTTTAATGAATCAATGGAAATCTTATTTATTCAGTATAAATCTAGATTTATTTGTATAATTAATGTATAAAAATGGACACTTATGCTTTTGTGGTGCATGGCCACAAATGAATATGATATTATCTGCTTTGCTTAACACACAAAAGAACATTTTTAAAAAATCTCCACAATGAGTCAGTGCTATAGCACTGCTGAAGGATCTCTGCAAACTGTCACACACACACACACGCACACGCACGCGCACACGCACACGCACACACACACTGCAGCTGCAGAATTGCCTTTGGCTGTGGTCTACACTCACAGACACACAGCTGTGGTCCTCGCTGCGCTTCTGACTTGTGGTCTGGACAGATGTTATGTAAGCCTTGAGTCACTGAATTGGTGGTGTGCTCTCCTGGGGAACATGAAGGTTTATGTCAATAATGTTCACACACACCACACAAAGGATTTGAGGGCAAAGACTGTGAATGACTGGAGATTTAGAGAAAGAACAATGCTTGCTCTTGTTGCAAACCACTCTAAATTAAACAGCACAGCAACAGACAAAAGACATATCACTTAGGAAAAAAAAACTACTGTGCACAGTGTTGGGTGTAACGTGTTACTAAGTAATACGTTATTAAGAAACGAGTCACTGTAATTAAATTACTTTTTCACTGAAAAAGTAGAGTAACTGATTACTGTTCATTTTTAGGTATTTTTATTACAGTTACTTTTAATGTACTTGCGTTACATTGTAAAATAATTAAACTCGCTGAATATCATTATATAATTGTATTAATTTATCTTCTAAAGGTAAAAGTAAACTCGCTTTAAAATCATCATCAGAAATCAGAAATCAGAAAGAGCTTTATTGCCAGGTATGTGTACACATAAGAGGAATTTGCTTTCGTGACAGAAGCTTCTACAGTGCAACAGAATTACAGAGACAGGACAAAAAAAAGATAATAAATATATTTTAAAAATAGAAGTAAGAAGTGAAAGCAGATATGCAAATTGACAAGTGTATGTACAGGTATATTACTATATACAACGTTATATGTGCAGCTGTTATGGGCAAATTGGCATGTAAAGTATGTTGTTAACTAATAGTGCAGGTGCACGTGATTTCGCACCAGTTTGCTGCATAGTCATATTCTAAAGCGGAAGATGTCGGTCTCGGCTGAAGCGAGTGGCTGTTTTACGAAATTAAAATATTTCCATTAGTTCACTTTTCTGAAACAAGCAGACAAGAACAATACAGTAATATGTAAGCTATGTCCTGGGGAGAAAAGACTATCGGCCACTGTCAACAGCACGAGTAATCTACTAAAGCACCTGACACGGCAGCATAAACGAACACTTCTGAGTGATCCTTGTTCATCATCGACAGATAACACCGCGGCAACTCCTGCTAAGCAGGCAAAACTTGATTTTACTTCGCCAGCGCAGAAAGTGATTGCAGGCTACGTTGTGGAAGAGATGCTACTGCTTCGTAATGTAGAATCTCCGTCTTTTAGGTGCATATTAAACAAAATACTGCAAAAAAGCAGCAGTGCCTGATCGAAAAACGTTTTTGACTTACTTAGATAATTGTTATTCTGACATGGAAATTAAGCTTAAAGGGTCATTCGAGAGTTTGGAATATATTTCCACGACTGCTGACATTTGTATCAGCCATAACAAAAGTTTTCTCGGAATGACGACACATTGGATTGATCCTTCTACTTTTGTATGAGGACATGCAGCACTAGCATGTAAAAGAGTTCGAGGGAGACACACATATGATGTAATCGGCAATGAAATCGAGCAAGTACATTCGGCTTATGGACTGAACTCTAAAGTGACAGCAACCGTGACCGACAACGGGTCCAATTTTATCAAAGCTTTTAGAAGGTTCCGAAAATCAGACCCTGATGAGGAATCCGAAGAAGATGAAGAGGTGACATTTACTGATGTTGAGCAGACCCTCTCCACAGAATCTGAAGGACAGTTTTCTCTCCCTCCACACTTAAGGTGTGCATCACACACTGAACTTAATTTGTCATGATGTCGAGAAATGGCTTCAAGCTAATGAGTCAAAATTCATCTAGAGAAGTGCAACTTCAAAGTGTTCTGCAATGTGGACAAAAGCAAACCGTTCTTCTGTTGCTTCAGAGTTAGTAGATAATTTAAGAATAAGAAAAAACTCATTGTCCCTGTTTCAACACGATGGAATAAAGATGATTCAGAAAGCTAAAAGGCTGAACTATTTCATGTTTGACTCATATGTTTTATTTAATTATTTATTATTTACAGAGTTTAATTTCTATTGTTTGTCCACTCAAGGTTTATAGGGATTTTAATAAGTATTTAGTTAAATGACTTATTGAGTAATTATGTTAGTTTTCTGACACGGTAATTAGGTAAGTATTTTAAATACAACATTAAGTAATTAGTAATTAATTACATTTTTAAAGTAACTTACCCAACACTGACTGTGCATATAATAACACACAAACAGTTTATACTTACGGTGGCGCAGTGGGTAGCACAATCGCCTCACAGCAAGAAGGTCGCTGGTTCGTGCCTCGGCTGGGTCAGTTGGCATTTCTGTGTGAAGTGGGTTTCCTCCGGGTGCTCCAGGTTTCCCTTACAAGTCTAAAGACATGCTGTATAGGTGAATTGGGTAAGCTAAATTGCCTGTGTGTGAATGAGTGTATATGGATGTTTCCTAGTGATGGGTTGGAACTGAGAGGGCATCAGCTGCGTAAAACATATGCTGGATAAGTTGGCAGTTCATTCTGCTGTGGCGACCCCAGATTATTAAAGAGACTAAGCCGAAAATAAAATGAATGAATGACAGTTTATACTTTTTACTCATTCAACTAGCTTCTCAAGCATGCTTTGGGAGATGATGTGTAAAACAGGTGGTGGAGGAGATTTATAAGTTCTCAGATATTAATGTCTCTTTATCATTGCTGAAGCAAAGGGAAATAATAATGCAAATTCAGTACATTTAGATAGACTATAAGTATACTCAAGTCAGCATATCTTAGGACTGCGAATTGCAAAACCAATTGAGGAGAAAATAAGGAACCTCAGCAACTGTTTGCAGTCTCTTTAATGTCTCCCAGTGCTGTAAACCCCACCTCTTGGCTGATTGTTATATTTCTCTTCTGTATTTTTTTGACATAGCTTTTTTTATTTATTTATTAATTAATTAATTAATTTATTTATTCATTCATTTATTTACATTTATTTTATTTAGGGGCGACGCAGTGGGTAGCACAATCGCCTCACAGCAAGAAGGTCGCTGGTTCGAGCCTTGGCTGGGTCAGTTGGCATTTCTGTGTGGAGTTTGCATGTTCTCCCCGTGTTCGTGTGGGTTTCCTCCGGGTGCTCTGGTTTCCAAAGACATGCACTATAGGTGAATTGGGTAAGCTAAATTGTCCGTAGTGTATGTGTGTAAATGAGTATGGATGTGTATGGATGTTTCCCAGGGATGGGTTGCAGCTGGAAGTGCATCCGCTGCGTAAAACGTTTGCTGGATAAGTTGGCAGTTTATTCCGCTGTGGCGACCCCAGATTAATAAAGGGACTAAGCCGAAAAGAAAATTATGAATTTTATTTACTAAGGTCTCTTTCTCCTTCTGTTTTCAATTATTTCTGAAAACATTATCTTCCACAATAAAATGATTTAACCTGCGCAAGCACACAGACATAAGAAAATTGTACCTGCATCATATTTAGCTGGCATTTATTTACTTTCCATCTCTTTGAAACGTTGTGGCAAATTGTAAAAGAAAATCACAGATTTCTTTAAATTTAGTGGAGTTTTTGTTGAGAGTAACACAAGAATATAAAATTGCAAAATGGAGAGGATGTTGATTGGGAGATAAAAATAAATACACCAAAATATTCAAAGATCAGTACCCTAAGGATGAGCTCACAAAGTTCATAATTACAACTAAACTAAAGGCTATAAGGCTTCAGAACAGACATGCAGTAGACTCCGGAAAGAGAAGTTGGCATTGAAGAGTAGTACTCCTGTATGGAGTATGTACAAACTGACATTAATCTTTAATAGAGTTGTCAAAATAGACAGCATCCAAAATATGTGCTTTACAATGTTGTCCACCATGAATTGGTCACATGACTGCATCAGATGACTAAAATGCGTCAAATATTTTAAAAGGCTTCGTTTTCACAGTCCACACTGCAACACAAAAACAGTAATAGTTTTTAAATTTATCCATAGCATAAAAAAAAGATAAGTTTTCGTCTCCTAAACGCTGTCTTACATTGTCTTTACACTGCCAGTTAAATGTGACCCAATTACGATTTTTTTGCTTATATGTGACACAGACCGGATCTGTTATATGGCCATGTAAACACGAAAAAAATGCATGCATTCAGATATTCATAGATCGGTTTCAGGCCTTCTTCATATGTGGAAATCAATCAGATATAAATCGGATATGTGACAATGCGACTATCATGTATACAGGCAGATCGTATTTATTGAGGCATTCCGTTTTGTACGTCATTAAACTTGCGACAATGTGGTACTTCTCCTCGGTTTAATGACGTAGAAGGAAGAGCGTGTGTGGAGACGCCGGCATGGTAAACAACAACAACAGAGGAAACATGGGGGTGGAAAGTGGTCAGTGGTCAGCTTTGACACAGCCTATCAAATGTTGGATTGCTCATCCTAAAATTTTGGACCCACAGCTCCTCATTGAAGCCCAGCACAATTTGCTCCCAGACCTGAGATCTCTCTCATACCCACAAAATCCTCTGAATGGTGGAGGACACCATATATCACAGGTGTCAAAGCCAGTTCGTGGAGGGCCGCAGCCCTGCACATTTTAGTTCCAACCCTGCTACCACACTTACCTGTAGGTTTCAAACAAGCCTGAAGGACTCAATTAGTTTGATCAGGTGTGTTTAATTAGGGTTGGAACTAAACTGTGCAGAGCTTCAGCCCTCCAGGAACTGACTTTGACACCTGTGCTATAAATAAACCATAGGCGCAAGTTGTGATGATAGCCCTTTCCCTCCTCCTCCATCTCTGCCACAAAATAATTTTAAAGTTGGGCAAACTTCGCATATTTCGCAGAGCTAAAAGCAGGATAATTTCTTCCATCATGGCTAATGTGGCGCAGATTCTAGAACCTGCCTTTACGCATGTGCGACGTCGTAAATTGTATGGCAAGTGTAAACACATGAATCGCATATAGGTCACACGTAAAAGAACGTGTAAACGGACAGGCAAAAAAATCTGATATAAGCAACAAATCGGAATTGGGCATCAAGACCTGACAGTGTAAACGTGACATTAGTGTGGACGGTAGGCTGAAACAGAGAGCTTTTTAAACATTACATTTTTAAACAAAGTATTAGTGTGGACATGGCCATACTGCTGATTAGCTACAAGTAGGTTTTGGTACTCAGTCTGATCCACTTTTTAACATAACTTTCCAAAAACTGCATAGTCCACTTAAAGGGATAGTTTACACAAAAAAAAATTAAATGCGGCCTCCATTGACTTGATTACTATTTAATGCATAGATTAAAGGGTGAGAAAATGTTCGTTTTTGGGTAACCCCTGGAGTAATTTGCACAGTATAATAAATCAAAATCGAGTTTGCGGAGAGCTGGTAGATTCCCCCAGATTTTTCCTTATTTTTATTTTATCAGTAAGGTGGTCTGCCATCTGAAAAAGAACTCTCACTTTATCAAATGTCTGTCTGCAAGCTCTTGGCTCTGAAACACTAATGTAGTGTCACCTCAAGACATTAACAGCACATACAGGAGAGATTATGACATTAGATAAATGACTGCAGGTCTGCTTACTCAGGAGGGTTCTCAATCAAATTTCCACCACATGCCAAATTCCGTGCTTGCGAATTCAGACTGTTTGCATGTTTTGACCACACTGTAGCCTTCCGCTATTAAGTTTGTTTGGATTAGGCCAGTTGGCATAGTGTTACATTCTTTGTCACTAATGCCACATTGCCAGCTTAGTGAATCAGCACTTTTGGCTAGAAGATAATTGCTTGTATATTCACTCCAACTACTGATAAAAAAAAATAGCAAATAAAAAATGTGCACCAAAACAGACACGTCAGAAATGTCATTTTTCAAAGTGTAGGTTAATTTGTGCTGCATTAAATACACTTGAGAACTTTGAAGGAGAGATGACATGCCTCGAGCTCTTCTCTCATGATGTCTCTATTTCTCTGTTTTTCTTCATTCATTCTCTTGCCAGTATTCTCTCAAATGAAGCCAAGATTTCAGCTCCCATAACAGACATAATGTGATTCTACTTTTAATATGTTTTTGTATCATCAAAGCTCCCAAATCTGTAGATCAGCAGTAATTTAATTAACAGTAATATCTGAGCACTAGTTGGTTTCTTTTCTTCTCATAGCCTGCTGTTTGTTCTGACTTAACTCAAGACTCAATGGATGTGACCTAATATTTGTGTGCAATCCACATAACAACAGGATGTCTGGGGTTTAATCCCATTAGGGTTATTTTTTTTGACTCTGTCTGTTTCAGGTATGATCCTCATGTTCTGCCCCTTCTTTCTGTCTAGATGCTTTAAAGGTCCCGTGGAATGAAAATCTGGATATACCTAAGGCATAGTTGAATAATAAGAGTTCAGTACATGGAAATGACATACCATGAGCCTCAAACAGAATTGTTTCCTAGTTCTCATATAAATTCCATGAGTGTAAAATCCCGGTGAAAAACAGGCCAATCAGAAGAATCTCTCTCAAACACTCTATTTATTCCAGGAAATAAAGAAGGTTATGATAAACTTAAATACTTCAGAAATGAAAATGACCCTTTTCTTCTTTTATTTTGACCTTGTTAAATATAGTTCTGATGCACAATATTGTACTTTTACAACTATTTTCAAATTCCCTTTGATGGAGCTGATGCCAATATCTTTTCTGTTTGTTTTTTTTTTTGTTTACAGGTAAATTTAGAGTCAAATTTGAGATTACCCGTAAGTATTAAATTCTAACAATATATCAGACTTGTTATGTTATGTCCCGATTGATGCTTTGTTCCTAGATAAAACAAAAAAATGCTAATTAATGTAACAGCAGCCGGCGGTTCATTCTGCTGTGGCGACCCTTGATAAATAAGGGACTAAGCCGAAGGAAAATTAATGAATGAATGTAACAGCAGCCCCTGGATAAATGTATCATAAGGCAGTTACTAAGATCCAGCAGGAGGCTGATGGGAATGATATTGTACAGAAAAGGGATTAATAGATTGGTGAATTGTGTTACAGTCAATGAGTCGATCATTTTTTCATGTACTCTGAGCAATTTATCAACAATACTTTTTTACTTTCATTTTCAAGACCTTGTCTAATGTGAGTCAGTCATGTTACCAGGCAGGCTTTAAGATTTGGGAAGGCTGTTAGTCAGCAGGATCTGTAGCTTGTGGCTGCAGCCTAATGTGTACATTGTGAAATGTGCATGTATGTTTGCAATGAAGCCACAAACATGTAAATTGATTAGTATAAGTGTTTAATGTATTGTTTATGCATCGTGTCATATCACTCAGCTCTTACTGTAAGTTTTCTTGAGTGAAAGAATGGCAGTAAATTTGATAAAACCCGATAAAGAAGTTGTGATTTATTCCTGCCTGTGTTTTTATATATGTTAAAGCTTCATAATACAACTCTAAATAAATCTCTCTTCCTTTTGACTATAATTATTATTTAGCCTATATTTCATCTAAAACACAACACAAGAGCAAACGTTAGTCTGGTGGCATAAATGTTGCTCAACCACTGCTTCTAGATAAAATAAATAAAAAATTCTAAATAAAATGCAATAAAGTGTGCAGCCATTATTGCCATGCTGGAAAGTAATAGTATCAGTGCCTTGCTCAAGGGACTCACCTCTGCCATGATATTGAGGGTGGTGAGAGTGCTGGTTATTCACACCCACCACCTACAATTGCTGCTGGTGCCAGGACTTCAGTCTGCGACCACAGCTGCCTCTTAATTCATTCTATGGTCAAAAATAAGCATCTAAAATGAGCATCTTTTTGGAGATTTTTAGGAACACATCTAAGCCACATATCTACTATGTAGTTATCAGAGAGCAATTTAACATATTGAATCAACGCATACTATATGGCACCTTTAAAACTGGGGACTAAACAGCACAATCAAACTAAACTGATAAGTATATGGCCATGGGTTAATTTAAAGGGAACTCAGTGACCAAATAAATGAGCTTGGAATTGATACAACTGCCCTCTACCTTTAAAAAAAAATCTTCAAAAAAATAATATAATAATAATAATACTAGCTTCTGAAAATAATGTTTGCCATCAACTATCAAACTTTCAACATTTTTCAGACATTTTTCATTTGAGAATACAAATCACACAACATGATGATGCATCATATAGTAAAGAATGCTTGTCAAAACAGAGGTTTTAAACAAATATTGATGCTAATAGATCAGACAGCAGCTGGTAAAATAACTGATGTGACGAATGGCTCTTTGGAATCAAGTGGAGGATCATTTGAGCAACTGATACTTTTTAGTTTACGCTCAGTGTATGCCAGACAAGTGCCTTTGTCCTGAAGTTGAGTTGCACTGAATGCCATCGTGGTTGAAAAGGCATATAATTTAATGCTACTGGCATAAAATGGTGAAAGGGTAGAACAGAGTGCTGTTTATAAAGCTAAATAAATTGTTTTCTGAATTACAATACCTCTTTCAGCAAACGCAGATCAGTTACTTATTTGGCTATTACCCAGAAGTGATGCAATGTAATTGATTTCTTCTCAAGAGACTGGATGAAGTTGCCATAATGGAAACCAGAGGATGTATTAGAAGGGCAGTAATGAAATGTAGCTCTAGGGAGCTGTTTTTTTTTTTTCATCATCATTTTTAACTAAAACTAACTAAAGATTTATCTGGCAGTCATGTTTAAATAAAATACCTATAAAAAACTTTTTGAACTTCAGTTTCATTTAAAAAGTATAGTTCACCCAAAAAATAATAATAATAATTTCACCCTCAAATGATTATAATGTTTTTTTGTTTTTGTTTTTAATTTATTTAATCTGTTGGACACAAAAGAAGATATTTTGAACAAAGCTGACAACCTGTAACTAATGACTTCCATAGTAGGAGAAAACACATACTATGGTTGGCAATGGTTACAGATTTCCAATCAGGCTACATGAGTTCAGCGCCATGCACACATGACAGTTGGAAGTATCGCACACATTTGCATGTTATTTAAAATGAAACTATTCAGATGGCACTCTGTGGTGCGGCAGAAATATGAACAATGTCCTGAGTCATAGTTGGGTGCCGCGGACAGTCGCCGACTTGCGGCGCCGGTGTGTGTACCCTGATAGAAATCTATGTTTAGAATTCTAAAATGCATGGATCTTTGTGGCACGATGAAATGCATCACCGAGCGGCGCATCCGGTGTGCGACCCCCTTTAGTCTTCTTTAGTGTTTAACTGAAGAAAGGAATTTATAAAAGTAAGCAAATGATGTCAAACTTATTTTAATTAGTTTTTATCTTATTTACAGTTTTTTGAGTTGAGTTTTTTAGTTGGTATTTTTTCATAGCACACAAATTTAGTTTTTATATTCTACATTTAACTTCTAACCTTAAAATTGTGACAAATTCATTAAAAAAAACATTTTATATAATCAGTTAAGCAACAGTCTACTGCATTGTTTATGATTTCAAAATGCATAATGGAATCTCTAATTCAAACTCAACTCAACTCAAATAAAAGTTGGAAAAGCTTTATGTTTAACATGTTACTAAATAAGTATTGCTTTTAATTGCAATATTGAATCATCTGGAAACTGTTGGAAATCATCTTTATTGTCTAAGGGGCAATTTCTGACACAATACAACACACTCACACAGATATAGATTGACACAAAATAGATAAAAAAACATAAGAATAAACAAAAGAAACTACTAACCAAAATATATTTAAGCAGCAAGGAATATACAGTGTACATATGCATAATACAGATGACTTAGAGCTTGTTTAGTAACCTTACTGCTATAGGAACAAATGATCACAGCTATCTGTTGTAATGACTGAAGGCAAAACTCGGAAGACATAGATTTTTTTTTCCTTACAAAATTTGAAATAATTGAAGACCGTTATTTTATAATTCTCCTTTACATGATGGCCAATATGATGTCTGGATTGCAGGCCAGTCAAGCACATTTACTTTGTGTCTACAAAACAACACTGTTGTAGCACATGCAGAATAAGGCTTCATCTAATAACCATAAACTTCCCATGAATTTTTTTCCCATTAAACAATTTGATTGCATTATGTTTTTGTTCTCTTCCAATATATGCCTCCATTTCAATGGTACCTTTCCACACATTTGCAAGTCATGCCGTTTGCAGTGCTGCTTTCCATGCGATTGCTTTTGTATCTGTCCCTCATAAAAGTCTGGATGGACTCTTTGGACTCTGAGACTGAGAAATCAGTGTTTGTTTTTCCCAGAAACAAATTGAAATGTGGATTCATCAGACCCCAGCACACATTTCCCCAGTTTTCTTTTTTTTTATATATATCTGAGACTATTTCTGGCCTTTCACCGTGAGGAACAAGGATTCCAGTGGCATTTCTTAATGCAGTCACATGTGTTAAGTGGCAGCAGTTTTCTGAAGTACTGCTGAGCTCATTTGGCTTTATTTAACAGCACAACATGCAATGTCATCTGAGAGCTCAAATGTCCAGCACATTCAGCTGAGCTTTCCTGCCTTGCTCTACACAGGTTGAGATTTCTCTGGACTCCCTCAATCTTTTCATAATAATTTATATGGGAATATACCTTAATTGGTTGCAATTTTGCATTACAAAATGTAATTTTCAAAGTGTTTGTAAATTCTCTCTTTTGGCTGTGATGAGCAACGGTCCAGCTTTGCTAACTAAGATGCTAACTGAGATGCTCCCAAACATGAAACCCTCATGTATTACAAGTTTACCTGCTTATTATGAACCATTTCGAAACAGTCGAATCTGGATGTTAATATTTTTTTACTTTTATTTTGCTTCTGTCTCATTTTTTTTTTTTCAGCCATCAAACTATTTTTTTTACATTTCTAAAACACCTTTAAGTTTGTCAGTGAAAATGCTGGAAATCTTTTCTTTGTATTTTTTGTCAATTAAATATAAGTTAAATAAAATGAACAAATCACAGATTCTAGATTTCATTGCATTTAAGCCAAATATCAAAGTCTCTGACTTTCTCTGACTAAAAAGCAGCATTTCCATGACATCAAATAACAGAAAAACAATCCACTGTATTGCTTGCATATATACAATATTAAACTTAATATTACATTAATATTATTAACATAATATCAAATGGTTTAGCTTGAATATAATTCTGTATTTGACAGCCATTATGAGAACAGCAATGGCTAATTTACTTTGAAATTTAGTAAGAAAAAAAGGAGGAGTTACTTACCTACTTACTTAGCTCTGAAGTGCTCTCTGTCCCATAGCTCAACAGTAGTTTTACAAACTTTTTAACACCCAGTCTTTGAAGAGGTTATTTGAAGCCAAAACCCTTAAAATGTACATTGTTCTGGTATGTTAACCTAATTAACAGGTACAGTCTGGTGAAACATAAAGAACAATCAAACAAAAGAAAAGAAACAAACAAAAATCCTTGATATTCCATGACTTGGAGAAAAGTATATAACATTCCCTGACTTTCAATGTCAGGAATCAACCTAAAATTTCATGGTACTGCAGATATGCCAAAAGAACACTGTTCTTTATGATTAGTTCTGTGCATGTACACTACCGGTTGGGATTAATACTTTGATTGATTGATTGATTGATTGATTGATTGATTGATAGATAGATAGATAGATAGATAGATAGATAGATAGATAGATAGAT
>CAIGQW010052479.1:1439935-1478913 GCA_903798125.1 Danio choprae | reverse complement strand
CACACACACACACACACACACACACACACACACACACACAGCAAGCTTATTATATTTTTGCATTTCAATTTTTATTTTTATATTGATACTTTTATTTGCTGTAAATTTCAGTTTAGTATAAGTTGATTTCCTTAATGATTTTGTTAGTTTAAATGTTGTTAGTTAGTTTTTATATATTTACTTTGATTAATTATAGTTTAGCAGAGTTAACAAAACACGTCCAGTGTAGAGAAAAGCAAAATTGAGTGTTTGCACAGCTTAAATGAACTTTTGTGCAAACGTCTTAGTAATAAAAATAAAACAAGTATTTAAACCCAAACCACACAAATGCAGCTTAAACGAATATTATGAAGAATTCAGACAAAATTCTTCAAACAAAAAATCATATATGTAGTTTATATATGTATTTCTAGTTTTAAAAAAATAAAGAAAAGATAGAAAGATAACATGTTTTATGTTTATATAGAAAAGATGTTTTGCACTTATGTGTTTGGTTGTAAAAGCTTGTTTTTTGTTGGCGTGGTTGTTCTGGTTTTTGGTTGTAAAAAACAATAAACAGCAGCATATCAGATTAAGTGTTTAAGGATAAGTGCTTATTAACTCTAAAAACAATTACTTTTTGCAAATTATTTTTTATTTCAGTAAAGAGACTGTTGTCAGTTTCGAAACTTAATTATACATATATGGTCAGTATCATTTACACAACTACTAAACACATTATTTATCAACATTAGATGTAACATAAACCTCAAATGTACATAACCATTTGGGGGGTGGGGGGTGGTTACTAAAAAGAACCATAGTAATGTCAACAAAAAGCATAGCAATTGAAGTGTCATGCAAGGAATTCTGTAAAAGTGACTTTACTGTAATTCTCTCTATATATTAAGGAAACTTACTGTTTCCAGATTATGGATTTTTACTGTAGCAGTTTTACAGTTTCTTTATTTATTACAGTGTAGTAAAAGCTACAGTCCCCCCCAAAACTGGATTCATTATTTACTCTCCCCTAAGTTTGTGTCAATTTCTCTCTTCGGTTGAACAAAAAACCAAACAGTTGATGGTAGCCAATGACTTCCATAGAATTATATAGAAAAAATTTTTCTACTATGGATGACAATGAGGCCTCACGGTGGCGCAGTGGTTAGCATGTTCGCCTCACAGCAAGAAGGTCACTGGTTCGAGCCTCGGCTGGGTCAGTTGGCGTTTCTGTGTGGAGTTTGCATGTTCTCCCCGTGTTGCCGTGGGTTTCCTCTGGGTGCTCCGGTTTCCCCCACAAGTCCAAAGACATGCACTATAGGTGAATTGGGTAAGCTAAATTGTCCGTAGTGTATGTGTGTGAATGAGTGTGTGTGGATGTTTCCTAGTGATGGGTTTCAGCTGGAAGGACATCCACTGCGTAAAACATATGCTGGATAAGTTGGTGGTTCATTCCGCTGTGGCGACCCCAGATTAATAAAGGGATTAAGCCGAAATGAAAATGAATGAATGAATGGATGACAATGGCTAATGTCAACTGTTTGGTTACCAGCATTCTTATACCTCATCCCTCTATACCTCTATGCCCCTATACCTCTATGTAAAGTGTTACAAAATATGTAATCAACATTTAAAATATGACACATCCCCATTAATCAAATATTTATTTTATAATTACACATGGTATAGTTTTATGCATGGGCATCACTTTAAATCATGGGTCCTGGGACTCTGCTATACTAGCAAAGCCACGACCAAACAACTGTACTCAGTGTTTATTTTCTAATAAGTACATTTTTCTTTCACGGGTCACCGGAGGGCTGGAGCAGGGCCTCTTGTCTTTGTCACTCACTGTCCCCTCTGCATTGATCTTTATTTACTCTATTTACAGACTATGCTGACTGCTATCTCAATGAGTGCTATTGCCACCAATGGAGTTGTGCCAGGTGAGCAGAATTCGCAGTGTTTGTATATGTGTGCAAACGCCCAGAGGACAGCTGTCCTGTTGTTCTTCATGGGCAGTTAGCTACAATACACTGTACTGCTCCCAACTGTGCTGAGATCAGCTCTGGACTCATAACTATATGTGCTTTTGTGTGGATGCATGTTTGGCTCTGTGTTTATCTAAAATAGCAGTAACCTGTAGATGTGTGTAAAAATTACATTTAAAAGGGACCTATTATGCAAATATCACTTTAATAAGGGGTTTAAACACAGTTTGTGAATTGTAAAAATTAATAATTTTTATTTTTTTATAATCACAGTTCATAAAAACACTCTGCAGAAACACTTTGACTGACATTCTCCCTTTGTACGTGTCATCAGAGGGAAAAAGCCCCGCCTACTAGTGATGATCTCTCCCTCATTAGCATAGGACGTCTTGTTTTTAAATTTGCCACTACGCTGTCACACAGGCATTTGTAGCTCCGCCCTCTTTTGAAAAGAGCACAGTCTCATTTGAATTTAAAGCGACAGCCACAAAAACGGCACAATTAGGATCAAAACCTAAAAGGGTCAGTTTCAAAGAATTATAACACACATATTTTGAGCTGAAAATTCACTTAAACACTCTAGGGACAACTTATTTTACACCTTGTTAAAAGGGGTATGATAGGTCTCCTTTAATAAAAAGTAAATGTATGACTTCTTAAAATGCTTATATGTTTAACTGTTTATATTTGTGCATTAAATTGTAAATTTGTCTGTTTATTTAGCTGGAGGTTCATACTACATGATCTCTCGTTCACTGGGGCCGGAGTTTGGAGGGGCCGTTGGCATATGTTTCTTCTTGGGCACCACTTTTGCAGGAGCCATGTACATCTTGGGGTGCATCGAAATCCTGCTGGTACAATTTCATTGGATTTTACTGAATGTGATATTAAATTTACCAAATTAAAGCCACATTTCATTATGCAGGCATTTCATGTAAAGCTGATGAGTTCAGTAGACAGTGGTCCAAATGATAAATTCCATTATTTTGCATCTGTTTTATTCAGTTTCACACCTTGAATATGCAAGATGTTAGTAGTTTCAATAAAATAAGTGGGATCGTTTTTATTTATTCAAAACTTTCCATATTCAAAACTTTCCATAGAAATTCCATATTAACCAGGAAGGAAACCATTATCGATAAGAAAAAATTACTTGAATCTATTATTGTCTGAAATTTACTTGAATGTAATCTTAAAGTTACCAGTATTCACTCTTTTGAAATGAATGAAATTAAATTGATTATATACATTTATTTGCATAAACCTTCACTTTATGATGAAAAAAAGGAATTTGGCAATTATTTGTCAGATATATATTTATTATTTGTCACTTTTCCCCCTTATTACAAACAATGCCTTTTTATGTATCACTTCTGTGTCAAAATGGAACGAAATGCTTTAAAAGGGTTAAACCATTGTGTTCAATGAGACGTATTCAGGACAGTATCTAAATGAAAAATAACATGAAAAATGTATAATCTTTTTTATGATTTATGATCATGTTTTACATGGGTTATAAAAACTTAAATCCATAACTATAAATAATATACTTGGTGTCCTATATAATAAATGTATAGTGTGGAAACATTGTTCTTTTTTTAGCAAAAGAAAGATTTTGGGGGCGGCACCGTGACTCAGTTGTTAGCACTGTTGACTCACAGCAAAAAGGTTGCTGGTTTGAGTGGTGTCTGTGTGGAGTTTGCATGTTCTCCTCTGGGTGCTCCGGTTTCCCCCACAGTCCAAAGACATGCACTATAAGTGAATTGAATTAAATAAATTTGCCGTAGTTTATGAGTGCATGTGTGAATGTGAGAGTGTATGGGTGTTTCCCAGTGCTGGGTCGCGGCTGGAAGGGCATCTGCTGCATAATAACATATGCTGGATAAGTTGGTGGTTCATTCCGATGTGGCGACCCCTGATTAATAAAGGGACTGAGCCGAAAAGAAAAAAAATTAATGAATGAATAGATATCATTGACATGTAATATTACAATTTTAAAATGTTGACAGTACATTTATTAGATTTTATCACATCAAAAAATTTTACTTTCTCTGAAATAACCAGCACTGGAACATTGTTTTTTACCTACTTTTGGGATCTTCTTCTCTGTTTAATTTGACTTCTTTTTCTTTCTCTTTATTGGTAGATCTACATTGTTCCATCAGCTGCCGTATTCAAGATGGAGGGTCTTGAGGGAGCAGAGGCAGAGGCAGCGTTGTTGAATAACATGCGTGTGTACGGTACCATCGTTCTCACCTTCATGGCTATAGTCGTCTTTGTCGGTGTGAAGTATGTCAACAAGTTGGCCCTTGTGTTCCTCGCCTGTGTCATTCTCTCCATCCTGGCTATCTACGCGGGGGTCATCAAGACTTCTTTTGAACCACCTGACTTTCCGTAAGTAGACTTGGTTTAGCATGGGGACCAGTTCTATGCTTAAAAAAAATATGTATTTTTGCTGCTTGTTCAAACTATTTATTTAAAAATAGCTGAAACTTTTTTGGGGGGGGGATAACTTAGTTGTTTAATGTTTTATCCACTTATATTTGTTAAGTTACTGTAACTTAGTCGATTTGTGTTGGCACAATATGAATGAACTGTGAGGAACACTGCATTTTTTAAAGTGCACTTACTTTTAACTAGTTGCTTATTGCTTATTTGCCTGCATTTTGGCTGTTTATTTGGTACTTCAGCACATATTAATGTTAAATTATTCTGTATGAGCATATTCTGCAAAGGTGTCGCTCTCAGGCTAAGGTGTATTCATTGTTTACTCACCCTCAAATGGTTCCAGATCTTTAAAAGTTTCTTTGTATTTCTAGTTGAACACAGACAAAAAAATGTTTTGAAAAGTCAGTGTCTGTTTTCAGCATTTTTCAGAATATATTTTGTGTTCAACAGAAGAAAGAAACTCAAATGTTTTAGAACAAGTTGCAAGGGGGAAAGATCGATGACAGAATTTGTATTTTATTTTTAATCCTATCCCATACTAATCTTAACCACTTCAACAAATGCCTTAATAATTATTAACGAGCAGAGAAAGCTAATAAGAGGCAAAAGGTTTAGTTAATGTGAATAATATTCTCCATGCTTATCTGTTACCAACTTCCTTCGTAAATTACAGAATGTGAGGGACTGTACAAAATGTGAGTGACTGCAAGACTTTATCCTATTTAGGGTGTGTGTGCTTGGGAACCGAACTCTTGTGTCAAAGGCATATGACATTTGTGCCAAGACCATAGAGCGGGGGAATGCCACCATCACCACCAAGCTTTGGAGATCCTTCTGTGACTCTGAGTTCCTGAACGCCACCTGCGATGAGTACTTTGTTAACAACAATATCAGTCAGATCCAGGGAATCCCTGGAATCACCAGTGGCATCCTGGCAGGTTAGAAAGCCTATAAATATTGTTAATTCAATGCTTTTACTATTTAAAATGATTAACAATGTGTAAGAAATTTAGGGGGTTTTTTTGGAGCTTTTATTCATCATAAATCACCCTTCTTCATAATTTTCACAACATAAAATTGTAAAAATTACGATAGTTTTCCGGAAAATTACATTTCTACTAACATTTACTCATCCTTCACTTGTTCAAAGCACAAAAGAATACATTTTAATGAATGCTGGTTCATTCATCATGCTGGAAAGCATTCTTTAAAATATCTTCTTTTGTACTTTTTCAGAAATCTTTCTAATGGTTTTCAGAAACCATAATGCATGATGATTTATGATGAATGAAAGCTGCAAAGAACACATTTTCTTTAATCCCTTTAAGCTTTCCTATGACCTTTAAAAATGTTAACTTTAAAAACGTATTTAAAAAATATTTTAAACTGTAACAATATTTCACAATATTACTGTATTAATACTTTTTAATTGTAATTTTGATCTCTTGTACATAAGTTTTGCACAATCAAAAATCTACTTTATTTTACCAGTATTTTTAATATTAAATACACTCTGAACTGAACTGATTTCCCAGTGATGGGTTGCAGCTGGAAGGGCATCCGCTGCGTAAAACATATGCTGGATAAGTTGGCGGTTCATTCCGCTGTGGTGACCCCAGATTAATAAAGGGAATAAGCCAAAAAGAAAATGAGTGAATGAATGAACTGAACTGAACCATCATTGAACTAACTCAGTGTTCAGCTCTGATGTTTAAAAAACTGAATGTATTTTATGAATAATTTTTGCTTCAGAAAACCTCTTCAGTGGCTTTATGGAGAAAAATTCAGTCTTAGAGAAGAGAGGTCTTCAGTCAGCACTGGACCCTGAAGCCCCACTGACCAGCAGTAACCGATATGTGCTGGCTGATATCACCAGTTTCTTCACCCTGCTGGTTGGAATCTACTTCCCCTCTGTCACAGGTCAGTATAATGATAAGAAAGTGCAGTAAGGGCATCTACCGGTAAAACATATGCCAGAGTAATTGGTGATACATTACACTGTGGCAACCTTTGATAAGTAGGGAATAAGCCAAAGAAAAGTGAGTGAATAAATTAAATTAAATTTGCTTTTAAGTCATTAAATTACAGTTACTGATGTTTATTTTTTCAATAGTGTATTAAATAAGCCACAAAACGTTTAGATATATCCAAACTTTTTGTGGTATTTTTAAATATAGTATTTACACATAGAAATGTCTTTCTTAACTGTTTTGATTCACTTAATTACTTACTGGCCTACAAACAAGATATAACCCAAAATATTATATGTGTGTCATAGGTATCATGGCCGGTTCCAACCGTTCTGGTGACCTGCAGGATGCTCAGAAGTCCATCCCTATTGGTACCATCTTGGCCATCACAACCACCTCCATTATCTGTATCCTTTACTCCAAAGGAAATAAACTGCTTAAAGAGCCCCTATTTTGCATTAAAAAAAGTCATATTTTGGTTTTGGGGGTCTCCAACAACAGGCCAATATGCATGCAAGGTCAAAAAACACTTTCATTGTCTTATAATATGTATTTATTTTTATCTAATTATCCAAACGGCTCACATATGATTCGTTTAGCGATTCATTTGTTTCCAAACCCCTCCTTAGCACGAAGCTAATCTGCGCTGATTGGTCCCATGACCCAGTCTTTTGCGATTGGTCGACTGCGTTTAGCGCGAGGCAGAGAGAAATGCCCACCAAGGCTATGAAGTAGCCGAAATTATGTGAGAGCCCAATACAGGAATGCAATAAAGCAATGCAGTTAAACACCAGCATATTTCTCTACTCTTAAACCTAACCCCAAGTAAAACAATGACACATATTCTGTATTAATCAACACGGTGGCAAAAGTTGAAATATTTTAAAAATTGACCACGCAAAAATTGTGGTGGCCATATAGCAATGACAAACAGCAGAGGATCACTAAGTTCAGAAACGCATTTAAATCGGTAAAGGAAGAAGCATGCAATATATGTGAATAGCCCCATGAAGGTTTAACCTGAGAGATACAGTACAAGCACTGATCTATAATAGATAAGTGATTACAAGCCGCATGGAGCGATTACAAATTATAACACACAATTAAACACATATTTTGCAAACTACACAAAACGAGGCAACAATTTTAATTACACTGACATGTTATGATCCGAAGGAAGAAGAAACTGGTCCATATGAACTGTAACAGTTACTGACAAAGTCCCTGTCAAAGTCGTTCACATTTTACCGGATATGGAACTACATATTTGGTGATGTACCGTATCGACGTTGATGCGTTCAAGTGGAAGATCCGAACCCAACTCGATTCATTCATTCGACTCTGAGTCGACTATTTTGTTAAAGAATCAATAGTTTTAAACACAGTAAACTTTCAGATTTAAACATCAGCTGGATGTTTTCATTCAATTAGAGTTGTGTTACTCACTACATGGAAGCTCGTTTTCAAAACCCATAATAGGGGCTCTAAATAAATTACCCCTGACTTCCACTCAGTGCAAAACTGCTAATGGAATGTACAAATAGTCTAATTAGATATATAACTGATAAAATTACAAGATGATTATTTAATCTGTGGAACAATAGCTGAAGCAAGGTGAATGACTTCTTGATGTTTTGTGTTATTCTCCTAAATGTTTGCTCTCTCAGACATGTCTAGTGTGATTCTTTTTGGAGCCTGTGTGGATGGAGTTGTTTTGAGGGACAAGTGAGTCTGTAGTCCTACTTAGTGTAATTGAATTTTTTAGGGCATTTTGTTTATATATGTATACAATATATATATATATATGCATATATTAACTAATGGTCAAGTTGATTTGTAGTACCCAGATGAGCCATGTGGTAATAGATTAATCAGTTGTTTTCTGGTATTAAAATACCTTGGAATGTTTGTTTTTAACTGATCACAATCAATTATTCCAGAGAGCCATGTAATAATTAATAACAAGACTGTTTTAAACACACAGATTTGGAGAAGGCGTCAGTGGTAACTTGGTTATTGGCACGCTGGCATGGCCCTCACCCTGGGTCATTGTGTTTGGTTCCTTCTTCTCCACCTGTGGGGCGGGGCTTCAGAGTTTGACAGGAGCACCTCGTCTCCTTCAAGCTATTGCCCGAGATGGCATTATTCCTTTCCTCAGGGTACATGTATATTTTTGCCTCTTTCATTATCTCTCTGTTGATGCTTTGATACTTCATTGTACTAAGCAGTACTTCTTCATTTTACAGGTGTTTGGTCATGGCAAAGCTAACGGTGAACCTACATGGGCTCTCCTGCTGACAGCCTGCATCTGTGAAAGTGGCATCCTCATTGCCTCCCTGGATGCAGTCGCACCCATTCTGTCCATGTAAGCAAGTCTTCCCAAAAGCACACAGCACATCTTATTCTTTATGATTCCCAGAGAAACAGCCATAAAGTGTTTGAACTCACTATTGCTGTAATAAAACTTATTTACTGTGCTGAATAGGTTCTTTTCCAAACCTGTTCTTCAATAACTCCAAACCTTTTTTTTTTGTTGGTAGTTGCAGTGCACAAAGCAATACTATACATTCAGCACTTTGTATTCCCTAAACAGTACATTCATCTTTATAAACTGTAGTACCAAGGTTTACCAATACAAATGGGCAGTGTCAAAAGAAGTAAACACTCTTCCATGCATTGTGTTTTTTAGTTTTGCTCCAGAATTGTATTTTTTTTTTTATAAATATTCATAAATATATAAATGATTAGATGTTTTGAAAAACAACTTTTTATTATTATTTAACAAAAATGGTGAACTTTTCTAGTTGTCTTTGTGTGTGGCTGCCCATTCATGAAACTCTATATGCTGAAGTTCATTTTAATTAATCAAGATCAATAAAACATGAAACACAATGCCTTGAAATCAAGCAAAGCCGGATCATGGTCTATCATTTTGTACCAAAAGTAATTACACAATTGTTAAAGAAATTTTAAAAATCCCATTTCTCAATGCAAGATTACAACAAATTTAGATCTTACACCAAATATAATCTACTGTATAAAACTGTGAAAATATTCAGGAAATCCAGAAAAATCTTAGTCTGTGTAGGGAAAATAATGTGCAATGAATATGCAAGATCTTTTATCCAACACATTGCACTGTATAAAAGTGTTATCATGCGGTGTTAAATATAGGCACATGTCACTTAACACAGTCTTAACAAAGGTTTACAGTTGGAGTAAATTTGCCAGGTCAGTCCCTGTGGACCTCCTACTCCTCCACAGTGAATCCCGTCCAAGGTTTGGATAAGAGTACTGGCCCACCACAAAGTGTGGCCTCACACTTTATTCAATGGCTCAAAGGAACAAATCCATCACTGCATTGGATGGTAAGCTGTCATGCTCCAGCAGGGCCTTGTCTGCGATTAAGCCCTTTGGTGTACCTAGACAGCAAGGTGGACATGATACACGAGGGACATATCCAAAATTGGGTTGTAGGTGTCAACACCTCCCTCTTGTAAACCTGCAAGGTCCTCCATGGTATCTTTAACCTCTGGGTGTGACACATGCTATTGAACAACATGCTGCTTCCTCACCCAGAGCCCTGCAGCCAACTTTAACCAATTCCTCTGCAGTAATTCCTCTTCACCTAATGTGCCAAGTCAGTGTTCTCCTGCCTGTAATGATTCAGGAGGAAAAAAAGCAGTCCAACTGGGACATATTGCTTCTGCAACTGCAATCATGATTCTCATATTGCTACATATGAGACCACTTCAGAATTGCATGCGCCACCAAGACCTTGCATGGGCATAGCACAGCGGCTCACACCAAGTGCACATTACTCTTGCGTGTCACTATACATTCAACACCTGGACAGACCTTGCTTTTCTATATACTGGAGTGCCTCTAAAACAAGTGTCCAGACACACTTTTGTGACAGTAGATACCTCTAGTACAGACTAAGATGAAATGTACCTGCATTGGCATATCAACTGCATGGAGCAAATGGTTGAGGTTCTCGCACTGCACTGGTTATAGCCAATTTTTGCTTGTGATGACACCTTAAACATGTCCCAGTCTCTACACTCAAAACAGCCTCCATAGCTCCCTCAGTTCACTTCCTCACCTGCCAAATTACTGCTTGTATGCAGGAATTAGCATGACAGATAGAAGGCCTAAAGAGCAGAGATGGAGACGAGAGACTGCTCTTAATGAATGCTTGATGTTGGAGTAGAATTTATGTAGTTTGTTTTCTTCCTTGGTTGCATATGCTGATGAAAGAGTGGGAGAACTAATTTCATGTTAGCCTGGTTAAAATCCTCAGCAACAATGAAAATGCCCTCAGTATGAGCAGTTTATATTGCAGTTTGGCCATATGCCGGTAAAGAACGCTTATAGCCTCCTTCGTGTTAGCACATATACAGTGGTGATTATGACTGCAGTATGCTCCCTGGATAAGTGGAATGGTCTACATTTTACAGTCAGCAACTCAATAACCGGAGAGCAATAGCTTAAGACCACCTTAGCATTGTTACTCAAATTATTATTATTAGAAATACACAAACCTCCTCCTCTGACTTTGCCGCTGAGAACGCAGCTCCTGTCATCACGGAATGTAGTTAGCCCCTCAATGCTAACAGCTGTGATCTGCAAGTTAAGCCATGTCTCTGTTAAAATAATGACACAACAGTTTTTCAGCGCATGTTTTGAAGTTAATTTCAGTTGAAGGTGGTCCATTTTATTTTCTAGGGAGCGAATGTTGGAGAAGCTTAGCTGCTAGCCCTCCATGACAGCCACTCTTCCATCACTAGTCACACTGCCTTGACTTTGTCTGTCAACCAGTTAGTGACTCTGCTGCTCCGTGAGCTACTGGGTTTAGCCAGCATAGCACTCCCAGACTCTGTAAACATTCCATTATGGTCCTGTCAATGCTGCCAAAGTCACTGAACAAATCAAGCAGCTGATCACGATCGTACACTAACCTACTCTGATCCTGTGATCTTAGTCTGTATACTAGTCTGTGAACTAGGTGAAAAATGAAAAAAAGTATCAAAACTCTCATGAGCTACAGCAGAACAGGGTGCCGCCATCTTCATATGTTAAACTGTATGTATGTATGTATGTATGTATGTATGTATGTATCTGTGTATGTGTGTATGTATGTATGTATGTATGTATGTATGTATGTATGTATGTATGTATGTATGTAATGTTGAACTTTACCCAGTGCTTAGTTCACACTAGGATTTAAGTATTGAACTATTGAACAATGCATCAAAGAGGCTCGCTAATTCATTGCCGACACATCACAGATGAAAATCCAACATATAGCATGCTAAATATTCCACAACAGTCAGCTGACCCAACCCCACATGGGGTCAGATGTAGTGACGAGCTACAGCCAATGAAAGAACAAGTCAGGAGCTGAATACCTTTGTGGTCAGGAGCTCATCAGAAATGTCTGTGATTGGTCAAAATGGTCGTCGATACCTGAACTGTGCAGGTATATGCACGATCAATAAGCTGATAGATCAGCTGATTGGCGATGCTTTCAAATGCTTCCTTGATCGCTTTCAGAGAGATTTCAAAATGCTATGTGTCAGTGATGTCAACATCACACAAGGAGCCAATATTGTTCAGCTCCTTCTGACAGCACCCTCCTCAACATTTCATTGACTGGTTTGTGGTCTATACAGAGTTGTTGGGTGAAAAAGTTGTTGTGAGATCATGTGGTGATCTGTTTAGTGAGGCTGATCTTTCACATGATTGGGACATTTCACCCAGTGACCAATAAGGACTGATGTCTTAATACCTGTTGCCAATAACTTATAAGCTTTTTTTAAGATCTCCCGTTTTAAGAACTGAAAAGTGCATTCACTGTCACAGCATCTCTCCTTTTGTATAAACTGGTCACGGCAGGGTTTCCACTTCAGGACTGGCACAATTTTCCAATGTGTTGTCATATTTATCATGAAGTCCCTAGTCTTAGAACTTAATTAGGTTAACTCGTGACTTTCCCTTTAGTATTCAATTCTCAAATTTAGTAATTTGGGTCAAGGGGGCTTTGGATGGTCACACCTTTGGAGCTTTGGAGGTGCTTGTATGCTCATGCTGCATGTTTGACAACTTTGCCCCAAACTCATAACTGGTGTAGTGGTTGTGACACTTTCCATAGGGACCATCAATCTACTGAAAGGGAACATCTCAGTTTTGTATGTAATCCTCATTCACTGAAGGTGGGAAAAGAGATCTAAGACCAGAACCCTTAACCTCCAGCTTCAACGAACAAGGGTTACAGTGCATGCGTAACCAAGAGGTTCACTGAGCCAGAGCTCATCTCTGAACATCAAAATGACAGTGGAAAGCCTTGCTGGTGTATGATGAGTCCACAACTTGTTTCTGGGAAAAACAAAAATTTCTTAGTCTTAAAGATTATAGACACCATCCAGATTTACATCAAGTCAAGAATCAGACAGCAGTCTTTTTTATGTTCAGAAGCAAAATTTAGATTTTTAAACTTTAACATGTTATATACTCAATTCCCAAACAATTAAACAGTGTTATTAAAAGGAAAGTGGATGTAACACTGTGATAAAAAGGTTGTTGAGTGTATTTACAGAGTACAATTTATTTGGTCAGTGAAAACATTGGGAATATTTTTCTTTGTACTTCTGTAAATTAAATAAAGGTTCACAAAATGGGACCAAAATATTACTACTTTATTTGATTTTTTTTTTTTTTTAACTTATTTTGTGTTTGGTAACTTCGTAATGAAACCTGTTGGCAGACTTAAAATGGAGAAGCTTTGTTCAATTCCAGGCACACTGACATGATTTCTATTTCATCTGAGTTTTCATTTTGAGGTTCTAAACTCATCATAATGTTGACACACTTTTTTTTTTCCTCCACAGGTTCTTTCTCATGTGTTACATGTTTGTAAACCTGGCCTGTGCACTGCAAACTCTTCTCAGAACCCCAAACTGGAGACCGCGCTTTAAGTTTTACCACTGGTACATCTTTACACAACCACAAACAATTGC
Organism: Danio choprae; assembly: GCA_903798125.1. NCBI lineage: Eukaryota > Metazoa > Chordata > Actinopteri > Cypriniformes > Danionidae > Danio > Danio choprae. Next base: position 1,465,506 of record CAIGQW010052479.1, on the reverse strand, counting down.
ATATACATGCTCCCTTAGATTTGTGTCATTGGCAGATAGCATGTTTCTTCACCAAACTTGTTCCTGGAGGACCGTTGTCCTGCAGAGTTTAGCTCCAACACTAATTAAACACACCTGAACTAGCTAATCAAAATCTTACTAAGTATACTTGAAACTTCCAAACAGGTGTGATGAGGAAAACTGGAGTTAAACTCTGCAGGAACATCAGCTTTCTAGGACTAAGATTGGTGACTCCTGGTTTTGACTTGTGCTGTACCTTTAACAGTAAAATAAAACTTACAGACAGCACAGCAAATACATGAGTCTTTTTTTTTTTTTTGCTCTGCTAGGTTTATAGTCACCTGTGGCAGTCAATTATTGTGATTGTATGAACATATCTGACAGCACAATCATTTGAGCAATTATTAACTGGACAAATGAGTGTCAGACAGACTGTAATCTTTCTCCAGGGCTTTGTCACTCTTGGGCATGAGCTTGTGTCTTACCCTGATGTTCCTGTGCTCCTGGTACTATGCTATTGTTGCCATGGGAATCGCCGGCTGCATCTACAAATACATTGAATTCTGCGGGTAAGCAAATCTAAATGAGCCTCCAGGGAAAGCAACTGAGAACAAAAATGAAAAACCACACAACCTAGATCAATCTTACTCAAAAGGCATTATTGTCTGTTTTTGTTTTTGTGAAAGTTGGCAAATAAGTAATTATTTAGTTTTACTAATATTAACATGTAATAGAACATGATTTGCAGAATTGTTAGTGGAAGACAATTAATTTTCACCTAATGCAATTGAAAAATTAATATAATGGTAAGTATTTATTTTCAGAACAATAAAATAAAACAAAACATGTTTTCAGAATTTACAGAATTGATTACTTTTTAAATATTGTTCTAGAGAATATTTAATATTTTACTGTTGAATGGTTTTGGTCTTCTAAGGTTTTGAAGTTGAAAGGTGTTTCTTATGCTCACCACTAAATTGACTTCAGAGATCTCCCCGTTAGAATAATTTGTCATTTTAAATAGGGAGTTAGACATATCAAACCTGCAGTTTATATTTATTGTAGAGTAACCATTTGCATAAATACTAAGAACATGTTGCTTCCCAATTATTTTGACACTTTAAATACTTCCCTTCTGTATAAAAGTTTATACTTTTAAGTAGAAGAACAAAGTGGAAAAAAAGAAGGGAAAACAATAGCCAAAAACAATGCTCTGATTAAATTAGGATGACAGCATCTCTATATACATCTTAGTCATTTCAAATCTATTGATTGATTGATTGATTGATTGATTGATTGATTGATTGATTGATTGATTGATTGATTGATTGATTGATTGATTGATTGATTGATGTCACAGATTCCTCATGGATATCCTTTAAAAAATATCTTTAATAATTAAATATCCATACCAATTTATAAAAAAAAAACTGCAATACAACATTTAAGTCCATCACAAAATTCCATTGGAAAGGACTAAACTGTATATGGTTGTGTGTTCCCACATTGTAGTCTATAATTACAAATTACATTACCTTAGTATACAAATTATAATTAGAATACAAATTCCAAAAAAAGATGTATTTAAAAACATACCATTAAAGGAAATGGTTACACATTTGGATAACAAAGACTGACTCGATCAATAAACAGCCATGCAAATTTAAGTTACTTAAAAACAATCTGAACTTTTGAATTGGAAAAAAATACCTAAATTGGCAATGCTTATGTTTTCTCACTTTGTAGGGCAGAGAAAGAGTGGGGTGATGGGATTCGTGGCATCTCTTTGAGTGCTGCCCGTTTTGCTCTGATGAGGCTGGAGGAGGGTCCTCCTCACACTAAAAACTGGAGGTCAGTGGCATATTTGTAATATACTATTCCCACAAAATAATACGAATATTGTCTTCCAAAATATGGTATTTTACATGTTTGAAATGTTATCGACCTTTCAGGCCCCAGATTTTGGTGCTCACAACTTTGGATGGGGAGCAGAATGTGGAGCAGCCTCGACTGCTGTCGCTGACCAGTCAGCTGAAAGCAGGCAAAGGTTTGACCATTGTAGGAGCGTGTATTGAAGGCACCTACTTAAACAACCAGCCAAAGACTCAGAAAGCAGATCAGGTACGCACACAGAATTAATGCTGAGCTCTCAAACTTAAATAATCTATTATTAAAATTAAACAAGACACTAATAACCTTTCTTACCACCATCTTTTTCAGTCCATAAGGAAGCTGATGGAGGTTGAGAAGGTGAAGGGATTCAGTCAGGTGGTGATCTCTTCTAACCTGCGGGATGCCACCTCACATTTAATCCAAGCTGGAGGTCTGGGTGGGCTACGCCACAATACTGTTCTGGTCAGCTTTCCCAAGAACTGGAAACAGGCTGAAGAGCACCACCGTTGCAGGAACTTCATTGGTAAGACAACTATTTACAATGCATTACATATGGTGATTTAATTGAGAGTGCATGGAAACATTAGCAAAGGCTTTGATATCAGGTTGAAGACTTTTTACCTTTTTTTTCATGACATTCCTGATAAAGAAACAAAGGTTTCAAAAACGTATATATAAATATTAAAAGGATAGTTCAACCAAAGAAATTATAATTCTGTCCTCATTTATATTCATCCTCAACTTGTTACAAGCTTTACTTTGTTTCTTTCTTCTTTTGAAAAACGTGTTCACTTTTTAGGTAAATTAATGTAATGTATTTAGGTTTATTCCGTAAAAATAAATAATAATAATTTTTGTTGAATATAAAACATGTATATTAACAATAGGAGCTTTAAAATGATAGTTTACCTAAAAAATAAAAAATAAATGGACTCACTCTCAAAGAGTTCAAAGTGATTTAAGAAGATTTTGTTTGATTTTAAGGACATAAAAGAACATATTTTTTTCCATAGAATGGAATTTTTTGATTACCAGAATTTTAAGTTACCAATGTTTTGGAACAAGCAAAGGGTGTATAAATGATGACAATGTTTATTTTGAGGTTAGTAACTTTTGTGGTATTGGGTTAAATTATTCTGTGTTTTTTCAGTCAAAATAATAATGTAAATGTTTGATAAAGAAGAAATTAAGACAGCTTTTATTATTACATCTTGAATATTGATGAGCTCTGCTCTCTCAGCTCGTCAGTGCTGGCTCTCTCTCACACACACAATATGATGTACTCTGAAATACACACAGGCAAAATATATATTATATAATTCATTCATTCATTTTCTTTTTGGCTTATTCCTTTTACTAATCTGGGGTCGCCACAGCGGAATGAACCGCCTATACTATATATTAATATATATATATATTTGAACAAACAGAATAGATGCCTTGTCAAATGACAAGAAGAGGTTCATGTTAGGAGTGAGTGAACTATCTGTAGGCAACTAGTCTGCTCCATTACTGATTGATTAGCATGGTTGAGTGATATGACACAATGCATAAACACATTTACATGTGTTTGTTGCCTCATTAAAAACATACTCTGCAATATACACTTTAAACTAACAAGATTTAAACAGAACTTATGCCTCTTCAGGTAATTATTCAATACATTTGTAATCTATATATCCTGCATATGTAATCTATATATGCATCCTTTGCATTCTGACCAGCTGTGAACAGATGAAACCCATGTCTACATGTTACTCTTCCTGCCGTTCCCGTTTTCAAAATAAAAGTCCCACATACATTGTTTGTTTAATACAAGCTTTTTTTTTTTTTTTTTTTTTTTAATTAAGGGAAAATAATGAGCATAGTTATAATGTCACTATGAATCCCACTTAGGTCAATCAAATGCAGCCTGAAGCTTTCATACTAATAATCCTGTGTACAATGTAAGAGTTGGTGGTTTGTTTCTTTCATCTGTATTTTACAATAGGCTCAACAATAGGCTCACCGTATATAGTAATAATGTACAGTCCAACAAAAAAAGTGTAGCAAGCCTGGAATTAGTTTTTTAAATTGGACTTTAAATGTCAGTCATTGTCAACCAACCACTCCCCCCCAATCCCGAATCGTTCAGTGTATTTGAGAATATGTTTTCTTTTTGCCCACAGAGGTTGTTAGGGAGACTACAGCAGGTCACATGGCCTTACTGGTCCCGAAGAACATTTCTGCATATCCATCAAATGGAGAGCGTTTCACTGAGGGCCACATTGACGTCTGGTGGATTGTCCATGATGGAGGCATGCTCATGCTCCTTCCCTTTCTTCTCCGCCAACATAAGGTGCACAATTTATTATTTTTTTTAAATACACTCATTTTGTAGAGTGATCAGACCATTTTTGGCAGAAAAGTTTTATTATTGACCTTAACTGTTACTTGCTACTGGACAGAAACCATATTTTTAAAGAGGTCTGCATTTATTTGTTGAAAATACATTATACATAAATATTGTAAAAATGTTTAAGATTATAAATAACTGCTTTCTGCTTTAATGAATTGTAAAATGCAATAATAATTAATTCATCTGAGGGCAAAACCACATTTTTCCAGTGTCAGTGTTATTTAAAGTTAAACAAGTGTATATTAACACTTGGAATTCTATTATATTCTATATATTAAGAAATGTATTTTTAAAATGGCCAATAAACCTTTTATGTTGATAAAGGGACGAAATTAACATTTTCTCATCATTTACTCACTCTCCACTTCACGATGTCCTGAAGAAAGTTTGTAAAAACCGCCATTGACTTACATAGAATTAGTTGTTCCTACTATGGATGTCAATGGTTGCTGGTTTCCAAAATTCTTCAAAATCTTGTTTTGATAATTCATAAAGGTTTAGAGTGTGAGTAAATAGTGAGCAAATTTTCATTTTTGGGAGAACTATCCCTTTAAATGAATGCCCGTTATTCCAGTGTCACATGCTGGTGATTTCATCATCTTGAAAACAGTGAAAAGAAAATCGTTGAGAGTAATCAAATGCATTCTTGCTGAATAAATAACAAAACTTAAATAAAAGTATGTTAAAACATTTTTTTATTAGTATTAATTAAGAGATTATGAGTTCTGTGAGGGGTGGTGTGGTGGCTGAGTGGTTAGCATTGTCACCTCACAGCAAGAAGGTCGCTGGTCAGTTGGCATTTTTATGTGGAGTTTGCATGTTCTCCCTGTGTTCACGTGGGTTTCCTCCAGGTGCTCCGGTTGCCCCCACAGTCCAAAGACATGTGGTACAAGTGAATTGGGTAAGCTAAATTGTCCTTAGTGTATGTGTGTGAATGAGTGTGTATGGATGATTTCCAGTGATGGGTTGCAGCTGGAAGGGCATCCGCTGCGTAAAACATATGCTGGATAAGTTTACGATTCATTCCACTGTGGCGACCCCAGATTAATAAAGGGACTAAGCCAAAAAGAAAATAAATGAATGAATTTTACACATTATACATTATTTATAAACATTTTTGTTCATATATAACCAAGGTATTGGGAAGCCTTCATTTATTCATTTTCCTTCGACTTAGTCTCTTTATTCATCAGGGGTTGCCACAGCGGAATGAACTGCCAACTTATCCAGCATAAGGTTTACACAGCACCCTTCCAGCTGCAACCCAGCACTGGGAAACATCCATACACACTCATCCACACCACACACATACACTATTAGTATGGTTTATTCAATTCACCCTTACCGCATGTCTTTGGACTGTGAGGGAAACCGGAGCACCCGAAGGAAACCCACACCCAAACGGGGAGAACATGCAAACTCCACACAGAAATAGCAACTGACCCAGCCGGGACTCGAAGCAGCGACCTTCTTGCTGTGATGAAACTAACCACTGAGTGCTAACCTCTGAGCCACCGTGCCGCCAGTTGGGAAACATTCATTCATTCATTCATTTTCTTTTCGGCTTAGTCCCTTTATTAATCTGGAGCCGCCACAGCGGAATGAACCGCCAACTTTCATTTCATTCATTTTCATTTCGGCTTAGTCCCTTTATTAATCTGGGGTCGCCACAGCGGAATGAACCGCCAACTTATCCAGCATATGTTTTACGCAGCGGATGCCCTTCCAGCTGCAACCCATCTCTGGGAAACATCCATACACACTCACTAATTCACACACACACACACACTCATACACTATGGCCAATTTTAGCTTACCCAATTCACCTGTACCGCATGTCTTTGGACTTGTGGGGGAAACCGGAGCACCCGGAGGAAACCCACGCGAACACGGGGAGAACATGCAAACTCCACACAGAAATGCCAACTGACCCAGCCGAGGCTTGATTCAGCGACCATCTTGCTGTGAGGCGATTGTGCTATCCACTGCGCCACTGCGTCGCCCAGTTGGGAAACATTTTAGTTTAAATATTTAAATGTTACACTATTTTTTATTCAATATTGAAATGTATTGCTAAACATGGTAAGGGTAACTAAGGATCATTAGCTTAGCAACATGCTAATCTGAATAACCATGAATGTGCTGATTTTAATTATCTTGTGTACTTTATGTATGTGGATTGAGTGACTGAGCATTAAGTTGCTGCTTGGGTAAAATGTGTTTCACTTCAGGCAGTGATTGAAACTGAAACTGCATTCAGCTCATGTCTGAATGAATTTTAAACCGCTGACTGTGCATTTACTCTAGGTTTGGAGGAAGTGCAAGATGCGTATCTTCACTGTGGCTCAGATGGATGACAATAGCATTCAGATGAAGAAAGACCTGATGACGTTTCTCTATCACCTGCGTCTCGATGCTGAAGTTGAAGTGGTTGAAATGGTGAGAAACAAGCTGACAATGCTTTTACACGCACAAATAGATCCTGCCAGCAGTTGTTACAACCTGTAATTTCATTTGCTTCAAGCTTGACAACGACATCTCGGCTTACACCTATGAAAAGACCCTGATGATGGAGCAGCGATCGCAAATTCTCAAAGAGATGCATCTAACCAAGAATGAGCGGGAGAGAGAGGTACTGATGCTCATTAGCATTAAATAAAATCCCAGAACAAAATCTTAACCTTGCAAAAAATGTTAAAAAGCCTGGCTATTACAGAAATAATATTATAATATTGTAAAAGAATATATTTAAATTCAGGCTGTATGTTTTTGACACTTAACTGGAATTAAATTAAACTGCATTATAGTTTACATAAATATTCAATGTAATTAGTTGAACTAAAGAGTGCTTTTTGACATTAATTTATGCATCAGCTAACATTAATAACAAATTTGTTATTTGTAATTTTGAATGTTAGTCAATAAACACTGCAGTTTATTGTCAGTTCAGGTCAGTATAAATATTTACTAATTAATTCTTAAAATAATTTTAAAAACGAACAAATATTTAATTATTGTAAAATATGTATATATTCTAATTATTTTCCATAACAAATTTAGAAACCTTTACTAAAATATTAGCTGTGTGTTTACATCTAATTTCATACGCATTAGTATTTTTAAAATATTTATAATACAATTTAGGTGACACAGTGGCTACTAATTTCAAAAATTAGTTTGTGAGAGATTGTTCTCTCTAAGTTCTAATTTCCATTGTATGTGATCTGTTCACAGTAATTAAGCTTATTTTTAAAACAATCACCTTCAAGGAGTGATTGTTTTTCACATATTGCATTTTTTTGCGCACACAAGTTGGTTATTTTCAATGGAGGAGCAAATAGAGAGCATCACATACACAGTGTGCAACCAGTTTTTCAGGCACACATAGGGCTCTATTTTAACGATCTAAGCTCAAAGTCTAAAGCACATGGCACAAAAGCATTAATTAGCCTACATATGATTAGACATCCATTAGCCTACATATTTCATTTTTTGTTAAGTGCAAAGATTTATTTCACAGACAATAAATGAACAACAATAACAAAGTGTGGTCAAAAACTTTTATATCCAAATACACGTCCTATTCTTATGCCCCTATATATATATTCTATTTCAGTTCCTCAAAATAGCAACGCGCCAACAATGCACCTTAACACACCTCTTTTCTAGACCGGAACACCCATGAGTCCACAAAGTGGCGCAAATAGATTTGATGGCACATAACATGAATATTACTGTTGCACTGGTCTGAAAATAGCAACAAATCACGCCATACACATCTCGCACCTTATTACGCCAGTGTATGATAAGGCCCATAGTTGAAAACATCTCAACTTTTCAGAATCACTAAGCGCACCACGAGTCATGTGACTAGAACTAACCAGTCGGCTTCACACAATCTATGGGATATACAACTACCTCAGAAAAATGTCTTAAACGCTGCAGTGCTTTGTAATTTCTTCCATATATAAAACTTGTATCAGAGCTGCAGAAATGGTTTGTCAGTTTGTCATCCTCTGAGAGAACGATTGATGGTTGCCTAGCAATGACAGATGCCACGGTAGCGTGTGTGCAAAGCGCATTGAAATTGGTGAATGAAGTGACGGGCCTCGCACTTTCCATGTGATTTTAGATGTGATATGTGAAAGGCTCTAATAGAATTTTTGGTTGTGTAGCAAACCAAACTTTTCAGTGTGTAATAATATTTCTTGCATGCAAAGATGTTGGCAATGACAGTGTATTTGGCTCCTCTGACATCTATTTGGAGACAAGCAGTTTGTCTTATGTGAGCATAGTCACAGGCTCTCAGGGGTACCCGGATTACCGGTTACAGGACCACTTTACACTATCATGCCGAACCCTTCTAAGAATATTCAGGTACGGATCCAGTTGTGTTTCAGTGTGATATTGGTACCATGTGGCATGAATAAAAATCATTCTCAGCCCGGAATTCTAGCCATTGTTAGACAATCATGCTGAACAGTGCTGAACTGGTAGAGGCATATGATGTCACCACTCTGTTGCCTGGCTGCCAGTTTCTCCATAACTGACTAGGAAGAAGAAATCTATCTATCTATCTATCTATCTATCTATCTATCTGTCTGTCTGTCTGTCTGTCTGTCTGTCTGTCTGTCTGTCTGTCTGTCTGTCTATCTATCTATCTATCTATCTATCTATCTATCTATATATCTATCTATCTGTGTATCTATCTATCTATCTAGTTATCTAGCTATCTAGCTATTTATTTATGTTTTCATATATAAACAGAAATATCCTGTCATCATCCATTTCTTTGTTTAATTTCACTTATGTTAAGAAGCAAATCACTGACGCATTTGTATTACATTACAAAAAATTCAGTTATCAGCACCACGGTGTAAAACCTTTTCCGTGATGACTGGACGAAGATAGGCATGAAATGGAAAGGATAAGCAAAGAAAAACATTCAGCCCGATAGTCGAACAGTGACTCTGTCACTGTAGATAAGCTAATTCATAATGGAACTCAATTTATATAAGCTTTGATTGTCGTGTTAAAACATTCATACCTGTCTAAAAGAAATACTGCAACCACGGTGTCAAACTTTTTCATACCATTTGAATCCTGTTGTTGCCTCTAGCGTGCAAAGCCATTTTAAAGTGTTTCCTTTTTTGAATAAAAGGCCACTTGATGCCAGACTTTCAGAAAGAAGGTCAGATTGATGTTGTTTGCATGCAATTGTCACTGCACGTGAACGCGCTGATGACGTATCTACAGTATCTGTGCAAACAAGGTGCACAGATATACAAATCTTTTTATGTTGACAGACTTTTCAGGCTGCCTATTGTAATGTTCGGCCCAAACATTTTGATTGGATAAACATTTTTTAGTCTTACGCCTTACTCTGAATACAAAAATACATATAAATACATTTAGATCACATACTTTAATCATTACTAATAGAATGTGAAGAGACTTTCAACTTTCACTACGATAACTTATTCCACCTTTAGCAAAGTCTTTTTAAAAATCCCTATGAGAGTAATGGATGGGGGAGTGTGTGAAATCCTTCATTTTGAATCAACACTGATGTTGTTGTCTTCAGATTCAGAGCATCACAGATGTGTCCCGTGGCTCTATTAGGCGTAAGAACCCATCCAACCTGCACCCCCAGAGGAGTATCGCTGAGGAGTCAGTGGCAGGAAGTGGTGAAGAAAAACCTGAAGAGGAGGTACCTGCTGTCTCTGTGCTTTTTTCTCTATACAATTATCCTTGAAGTGAGTGACTTTGTGCTTGTTTTCCATTTGAGCTAATCATGCCCTTCTGCCCGATTAGATGATAGCATGGACCTGTCATCCATCAAGATAGCATCTCTTTATCACTTTCTATTTTAGCCATTCCCTCTCTTCTCGCAGTCATTATCTGTTAGAAAATCTGTGTGCTCTGTTAACATCCCTGGCAGTGCAATTTTCTCCCTCTCTCTTTTTTTTTTAACAAAAAAGCTCATTTCTCATTTATTATTATTTTTTTATCTTTCTCCACCCTCTCATTCTTTTTACCTTTCTCTTAGTCTGTCCGTGTCTCCCATCCTCGACAGGTTCAGCTCATTCAGGGAAAAAATGCCACCCCCACCCCCACTAGCCCCACCTCCCCTACTGCTCCCACACCAGTGGCCATGAGCCCCGGAGAAGAGATGCAGATGACCTGGACGGACGATACGGAGAAGGCCAATAACCCAGTAGTGACCAACCCTGAAAACATAAAGGACATGTTCAACATGAAACCGTGAGTCAAGATAGTGATGGAGTCTACTTAGTATGTATTCTTCCAGGATAGCAAATTGGTGATGATATGAACATAAGGATGCACAGATCTTGGAATTCGAAATATATAATGAATGTAAATTCTCTCTTTTTTTCCAAACACTCTTTGTTCACTACTTTTTTCCTCCTAGCAGCATCTCTCGCAGTCAAGTTAAAATGGATTATGACATACGTTTTTGGCTATTACATAATGGCTTCAATACTATTAAATTTCTGCAAAACATTAGTAAATTACTTGATTTAAATAACTTGAATAGTATATATAACTTTATGACTCTTTTTAAGTACTCTCTTACATTATTATTGCATCAAAAATTACCTTTTCATAGTGTATCCTGACAGTAGTTTTATACCTCAACAGAGTTTGCCTTAATGCAAGTTGTTGGTATATGGCCTGTATATACCTATATATATATATACTATTAATTTACATGATAATGTTTATTTTAAGATATGGTCATACAGTGCTCAGCATATATGAGTACTCACCATTTTGAAAATGAATATTTTTATCCATTTCTCAGTGACTATAGTATAAATTGGTGCATTTGAACAAAACAGATTTATTAAACAGACATATTTATTACAGTAATATTTTAGTCACAGAACATCTTTAGAAATGGAAAGATAATACATTTAAATTCAGGCAAAAAATGACAAACTGCAACATTTCAACAAAAGTTTATATATTTTTTGTTTCTCTTGATTTTTGCTATTTTTGAACATTTTATTTAATATTTTTTCCTAACATATAAATTTGGGCTTCTAATTTTTGAACCTTTATCGTAAGTTAACCAGATTTGGTTTCAGTACTGACTAATCTAATGTATATGCACAAATATAATATTGTAAATATACAATTTTAATTTAAATGAGAGATTTGTGGGGGGTGTACTCATATATGCTGAGCACTGTATATGTGTTCTGTCCCTATATTTCTGTTCACTGTGTTATTCACCTTTATTTTCCTTTGCTTACATCCCAGGGAATGGGAGAACCTGTGAGTACATGTTTAAGATAGCACAAATGCTACTTCATTTAAATCTTTCTCATTTTTAAACCATGACACACATAATTATCACTTAAAATATAAATAAATGTTGTGAACTGTATCTCTCTAATTCGCAGAAGTATGCAAAAATTTTATTATGCAGTGTAAAAACTTGCAATGTTATGTATATGATGTTTGAAACAGGAATCAGTCCAATGTCAGACGTATGCACCATGCCCAGAAGCTCAATGAGGTCATTGTGAAGAAATCACAAGAAGCTAAACTAGTCCTGCTAAACATGCCTGGACCACCTAGGAACCGTACCGGAGAAGAGAACTGTATCCTTTTTTCCCCTCTAAAAACCTCTCTATGGGCTCTGTCTGCAGGGAAGTGCCAACATTTTCAAAACCTCATCAGTTTATGTGGAAGTTCTTATTAATTTCTGCCTGTGTTTTAATATATGTTAAAACCACAAAATTCAACTTAAAGCATCTGTCAGCCCCTTTTGTTGAGTACAATTAGAATTTAGCCTATATTTCATTCATAACACAACTCAGGAGTAATCTAGGTAATTCTGATGGCATAAAGATAGCTCACTCACTCCTAGCAAAAATAAACCTCTCTACAGCTTCAGGTGAAGATATTGTCATTCATTCATTCATTTTCTTTTCGGCTTAGTCCCTTTATTTATCTGGGGTTTATATACTTATACTTATCCAGCATATGTTTTACGCAGCAGATGCCCTTTCAGCTGCAACCCATCACTGGAAAACATCCATACACACTTATTCACACAAATACACTACTGACAATTTAGCTTACCCAATTCACCTATAGCGCATGTCTTTAGGCTAGATATTGTCGTTTAACAAGAAATCGACTCAATTTGTTAAAATATTTTTGACAACTAAAGTGGTTATTTTGCACATGTATTTTAGAGAAGAGTCGGGCACTGACATGAGCTGCTCATTAATCATCAGAGCTGCTCATTAATATTCACGTCTCTTCCAAATGTGGTCTAAACCAACCATATCATATTTGGGCCAATTTCTTGGGTTGGAAATGAACCTGTAAAACCATTTTTGGAGAATTTTTGCATTTACTTAAGCCACATACCTTTTATTTAGATATCGAAGAACAATTTAAGATATTGTACCAATGCTCTCTGGCACCTTTTAAAGCAATTAGTCACGAGGGATTAAAAAATAAATAAAACATTTGTTTGTTTGTAATATTTTGTAATATTTTGTAGAGTTCCACTTACAAATTAGTCAAGATTTTACCTCTAAAAACACAGATTTAGAAGAAATTTATAAGTAAATCAGAAGTAATATAAGCTCTGAAAAAAATCCCACTGGTGTGACTGGCTAACATTTTGCATATTTAAAAATTAGTAAAATCGATGTAAACTTCTGCATGTATGTTTGACAGCCTATATTCTTTATAGTCATTTAGCTTAAAAGTGCATACATTTTTAGTAGATATCAAATGTTCAGTAGTAATTTAATTCAATTCATGATTTAATTTTCACGGCTGAAAGTCCAAACACTGAAGAGCAAATCCATCGATGCGCAGCTCCACAAGTCCCAAAACCAAGCAAGTCAGTAACAGACAAAGCAAATAGTGACCACATACTAAAAACAATTACGCACAATTGTGTGGTGTAATAATGTTGTTGCTCTAATAGTCAGCACAACATTGTCTTTTACTTTTTGTCTTCCTGAAAATCCATTTTCAAGTTGTGTCTTGTTAGTCAACAAATCTGTGGTGAAATGAACGAAGGACCAAACTAAAAATAAATGGATCCACTTATTCCTAATAATCAGAGGGAAGACATTATGCCTGTTTTTCCACAACATGGCACTACACAGCATCTTGTTGTCTTCCGAGTCATCTTTTTTGTTTGGTGTCAGTGTAGACCTTCATTTGCCTTTCTCATCATTTAACTACTGCATGTGCAAATTGCTGGGCCGAGCTTAGCAGGCAAGGATGTAGAAGCAGGCATTGATCTTCTGCTGAGGCAGTGCTTAACCACACAATTGGTTAATAAAGTGACAACCTATAATTTGGGCTGATTTGCTTCAACATAAGCTGTTTTTAGGCTATCAAGATTGTTGTGTCTTCTAAATCTTACAGGATGTTTTTAAATGAGTGCAATTCTCAGTTGCTAAATGATTTCTTAGTTCATAACCCCTTTAAACATTGTTTCCAGAAAGTGTCAATTTAGTTTGAAGGCAAAAAAATGTCAGAAATATGTACACCTCATACCTGTCAAGAACATACAGATGAGAACATACAGAGATACTACCCTTAATAAATAGATAGAATAAATAGCATACAATAGAAAAGGCCTGTTAAAACTCAAATCTCATTCACTTTTTCTTCACTGTATAATTTATATATACATTGATTCTGATTATCTTTTTATCTATTAAGTTTCTATAGTTATTTAATGAAGAGCAGCAAATAAATCTTTCATTTTCTTTCTTTCTTTTTTTTTTTTGTTTGTTTAACTTTAATGACAAGTGTCACTTTAAGACCAAATGCCCAGATCAATAATGACAAGAATTCAATTCCTTTCATTTCCTTTCACAGTGTTTGTGCTCATTCAAGATACAATTGGCTGAGTTGAAGATTAAACATGCCAAGTCGGACATGCTCACATGTTATTATGTAAGTTTTTATGTTTAAACACACAACCAAATTCCAAAGTGTCCACTTTCACTTCTCTTCAAATCTCAAGTACAGAAGCTGCTCGGGGAACAGCGTCTATGGAGCACGTCCGACAGTCACATACCATTAACCTACATGAAGTGACTGATTCAGAGGTTGCATAGGAAGGGCAATGTGCCGGTGCATGGCTTTAATGGAAAGGAAGGGATGCGGCAATGTTTATAATTTTTTTAAGTGCTTATAAGCCAAAAAAACAAAAGCTTAATTCTCTTGAACCACTCTTGTTATTATATCACAATTGAAGGTACTATGTTTATACATAGTATCCAGCCTGATCTCAAAATTCATACGAAGTAGCTAAATTCATACGAATTCATATGAGTGAATTCACAAGTCGTACAAAAAATGTATAATATTTTAAAGAAGGCATGGCACCAAACCCCACCCCTAAACCCAACCGTCATTGGGAATGAGCAAATCGTACTAAATTGTACAAATGAGATCATACGAATTAGCCACTGAATCACAAATTTATGAATTGCCTTGAGATATCATTGGAGGACCTGCTCTGTGTAGATGTTATTTAGTGTAGACACTTTTCATAGAAAGATTAGAAATACTGGACAAAATTTAAATGGGATGATGGGATAGAATGGTAAAATATTCGAGACAAAAACATGATGGTTGATAGGTATGGTATACCAATAACATTTCATGTAGTTTTGCAGCTACCAAATGAAAGCTTCTGCTCTTTGTATCATTTTACATTGTCTTCCTTCATAAGTACAAACTTTTTTCATAACATTAGATGGAAAGGTGTATTATTTTACCAGCTCTCAAAGGTCAAAGTTTGCCCCTTAACTTCTGCCACACAGACATGGAGTTCCTCGAGGTCTTGACTGAAGGTCTCAACAGGGTCCTTCTCGTGCGTGGAGGTGGACGTGAAGTCATTACTATCTACTCTTGAGGGGCTCAGCTCAACCACCAAATATTCCTCACCCTGCATAGATGGAACACCCCAGTAACCCCTACCTACACCATGAGCAATAATGCCCCCAGCACATATCAGATGACTTTTGCACTACATAGTCTAAAAAGACACCAGCTTAGTAGACGTCACATCTTCCACAATATTAAGTTTTATCCCTCTTTTTATCTATCTTTCTATCTATATTCCTCTTATTGGCTCAATTCTTAACTCATAAACTTGATAGCTTATATCACTCACAGACCAGTAAATGACTGAGTTGGTGTACTATATTCTAACTTATTTCTAAAACTCCATATTCCTAAGTGATACCTGACCAAATACTCTGATCCATTTAATATTATATATCTTATCAAAACACTTTTAAGGAACAGTCACACTAGATTTTGCGTATGTGAAACGACTTTATTTCGGGTTGATACTTCAAAACGGTCAATTAAAGTTTCATCTAAACTTGTATTACACTGCCATTCCAGATACAGAAATAATGTGAAAAATATTATTAAAATCTCTGTTTTCTATTTAAATATATTTAAAATAATTCCTGTAATTGCAAATCAGCAACCTTTACTCCGGGCTTTAGTGCTTAAGTAACATTTGTTTGTATTATCAATGTCCAAAACAGTTGTCCTGTATTACAAAATTAGAAGAACAATAGAAACCCTCAGACCAACAAAAGAGCAAGAACTAAGAAGTGCTATGACGATGAATATCTTATAATTCATATATGAGCCGTGTTATAAATTTAGGCATTAAAGGCACAATATTAAAGATTTTTTTTATTAGAATATCCAAAAATCACAGAACAGTGATATACAGTATATATTGCCGACTTATGTACTTAGATTATCCCAAATGTTCAGAAGAAAGTTAAAATCCAGAGAAATAAGTAAATGACACTGACCATGTCCTGTGTTGCCATGTTAATTACATCTTACACCCTCAGTTTCAAGTTTGGTTTAATAGAAAACAGGAAAACACCAAAGATGCTTTAATCTTTGCTATGTTATGCGTTTGAATACTGAATTCTTTACTGAAATATTAACTTATCCATGAACATGACTTCTGCAGGAGTCCCATAGGATGTAATGAAGATGACAACTCCCATTATTCTCACACGCTGTGAGTCACGGTGTCATCAAACTATGCCTTTGTTTGTTGTGAATATGTGCCCTCTAGTGGTGAAATTTAGTGATGAAATTTTGACTCTTACCTACTCAAGTCAAAAGTAATGTAAAAAATAATCCAAAAGTATTTTGAATATTACCTAAATAAGTAATCTAGATTATGTCACTGACTAAATATTGTCATTTGTAATCATTAACAGGTTTCAGTTAGTAAGTTTACTTGCCACCGCTTATCAAAACTCAAACTTTTGAATTGACGTGTATATAAAACATGATGATAAACAGCCCCCCTCCCCCCCCCCCTATTTTTAAATTTCAACATGATATTCAAATCCTCCTTTGGTCAAATATTCTATAGCTATTCAAACAGGCAGCTCAAATTATTTTTTTGCAACGAAACATAAAATGCACACTTTTCACCTGAATATGAATGTAAGTGAACGAAATTCAAAATCTAGTGTGACAACCCCTTATTCGGCTTTATGCTTTGTTCTTTTACTGTCGATCCATTGTTTCATTGTTCATCATAAGGTAAATAGTGTGGAATCTTTTTGTTTTTGAAAACCAAGTCTTCCAGCGTACCATGTAACTGTCTGAGGTGTTTTTACACCAATGACAGAATTGACCAGGGTTTTATGTGAGCCAGGTGTAAGCACTTCTGGATCAATGACTATCAGCTTTGCCCTTGACCATCTGCATGTCCTCTGACTACATCAGCCTTTTCAGAGTCATACACTGTACAATATAAGAGGGCTGGATCAAGTGCGTGAGTTTGTACTCAAGTAGATTTAAAAGGGGTTTTATAATATAAAACAGGGTCGATGGCTGTGTTCCTTTGACAAATGTTTTCTCTTGATCCATGAAACGAAACAAAAAAAAAAAATCTGCATCAACAGGAATTATATTGCTCACGTGTACATACTGTGAAGAGAGTCTAAAAAGAACTGCTGTGTAATTGAAAACCCGTATACAGTTCAAATATTCCATAAAGATATGATATTGAATAATCTCATTTAATAGTATAATTACGTATATCTTAAGGGAATGTAAATAGAAAAGAATTAGTATTTATATTTCAAATATTTATTTACAAAACAAATATTTATTCATCCAGCAATTTGATTGACTGTAAACATGGAAAAACATGGTATTTACATCTCTTGCCAAATCACTAAATAGAAATCGTGCCATATGAGAGGTAAAAAAATAAAACTTAAATATTTTTCTTCACATTTTCATACAAGAAAAGGACAGTACTGGGCCACGGCATCAAAACATATCATGTGTTTGATATTACCAGTTACTTTATAAAGCAGATTTATTCTATTGAAATCATCCTTTTTCACCAAAATAAATTTGTGAACAAAAACATATTTTCACTGCATAGTATTTTAAAATCATGTCTAATGTTTGTCATGAATGTCTGAAATGTTCATTTATTTTTTACATTTGTAAAACCAACACTAATTTGCTACATTTAAGCAGCATCTGTGAGCGACTGATGCGAACTGTTCAGTTCACGAGCACGAGCCTATTATTTAGTTCATGTGTGGTAGAAAAATAGACATATTAAAAAACATTTATCTAAAGAACTGTTTTATTTTTTTGTAAAATTGCAATGATGAAAAAATTAATATATTAAATTAATAGACTAGTAATCTATTGTCTTGTGTAACTGTGAGACTTTAAAAAAAGGAAAATAACCAACTGTATGTTTTAAACTCAAATGTTTTAACTTTAAAAATTAAATTGTGCTGAGGTTGCTGCTACTTCATTAAAATGTAAATATTCTGCACTTCCCCAAAACAAAAGACTGAAAACAACAAAAAAAAAACAATATTAATATACTTTCTGCATTTAAATTGAAAGTGTATTTACATCCAGACACCTAAATTTGTTGTATTTTTTCCACAAAATGTTCCACGGGGGTTAAACTCAAACAGCAAGTCTTTACTGGCAAAACTTCTCCGATGGTTTGTCAAAATGCCACCTTCAGTCTGTCCTTATACTATTCAAGCATACCTCATCGTACCTCATATGTTGTTATGTCAAAGTGCACACTTGTAGTAGAAAGATTATAGTGTAAAGGTTGTGGTTTATAAGTTTATAGAAGTGATCTTTAAATCAATTGTTTGCGAAAAGAATTTGAATTCTAGCTAAGTACGTTTTCTTTATCAGTATTCTAGTTATGCTACAAATTTGTTTTTGTTTTTTTGATCCAAAATGGGAATTGCAAAGTATGTAATAAGTGCTACCTATCATAATTCTTCCAAGTTTACTGCTTATGTTTCTAGCTAAAATGATCAACTTATCTGAAGGAACTTTTGCATTGCTGTATATGTTAGAATTTACAACACAAAAGGTGAGTTTGGCTTTTTTGGAGTCCTATGCAATTACAATTTAGTAAGTTCTTTGAGGGTCCGAAATGACTTTCTATCGAAATGTTTTTAGTGGTATTATTATAGATCGAAATCAGAGCTTCCGTATCTGCCAGGGTGACTTGAAGTTCTAGGAGAACTTTCCACATTATTTAAAGTCATTTCGAAACGCGCTGGGACTAAGTCGCGATTTAGCCATATTGGCTTCGTGCTTTCTGTTGGGTAACAGAGGTTTCACTCTGCGGATGATGATGGTGTCTGAAGTCCCGTTCATCGTGAAGTATGGAATACCTGAATTGAATTCACATTGATGCAAAGGGCTTTTCGATATCATTTTATCAGATTCGTCTTATCCTTCCCCAAGGCTGAAGGCATAAAGAAGTGTCATAAACCTTGTGTTGTATAGCTTGTTGTTCCTTATCTTCCCTTAAAGGGGCGGTAAACTTTAAAGTCACCCCAAATTGGCCAAAGCATAACTAGAAATAAGCACTGTGAAAAATTCTAAGTTAGTGTTTCTTTCTCATCTACACTGTATCATTTTATTTTATTTTGTATCTTCATTTTATGTCCTTTCTGTGGAGCACTGTTGTAGAGAACATCTCTAGGCTGCATAGATGAATCATAATGCATTTTATGCAATGCTGGCTTGTAACTATCCTGCAACAATGGTAATGTAGTCTACTAGTAGACTAACAGGGCTTTTAAAATAACCAGCGAACTGAATTTGAAATTGCAGGGGTTTCAGTAGGTGCTAATGATTATTTGTGACTGCTGAAGCGATGTGTATGAAAATGTGTTTAAATGCAATATTGAGGACACTGACCCTTATAGAATGACCCGTACTCGATTAATCAATGAGAAAAGACTGTTGATTTACTCTTGTTTTGATTCTCCAAAAATCGATGGTTCCATAAAGGACCTTTAGCATCTGTGGAACCTTTATATTGCACAAAATGGTGGAAAAGGGTACTTCAGATCACTAAAATGTTCTTTACTCTAAGAAAAAAAAAGAAAAAAATGTTATTTGGAGATCACAAAATAATTTCTCTATTGCATTGTTACAAAACCCCCCTTTTTTGAAGCCTTTATTTTTAAAGGGTTAGTTTATGAAATTTATGTCATCATTGAATTTCCTTCATGTAATTCCAAACCCATATGAAATTTGTTCATCTTCAAAAGACAACTGAGGATTTTTAATCAAATTTAAGAGATGTCTGTCCCTCCACTGACATTTCAAAACTTTTTTTGCAAAGAGACTACAAAAATAAATTAATTAAATTAGATTAAATTAATCATATGAATTGAGCTGCGATGGCTTTATTTTTATGGACAATTTAAGTGTTCAAACTATTTATATATGACAACGTAAAAAAAATACAAAATTTCTTACAATTACAGCATTCACATTTGGTCACAGAAGCTCAAACATGCTTTCTTGACCCGTAAGAACCAATGAGGTTCATTCTTGGATGTCACACCTGAGCTTACGCAAGAACCAATGAGGTTTGTTCTTGCACGTCAAACAGGTATGGTTGAGTGAATATGAATAAAAGCCAATTATCATGTGTTCGTGTTATAAAGAGATCATGTCTCTTTAGATGTCTTGGATTCTTTTTTTGCTCTCTTTACAAACATTTGACCGTTTTGTGTGAAGGCAAGATAGAAATCTCTCAGATTTTATTAAAATATCCACATTTGTGCTGGGAAGATGAATGCGTTTCATAGGGGATTGGAAAGTCATTAGGGTGAGTAAATGAGA
Source organism: Danio choprae (assembly GCA_903798125.1). Lineage (NCBI taxonomy): Eukaryota > Metazoa > Chordata > Actinopteri > Cypriniformes > Danionidae > Danio > Danio choprae. The sequence goes on along the minus strand of CAIGQW010052479.1, from coordinate 1,444,997 downwards.
GGCTGAACTAACCAGACAGAAGGGGCTTTTTTAAAGTGGCTGGAGAGGTTAATCATCATTCATTCAGTGCTCCTGATATCTGTATCTGCATGTTGGCGTTTTAATTGAAAAATCTGCAGGCCTCGCCACAATCACAGCTTCAAATTTCAAGTGTTGATTTTGATTTTCTAATGGCAAAGTGCATTTTCGAATACTTTTCTGAACTTCTGAAACTTTCCCAGCAGTGTGTGCAAGAGCGTTTCTACATAGTCGACATTTCTACTTTCTCCATGGGAGGGCAGTTTGACACTTTTTGTATGGTAGTCAGTGTAGATCCAAAGACAGTGATCTCGATTAGTGATGTGTTTTACGTTTTCTGCTTCGGTTCTCACGAGGAGTCAAAACGCAGCATGTTTGTGAGTGTGAGTGTAACGGGGGGAAAAGGAGGTGGTGTGTTTCTGTTTCTCTCTGTATATGACTCTGTGACATATCATTTTATTGGAAAAGGAGAGGTTGAAACCGTGGCAGTTACTTTTGTAAATATATGACACATTATATTTATCTTAGCCTAGCTGTTTAATTTGTGTGTCCTTGCAAGTTTAATATTTTAAAAATAAATAGAAAATTGTGTCTCAATTGTGTTATATGAAAAATATATTTAAACTAGATATCTTCAACTATTGTTTTATCTTGTCAAAAGCTTCTATGTTCTATGAATAATGGTTTCTCTGGACCATTTTATAGACTTGTCTGCACAAAATGCAATAAAGTTCAAGTCATTTATTACAACTATTTTTGTGTGGTCATTTCTTTATTTTATATTGTGTGATGTACAGTTTATTTTACAAGGGAGAGAGTCATTCGATTTATTTTATTCAGATTATTCTTGTATTTAGATTAACAAAAATAACTTAAACTAAATTAACCTTTTCCTCAGACCCAAACCTAAATGCTAACCGGTTAGCATATCTTTCAAATAATATTTCTTCCCTGCTGTGCAAACCCAAGCCTCCGGAAATCGCGAACGTGCACATTAAAGATGACAGAGACCCACTAGACCATGTCATCCGCCTGTTAGAAAACTTTATAGTACTGTATAATACTACAATTCTGAACAAAATACTGCATTATATCTAGCACGTTTTCAGTTATATATTAAGCAAAACTTGTCATAATGTGCAATATTTCAGGCATGCAAGGATCGCTGGTCTCACTCTCTCACACGCTGTCCTAAAGCGACTACTGTATGCTTAGTGGTTGGCCAGCGGGGTGCAGGAATTACACTTATTACTAAGCCATACTTACATGCTATTGTACATGCTATAAGTCCTCTTGGGACATTCCAGTTGACAAGTCATAATTACAAATTGTGCTCAAGTCACTTTCATTGGCACAAGATGGCAGTGTAACTTGTTTTGATAAATTACAAGAAAATACAGCATGGGTCTCTGCTTGTAGAAAATGAAAAGCAAAGGATTCGCATCAGGTGTGTTTTGCATTTTACTATTTGTAAAAATTATTTATGAAGCAACTTTAAGTTGTATAGTTTAAAAACTTGTGAATCCTAAATACTGTCACATTTAACAATCAAATGTATTTATTTATGCATAATCCATCAAAGGCACAAAAAAGCACAACATTTAAAAAAAAGAGTAAATAGCTCTTCCTCAGTGCAAAGCTCAACAGTGCACCTGCACTCTAAATACTCAAAGAAATCGCTATGGATGCCCAAACATATATGCAGGTATAAAAATCTCCAAATATTCACCTGCATACAAAATGGCAAAAAAAAACAACAACAAAAAACATATATTTTAATATAAACACATTGTATTCATAATTATGTTACTATAAAATCCACATCTACTTTGCATGTTTCACACAAAAAAACAACTCAAAGACAATTTCTCATTCATACCTAAAGGAAGAAGGAATCTCAGAATCCCTTTATTTATGTATTGTAAATATAAAGGCCCCGTTTCAGAAAGAAGGTTAAGTGAAAACTCAGAGTATGTTAACCCTGAAATGAGAGAAATTCTGGGTTTTTCGTTTCAAAATGGCAAGTTTGTCAAACTTGAGAAAGCAGGGTAAGTCAAGCCTGTTTCTGAAAGAGAGGTAAATTTTACTCAGAGTCAGTTACCGTGGTAACTTACTCTGTGAATCTAACCTGGTCAGGAGCAGGTTTTATACTCTAGACTCTGAGTTTCTGTCGGTCTCCTCCCCTTTTTTAAAGACAAAGCGGTATTTCTCACCTTAGTCTTACGTTTCAATCCACCTATTTTTATACTCATTTTGGATTTGCACATAAAAAATCGGTTGATGGAAATGGCAAGATGCACATCAATGTTGAAAATGCGCATAAAAAACGTATGGAGTAGGATAAACTTTTTCGATAAGAAAAGATGCACATAAACTACGACGGAAATACTTTTACTGAACAAATTCCAGTATGCGCAGATCATGTGATGATAAAAATGTGTGTAAATAGACAAACCAGCAGGCTGACCACTGTAAAACATCTGAAATGTTGTTTTGGTCATTCTAAAACACCTAAACCAACTCAGTATTAGTGTCATTATATTATTAATGACCTCCAGAATTGTCAAGAGCGTCTGTGCTCCGCGTCTCATGGCTTCAAACGCCATCAAGAAAAGATTCATGCAGCTTCTCCTACCGCAGTAAATTTTGTTTTTATTGTTGATATTTGGCACCATTTAATCAGGAAGTGACGATTTTGTTCGCTTTCACTCATTGGATGGAAACGCTGCTTTATTTGCATATATTTATGTGATATTCCAGTTTTGCGCATTAATTTAAATCACATTTTTGGATGGAAACATACTGCCTACATTTCAGTCACACAAAGAACAAAGTTACGAGAATGGCTTGTCCTTTTTTAATAAATAATTAGCTGAAATTCCCTGACCTTTAACAGGGACATGTACTGTAACTAGATTCATTGGATTATTACTCTTTCTAAAAACAATTTTTTTAGTACTGCTTACATTCTAAATGTCATATTAACCTCTACCACTTGATCAATAAAAAAGGCAGACACACGAGTGCACTTTTAAATCTATTAAAAACTCAATTTTAGAAATTTTATCTTAAACTGATCAACGTGTGTAAAAGTGAGAACTTTGAATAAAACATTTTAACTGAACTTTAAGTTAAGGTTATATGCATTCTTGTTTTGTCAAATTTGTTGTAGAAACTATGCAGTAGCCTATTTAATGTAATTTAATGCAATTACATCTGAAATAACTTCTAAATTACGGCCAATTCCCCACTTTTTCAAGTGAAAAGTCTATAAACGTCACACATTACATTACTTATTTTTTTATTATACTTAAATATTTTAAATGTAAACTTAAGCATTAACTTGAGCAGCTATGTTTTCCCTCGCTAGCTGTGTCTGTTTCGCCGGTGCAGTGGTGTTTTATATGGTCATATTTGCTATAACTTTGCATGAGCATATCAAGTTTAGCTGGAGAAAAAAATGCTGATCTCTTTTTTTCAGATGTTGCCATGGTGACTCGTAATATCTGCGCTCCATTGATAATGGAGCTTTTTATAGTTGCGGTGTGCATGCTTAACTCTGAATCAGTCTACTCAAAGTTGATTGACCTAACTCAGATCAGCTCTTCTGAAACCAAAAACTCAGAGTTTTTAGTCTCTCGGTAAGTCAACTCAGAGTTCAAGTTTAAACTCAGAGTTGGTTGAACCTCCTTACTGAAACAGGCCTATCGATATCGCTATGTTTCTCCTTGACATGCCACAACTCAAAAACACAAGGCTCAAAGAAAATTTTGAGTTTTTCAATCATAATAACAACTTTATGGTGCCGTTCATGTCTGTTCAACTCATAAAAATTATTTATCCGATATGAACTGAATGCACCATTAGTCCGTGCACATAGATTTTTATAATAAGACTGACAATGTTCTACTGAAAAATAAAAATATTACCTTAATCTTGGAAAGGCTGAGGGTAAGTAAATGAACAGCAATTTTATTTTAGGGTTTGTGGATGAGATTGTTTGAATATATTGATTTATTAAATCAGAAACAGTTATTATTGCAAAGTGTGCAATGTTGTTTCATTTTGTGGTTAGTGTGGTCGCCTCAAAGGTTGCTGGTTAGATTCCAGGCTGGACAAGGAGGCCTTTTTGTGTGCAGTTCTCATGTTCAGGAATTACTGTCTGTGTGCTATCTGCATGGGTTTCTTTCGGATTCTCCAGTTTATCCCACAATCCAAAGACATGCAATATAGATGAATTGGTTTAACTAAATTGGTTATAGTGTGTGGGAGAATGTGTTGGTGTTTCCCAGCACAGAGAGTTGTACTTTCAGTGCTGGGTTGCAGCTGGATGGGCGTTTGCTGTGTAAAAACATATGCCAGAGAAATTGTTGGTTCATTCCACTGTGGCAACCCTGATAAAAAGCAGGGAATAAGCCGAAGAAAAGTGAGTGAGTGTGTGACATACTGAGTTACTAAACTTCTGAAATGTATTTCATACATTGTATAAAAAGCTATATTGGTAATGATAGTTTCAAAACATCTTTTGTATGGAGAGTGTAGCCACATTTTCCCCATACTCCAACAGAGTCTAAAAATCTTGACAGTTGCCAACAAACTCTGATCTTTAGTTCTTTTTTTCTATTGGATGCAGTTCAGGTAATTGGCTGGGCCATTCTAGCAGTTTTAGGTTTTTTTTAAACTAGTTGAGTGTTTCTTTGGCTGTGTTTTGAATCCATGTGTTGCTGAAATGTGCATCCTGGATTAATCTTCATAATCTGGTATTGTAGTTGTTGTGACTGAAACAGCTAATATCAATTTACACTGATGAGGGTCAGGGTTGCTTTCTATCTGCTGAGAGATTTCAGCTGCTGTCTGGGCTTTCCATGCCTTTTTACACCTCCCTTTCTTCATCTGTCCAATACTTTTTTAAACCCTTTTTGTTTGTTTTGCTTATTTGTATGTTTGGATTGTTTGAGTTTCTACAAAACTCTGTGTCAGTTCCATGTCAACAGCTCCTTTAAAAAAAGATACTATATATATATATATATATATATATATATAT
>CAIGQW010052479.1:1425085-1439405 GCA_903798125.1 Danio choprae | reverse complement strand
TCTATCTATCTATCTATCTATCTATCTATCTATCTATCTATCTATCTGCCTGCCTGCCTGCCTGCCTGCCTGCCTGCCTGCCTGCGTCATATACCATTCAAAAGATAACTTACAGTGATAAAGTTGAAAGCTTCCATTGTGTTCTGTAAAGCTCAACAAGATTTAAAATAAACATTTACAACTGATAGCATTTTCCATTCACTTTCATGAAGTGTTCCAATCTATTTCTGTTTAAATGCAAAAGAGCAGAACTTTTTGTACTGTGTTATTGGAAACAATAATGTGAAACCCTGCATTGCTCTGAACTCAGCATGCAGTGAACCTTCATTATGACTGTGCAAGTGATCTTTGCAATAAACATGTTAATGTGTTTCTTTCTGCCTTTTCCTCCCTATCTACGATTATTATGTGATATGATGATTTAAAGTGGGTCAATACCATGTTCTTTACTGAAGTTTAAAAACCGCTGAGTAATTAAAATCCTAGGAATGGTTATTACTTAGGACAAAGTGCACCTGGCTTCCTCTCTGCCTAAGCAGCATGTGAGTGATGTAACTTCATGTTTTAGCCAATGGCCAGCATTCTGCTTATCAAGTTACAGTAGATAAAATAAATAAGTGTCACTGGGAGAGAAATTGAGGCAGGACTGCGGGCTGTGCACTCAGTTTCAGTCAAAATGAAGAAGAATTCCACAAATTTGCGATTACGGCTCCCTGCACTAATTTTTGCATCAGAGGTTTTGATTGTGGTCCTCTATGCTTGCTTTGTGACCTACGATGATCATGCTAATGCACTTCTACAGAACAACCTGACACGACACATGGAGAATTCATTTTATCAAAACTATTCATTTTTTGCTGACATTCAGGTGATGATATTTATTGGATTTGGCTGCCTTCTGGCCTTTTTCCAGCGCTATGGTTTTGGGGGAATGGTTTTTAATTTTTTAGTAGCTACATTTACCATTCAGTGGGCCATTCTGATTCAAGGATTCTTTCAGTTTTACTATGATGGGAAGATTCATCTTAGTGTACTGAACCTGATTAATGCAGAGTTTGCCTGTGCTGTTGTGCTGATCTCATTTGGAGCCGTGTTGGGAAAGACGAGCCCAGTGCAACTCCTGGTAAGTTTATTACTTTTGCAGTAGGTGGTTTGATATTAGATACTGCATCAACAAAAGATGTTTTGGATCATTTTCAATAGACAAATGGGTACAGCACTTAATTTCACCAAAACAAAAAATATAGAATAAAAATAAATGTATTATATTGTGTTATAGTATATTCTGGTATATTATATTGTGTATATGGTATTAAAAGTAAGAAGAGACATCTTCACCTGTTTTTTGTGGGTGATGAAAATCTGCCAAGCATCAATATTTGTCTCTTACGCAATACAAGGATGTCATGAAATCTTCTCTGAATTGTATTTCTATAATATTTTTTAAAAGTTTGTAAACTGGCTAGGCTACCAAAATCAATTCTAAGGCAGCATCATAAACATAAGTGCCCTATAAAATTAATTATATTAGTTATATAATATAGTAAACTGTTACTGTTTTAAGTTACTGTTTTAAAGTACACATTAGCATATTTCATAAGAATACTTAGAAATAATTATTTATGGTCAACTAAAAAAACTTTTGATTAGTTTTCATCAATCATCAATCCTGATGATTGGCTGCAACAATGTCTGAATGTGGAAAATAGCTTTTATTATCTATACTTATTTTTGGCTTAGTGCGTCTCTACTAATGATACACTAAAATGTATCATGTTACTTATGTTTATGACACTGTACAATAAAAAAGCTATTTTACTGTTTTGTTTTACAGGTTTTTTCATGTTATTTTAAAATAATTGCAATTGTAATAAAAACAACAGAAAAAAATGCAGTAAATTCAAAATGTTTAAAATGTTAATATGACTTAAAATGTTGCAACACTAGGTTTTCCAAAGGATAGATGTGTACTTTGGTTTGTAAAGTTACTGTTCATGAACAAAATGAGTCAATTAATGAATGCCTGATTTGTAAGACGTAAAATGCTTTAGATTGAACCATCTGCCTATTTAATAAACTAGAATTTGCAGATCCTCATATACTACATATTGCATATTGTTTATAGATCATGGCCTTGCTCGAGATCCCTCTGTTTGGTGTCACAGAATGGGCTGTCCTGAAATACCTGAGGATCAATGATGCTGGTGGCTCGATTCTCATCCATATATTTGCCTGCTACTTTGGCCTGGGTGTCACATTTGTCCTGTATAGACCCAGCCTAAACGAAGGGCACCCCAAGGTGTGCACAAGTTACCAGTCAGATCTGTTATCTGTAATGGGAACCCTGTTCCTCTGGGTGTTCTGGCCATCTTTCAACTCAGCGTTGACCTTCAAGGGTGACGACCAGCACCGAGCCGTTCTACACACATTTATAGGTCTCAGTGCTTCAACAATTACTGCTTTTGCCCTGTCCAGCATGCTAAGCAAGAATGGTAAGATCAGCATGGCCGATGTGCAGAATGTAACATTGGCTGGAGGCGTAACTGTCGGAGCCTCAGTGGACATGATGATTTCACCGGCTGCTGCTTATGTGCTGGGAGTCATAGGGTGCTTTGCGTGCATGCTGGGGTACAAATACCTAAGCCCGGTCCTGGCACAAAAGCTGCGGATACAGGATCAGTGTGGCATACATAACCTGCACGGACTAACAGGACTCATTTCCAGTCTTGCGGGAATCTGTGCCATCCTGCTGGCGACCGAGGAAACATACGGCCCCAGTCTTTATCAAACTTTCTCTCATCAAGCACCTCGTGAAGGAGACCCTCAGCTTGTGGAGTTACAACAATTGATCCCAGATCTGGAAGCAGGCTTGGGCCGAAGCGCAAAGGAACAGGCCCTCTTTCAGGTGGCTGCACTGTTCGGGACCATTGCCGTGTCTGCAGTAGGGGGGATGCTGACTGGTGTAGTTCTCAAGCTACCATTTCTGGCTTCACCCTCAGATGAGCAATGCTTTGATGATGAGCTCTTCTTTACTGTTCCTCCAGATTATGACTGTGTAAATGTTCTCAAAGAAACAAGCAAAGCTGAGAATGAATGATGAAAGAAAAAGACTATAGCTTAGTAAGAGCATTAAATAAAAGGAACATCAATGCTGGACAATAGGCTAAACAGCATTATGAGTACTCCGTCACTTTACTTGGTGATTTTACTTACAAAAAAAAAAAAGCTTATTTCAATATTTAATGAGATGAATTTCATTTACTATCAAAGTATAAAGTGTACTATAAATTTGATTTGCATACATATTTGTAAAATGTATTTTGTGAATCTAAAATTTTCTATAGTCTCGTTAATGATTCAATTATTGTTTTTATTCACTTTTTATTATGTTGACGTACTTCCAACTGAAAAGGAATATTGAGAAGGTTATTTTTTGCACATAATTCTCTCATAGTAAACTAATCGAAAGAGGGCAGCATGGTTAAGAATATTGGTATGAAAGCCATCAAGCTGACATCAACAAGGACCGCCACTCCAAACACGGAAGCAAATGGTCAGACTGTGACTGAAGATTACCAAAATAAACCATTTTATCTGTGGATATTACTGATAACTTACATAACTTGCACAAATTAATTTTTCACCTACAAAATAACAATGTGAGCTAGCAAAATAAACATTGTAAAATTAGATTTCACATGGACTTTAAGTGTTTTTGGCTTTAGCACATCTTCAATTTCATAATTACTTCTATTGTTATTAAAATATGGTTAAAGTGCACTGCTCATTTTATTGACAACCATTTATGCTAAACTAAAATATGCTTTGTTATTTCTATTGAAACTTGTATATCATAATACTTAATACACATTTGTACTGATGAAGTTCCAAGTAACGTAAAAATAACTCACTAGCATCTGTAAAACTGTTGCCAAACTACAACATATGCTATCAATGTCTAGTGCGGAAAAGCTTATTTATGCTTTTATGACCTCTCGTTAAATTATTGCAATGTGTTACTAGGTGGTTGCCCTTTAGTATTATAAACAAACATCAGCTGAATCAAAATGCAGCAGCTGTGCTTTCTAGAACTAAGAAATATGATCATATTAGTCCAGTTCTGTCCTCTTGCGCAGGTGCAGAATGCATGCTCTTGAATCAGTCAGCTTTTGTCCATTTGGTGTGTTCACGGCCAGCTTTTTGGTCCAGACAGAACCAGGCAACAATACAGTTAAGTTTCATCTGTTCTAGTTGTTTGGTGGTGGCTTGCTCTGTACCGGCCCTTAAGCTCCAGCTCTGCCACTTTACATTTGGCCAGTGGATAACTAGTCCCCAGACTGAGTCTGAGTTTGTTCTCCACTTCTGTCTTTGTTTTTGGAACTTTGGTTCCTTGCCATTGTTGTCTCTGACTTGCTTAATTGGTATTATTGGAGCTGCTCTTCAGTGGATGTTTCAACAGTGACATTTGTATTAAACTAATCTGAATTAAACTAAACCAAACTTCAACAGTGACATTTCTATACAGTTTGAACTGAATTCGTTTTAATTTAACTAGAACTACACCAGAATGTTACCCCATCTCTCCTGCCTCTCTGATATGTTGCAATGTTCCACAATCTGAAATATTATTAAGGCTTTTTATTCTCTTTTCTTCTATGTAAAGCTGCTTTGACATAACATAGTAAGAGTTTACATAGTAAGCGTGCTATAGCAATAAATTAGTACCCTTTACTACCCTTTAGCTTTAGTACCCTCTTAAAAAAAAGGAACTCACATGCATTTTGTAGAGAAACAGTTTTTGTTTACTTAATTTGCCTTTATCATTCATTCATTTTCTTTTCGGCTTAGTCCCTTTACTAATCAGGGGTTACCACAGCGGAATGAACTGCCAAATTATCCAGCACATGTTTTACGAGGCGGATGCCCTTCCAGCTGCAACCCATGACTGGGAAACACTCATACACTCTCATTCACACACATACACTACGGACAATTTAGCAATTTAATGTGGGGGAAACCGGAGCACCTGGAGGAAGCCCACGGGAACACAGGGAGAACATGCAAACTCACACAGAAATGCCAACTGACCCAGCCGAGGCTCGAACCAGCGACCTTCCTTGCTGTGAGGCGACAGTGCTACCCACTGCGCCACCACGCCGCACTGCCTTCATTCAAGAAATCTGAAAGTATAGAGCAATTTTTGAATACTTATAAGATTTGAAGCAGACTACAAAAATGCAAAACAGAAATGCACTTTTATTAAATGATACTAAGTCTCTTAAGTGCAGCAGGAATCTGTATTGAGTAACCTTCCTCACTAAACAAAAGATAAAACAGGACTAAAGTTAAGCAGTTAACAGCTCAAACTGTGAAATACGAAATATGTTCTTTCGAATGTGATGTATGTTATCTTGATGAAAGTTATAAATTAACAGGTTGATTGTATTGGGGTCATACAGATATGCACATACTGTATTATATTGCCATATGTTTAGTTTTATTACCTTTGTAATGTAAGTCTAGTCTCGGTTAAGGTCGGAGCTTAGGTGCTGACTAATCACACTTTTCTTTTATCAAGAAGAAATTGTAAAATTGAAAAGAAAATATTTAAAATGTTTGGAAGGTCTAGTATTGAACATGACTAAGAGATGCTAACACTGCTAGATAAAGACTATAAACATAGGCTATTGTGAGATTGTATGACTTTTTAATATTGAAATTTTTTAATAAACAATAATATAGTATCCTATTTACAGTTAGATTTTATTATAATCTAGACTCTCCGAAATAAACAGTGGGGTGCTAGTAGGCCTATCTTTTTCATGAGTAGCCTACACACTAGAACCAAAGTAGTCCATATTGGTATCTTAAATATGTTACGTATTATTAAATAAAATATAGCCAACACATTAGTACTTAAAATCACAAAACTTTACCTTTTAAAAACGGTTTGCTGTGTTGTGGCTATTTTCTTTAAGGAGGCTCTCTCAATGGTAAAGAAGACAAAGTCTTACCCAGGATGTCTTTTAAAGTTTTATTCTTTGCAAAGAAGGTCAGACAGTCATACAGTAACACAGGTTCCTGCAGAGTGCGACACTCAAAGAAGAGCGTGTTCCCTTTTTATCTAGTTTCTTCCCTCCAAAGCCCACAAGGCCATAGGTGACAAAGCTAATGAATCACGTCACAGTTATCTTAACACTCATGATTCTCTTTTAGTTGTCTATATTTCTATCCCATATCCCACACGGCTGTACAGGTCATAGGTCACCACACATGGAATACAACCTTGTCTTATGATAAAAAGGCGCCAAAGTGATCACGCATAGCTTAACTGTGTAATGTAGACATAGAAAAAGGAAAGAAGAACAGATTAGAAAATGCATATAAAGGTATATAAATGAATTTCCATAACAGCTGCAGTGACCGCTTTAGACTCAATTGTGCCTCACAAGAAAACATTGTTGCCCCCTGGTGGCTATTTGCATTATTGTTTATAAACCCCGCCCTCTCCAGGGAGAAAGAAATAATAAACTATTAACTGCTAATAATCGTGTTTGGGTGGAGTTTACAGAACTTTTTGGTGTTTAGGTTCATGAACATCACACACTCTAATTACAGAGACAAACAGGATCTGTCTTGTTTTGACACATTCAAATGTTCTATTTTTAATTTGTTTTATTTGTATTTCGTTGTGTTTGGTGTTTAATAAATAGGCCTAATCACTAAATATAAGTTTATATAAGATACGATAACATTAACAAAGGTTAATATTGCAATTATATTTTAATAAATAAATATGTTCGTATATGTTGTATATATGAACATATACAAAACTATAGCTAATATATTTTAACATATATGTACTTTTATGTACTAATTTTTACATATAATTTTTATGTACTAATATGTACTCATTTTTGCCATACATTTACGGGCAGGGATATTCAAATAAACAAACAAGACGAAAAATAAGAAGGAAAAGAACCTCAGATTTCTTTTTTGTATTTATTTATTTGTTTATTTATTTATTTATTTATTTATTTATTTATTTCGATGCCAATAAACCACAGCGTGTACAGAAAATAAAATCACAATTTAATTTATTTATTTTTATATTTTGTTTATTATGCTTTAAACAACACATACATGACAATATAGCAAACAAAATAATGCCCGGGTGATGGAAGGTAAATATTAATAACAGTACAAAAAAAATAATAAAACAAACACAAAAAACAAGAGTATATAAATATATAATTAAATAAAATTCTTACAATTAAATCAGAATTCAAATTTCTTGGACTTTTATATCAAAACAACGAAAAGACAGGAAACCCCGCCTCCTAACAGCGTCCATTTTGGGCAAAGCAGGAAGTTGTCTTGTGGGGAAAACCTCATGACAAACTAAACCGATTCTTATCAAATATCAATAGACATATCCATCGCTCTTTGTTTTTGTTAGAATAATTGGCCGTTGTGTGTGTTGCTGGTGTGTAAGCGGATCTGACCGTTTGTTTTTGCAGTTCTTGGCTTCACGCGCGTCGCAGAGGTCGCGACGAATAAACGGAGTAAATAAAAACAGGTAATTTTCCAAACATGCTTTGTCTAATTATGATTTTGGATCAGTCATCGATGTAATTGTTGCTGAACTAAAAAACTCTGTCAATCAGGATATGAGTGCGGTGTCTAAATTAGCCGCTTATGTAATGCTGTTGTTGTCTCGAGAGCGTCTGCTGCAGAATCGAGTGTGTTATTTATAAACCAGTAAGACCACAGCTCGGCTGTAAGATACATTTCTGTTTGTTTGTTTGGTCGGTGTAGCGTTAAACAAAACCATAACATATAACTAGTCATGTTGAATTTGTAAACCCCGTGTTTTGTTCATACAACAGGTCAGGATGGCAGACGACTTCGACGTTGAGGCCATGCTAGAAGCTCCTTATAGGAAGGTGGGTGGGCGACCGGAAGTTACCTGACCTCTTCTACTTTTTTCTTTCTTTTTATTCATTTTTTGTTTGTTTGTTTTGATTTGTTTGATGGGTATTAATGCATTAGTTCACCCAAAAATGGAAAATCGCTTGTAATTTTACTCACTGTTCCAACCTGTATGGATAATTTTTTTATGAGGAACAAAGATTCAAATAAAAACTGCACATAATAAATTATTAAGGACTGGCTCTTTCAGACTTCAATAATTGAACTTTTTTTTTTTTTTTACAATGTCAATTTCTTGTCACAAAATCGTTTTTATTTATATTGTACAACAGTGTTTCCGTATTAATAATCATACCTTTTATTTATAGAAATTGATTTATAAAGAAAACCACTATAAACTATTGAAATCATTCAAGATGTTTAAGTACTGCTCAAAATATTTAAATATTTGTCTTTGTGTGCATATTTTACCAAAATGTTATTTTCTTTTACCTCATAGTTGATTGCTTTGGGTCATGGTTTTAGCAAAGGCCATTTTGACATCCTTATTGAAAATAAGAATAGAAAAAATTCAGGACTTAAGCCAGTAAAATGCGAATGGGCTCTGCTGTGACTTTATTCGTGTTCTGAAGCCCTGACTTTTAGTGAGAAGTGGCTTAAATGTTATGTTGTTTTCTGAAAGTATAAAACTATTTTAACACTCGTGGCACGTTAATGGTAGTTTAAATATGCACATTAAAGTCTGATCCTTGGGAAGCTGTTATTTAGTAATCAGAAAGATTTCAACATCATGAGTGAATATAAAGCTCCCATATTGCACCTTGAAACATACTTTCATGCGCTACTTTATTATTAATGGGTAATTTGTTTATTTTATCTTTAGTTAAAAAAAGTTCAATTTATTTCACATTTATGTTCCTCAGAAAAAAATGAATGATTCCATTCAGGTTGGAAGGACACGGGTGGATAAATGACAACACTATTTTCATGTGTTTCCACTGAACTCATGTTTTCATATGGTTGCTCAGAAACCCTGCATTTGTAGTCTGTGCATGACTGAAATGTAAGATTTTATAATGTGTAAGAGAGAGAGAGTTATGTTGTGCAGTGTGATATCCTGAACGACAAATAAATGCCCATCTATCTCTCTTTATAGACTTGCCTAATGATAACTCACCTCTACTCCCCTGAATACATCTTTGATTCCAGTGTGAACTGTGAAAAAACCTAAGGTAGTAATTGCGCAGTGTATTAATGTACTTTGATCCCTTAGGTAAACACAAATAGAACGCTGTCTTATCTTATAATCAAAAACTGATGCAGAAAAATATACATTATCATTCAGGAGTATTATATATATATATATATTAGTGAGGTCAATAAGTATTTGATCATTCTGTGAATTTTCAACATCTCCTACTTAGAAGTCATGGAGGGGTCTAGAATTTTCAGCATAGGTACATTTCCACTGAGAATCTAAAAATAAAAATCACATTGTTGTCATGTTGTTGTATGATTAAAAAAAAATAATTATTTGCAAATTACTGGGTCAAATAAGTATTTGATCACTTGACTCAAAATTTTTAAATATTTGATACAGAAGCCTTTGTTAACAATTACAGAGGTCAAATGGTTCCTGTAGTTTTTCACCAGGTTTGCACACACTGCAGGAGGGATTTTGGCCCACTCCTCCATACAGATCTTCTTTAGATCTGTCAGGTTTTGGGGCTGTTGCTGAGCAACACGGTGTTTCAGCTCCCTCCAAATATTTTCTATTGGATTTAGATCTGGAGACTGGCTAGGCCACTCCAGAACCTTGATATGCTTCTTACGGAGCCACTCCTTGGTTTTCCTGGCTGTGTGTTTTGGGTTATTATCATGTTAGAAGACCCTGCCTCCCATCTTTAATGCTCTGACTGAGGGAAGGAGGTTTTTGCCCAATATCTCACAATACATGGCTCAGTTCATCCTGTCCTTAATACAGTGCAGTTGTCCTGTCCCCTGGATCATCCAGATGGTCCCTGGAAAACTTCAGACGAGCCTGGACATGGGCTGACTTGAGCAGGGGAACATTCCGTGCGATGCATGATTTTAAACCATTACGTCTTAGTGTATTACCTTGAAAACGGTGGTCCCAGTTCTCTGCACGGCATTGACCAGCTCCTCCCGTGTAGTTCAGGGCTGATTCTTGACCATTCTTAGCATTATTGATACCCCACGAGGAGAAATCTTACGTGGGGCCCCAGTCCGAGGCACATTGACAGTCATCATTGGCCTCTTTTTTTTTTCTGACAGTTGCTCCAACAGTTCTTTTTTTCACCAAGCTGCTTGGCAATTGCCCTGTAGACCTTTACAGCTTTGTGAAGATCTACAATTTTGTTTCTTGTATCTTTTGACAGCTCTTTGGCTTTGCCCATGTTGCTACTTAGACTTTTGACTGATTGTGGGGTGCACAGGTGTCTTTATGACAGCTAATGACTCTTAAACAGGTGCTACTAAATTATCATGAGCAGAGTGTAGTTAGACTATTTATAAAAAAATAACAGGTCTTTGAAAAGCAAGTGATCAAATACTTATTCGACAGTAATTTACAAATTAATTGTTAAAAAAATCATACAATGTGATTTCTGAATTTTTATTTTTAGATTCTGTCTCTCACAGTGGAAATGCACCTATGCTGAAAATTCTAGACCCCTCCATGATTTTTCAGTAGTAGATCTTGAAAAATCACAGGATGATCAAATACTTTTTGACCTCACTGTATATAAAAACTTTGAAAGACGGCATTTATTGATTAAAAACCCAAATACCAATATTATTATAGATATTATTACAAATTAAATTAATTATTTAATATTTTAAAGGGGTGGTCCAGAGTTTATTTTTAAGGCTTGGTTGTGTTTATAAGATGCAAGTCAATGTGCTCATGCTTCATTTGTAGAAAATCATGTTATTTTATTCATATATCTTACTTTGATTATATACAGCTAACATGAAAACGACTGTCATATTTCCTAGTTCCTCTGAAAGGCCCGCCCTCAAGAGGCTCTGATTGGTCATCTAACATAATGTGCTGTGATTCGCGGATCGGCTCCACGTCACCAGGAGGAGCGTCATGCCCCTACAAGCACGTGCTTTTGCGCTGTGTAAACACTGTCAGTCAGAGTAGCTGTTAGCCGTATTAGTTTGTGCCTGAATCAGACAGAAAATGACACAGAGGACACAGCTGAACCTCACGCCTGCTCTCTAAAATAAAATCTGACAAGTGTCTTTCACATATATTCAGAATAAGCATGTGTAAGTAATATGAAACGTTCAGATATCTTTTGTGAGTTTGTTGTTTGAGATATAGAACGCAGGGAAAGTGGCTGCATAGAGAGACACTGCACACGCTGCTAAAGATTGTGGGTGTTTACAGCGGTTTGACATATATATGAATTTGTAGCTAAATTGTTAACGGTGGCAAACAGCATTTATATCCTTGTTTAAGTCCTAGCTACAACATACCATTAACGCTAGAAACTATGCATGTAATAGATCAAATTCAACAAATAAAAATACTTACAGGTTGTGGCTCACAATCCACAGCTTCATCTATTAAGGTTGGAGGAGTTTTTAGCCGAATCCAGCGCTGAACTGGGATAGATTCTGGAAGCTATCTTTTGTCAAATGCTAGTTATATATTTTTTATAATTCTCTGGAACATAATTCAAATTAAATTGTAAGCACTTCTCTCTTTGTGTCATGTCATTTAGAAGCCCAAATACACAAACAGAAGAAGCTCTGTGGAATTAGCAGCGTTTGGACGGCATTTTAGCTTTCTCTGCTACATTACAGCATTTCAGCACCTCTGATCATGCTCCTGTGCTGCACAGGGTGTATGTGCGTGGTGAATGCGCGTAACCTGAAGTGTTTGTGAGCCCGGATATATATATTTTTTATAGTCCCCAAACTTCGTTCGCTGTAGGCTTTGCTTAGCTAAGTCTATAAAAGCCAATGTCTCCCTTTGCATTGAAGTTTGACTGTATTACATTAAGAGATGTTGTTTATGTTCACACAGCTGCATTACACATGAACTAAAGTTTAAAATATGATATCGTAGTGGACCACCCCTTTAATGTTATTTCAAAACAAATATGGCCAGCCTTTAAATTTTTTTTATTGACTATTTAGACACCAGTGTTACAAGCAGTAGCGCTGCCTACTGTTTTTGAGGAAACCTTTTCAGGTTTCTTTCGTGAATAGAAAGCCTTTTGAAATTGAACAAATTTTAACAAATGTCTACACAGTTAGTTTTAATTATACACACACACACCAAAAATTTGGAATATTAGTGTAGATTCGGTGCCCACATCTTGCATACACTATAAACCTACATCAATATTGTTTTAACTATTGCCATACAATTCAAGGAGTAAAAATCTACGTCCAAAAATATTTTGTATTAGAGATCTTAATGTTGATTTTAAAGCCTTCTATGGTATAGCCTGCTCATTGCACCTGGATTTGTAAATTTATGACCTGAAATCCGAAGTCGTCTTAGGTGTTCAAAGGTGAAAAAAATTGAGTTTTCCTATCAATTAATTTGAACTATATGAATGCTGTCTCTCTACCCAGTTACTCTAAAGTCATTGCTGCTGATGACATTTGGTTTGTACATTCTCTTTTAATATTTCTATCTTTACTACTACAAGAAAATGCATTTCTATCAGTAAATTCACAACTTTTTGTTTTTCTAAATAAACAAACAAACAATGTTGTCAAAATGAGAAATATACAGATTTTGGTCAGTTGTTGTATCTTTTTTTTTTTTTGGCTGACTTTGATGCGGTGTCTTTTGGGAAGCGATATGACTAAGCCGTGTAAATCCCTGTCTGCTTCAGGACAAGCTGTGAGACAGAGATGGCATCGAGCTCTCACAGTGCAACAGCGCAATCTGGGGAAGATCACAAGGACTGACATCCTCGACTCTGGAAATTTAGCATCTCTGTAGCATGGCTACAGCAAGACTTAGGCATTAAATAGCAGGGTACTTATATCACGCCCCTGACAGTCCCCCCAAAAACATGTCCTAAGTTCAAGACCTTGAACTTAAATCAGAGTTTTTAAATTGTTAAATATCAGACCCTGCAAGCATCTGCTTATTTAAATGGGCTATATGTAGAATTAAGCATTGTTGACCAGCAAGTGCCCAGTGTACTTTAGTGTTTAGTGTTTATTGTTTAGTTCTTTGTTGAAATACATTTGTAGCAATATACTAGTAAGGAACATCCAGAAAGCGGCCACACAAGACTTTCTCACTCAGATAAAAAAAAAAAAAAAATCAGTTTTTATTTTTTATTTGCATTCTTTTGATTTATTTGGCAATAATGTCCACTGTCCAGTTGGTCTACAGGCTTTCATAGAAAACCCATAAAGTTGGGTAAGGTCTCGTTTTTCAAGTTCACATGTTGGCAGTTAAAAATAATGATTCATACCAGCAAATTCTTGCATATAGCCCATTTAAAAACAGATCATGATTACTGTCAATCTGCACTTGCTAATGTTATATAAAAAATGCAAGCAGTTTGTCATAAATGAACCAGTGATAGTAGTATTTCTGTCATTTTTTTTCCTGTCCCCCTCCCCTCTCCATCTCCAATGTTTCCACCCTCGTTTCTGGCACAAGATTTTTTGTCACCCATGTTAATGAAGTGCTGTATTTAACACTGTTTAAACATATTATTTCACCATATCAAACCCCTTGTTTATATTGCCTTGCATAAATGTGTATCAAATACCTGTACAAATATGATTGTCTTTTTTGTAAATATATTTTGTATATGCACGTGTGTTTATATATATTATAAATAAATACTTTTTTTTTATTTTATTATTTACCTCTTAAAGGTATAGTTTACCCATAACTGAAGGTTTTCATCGTTTACTCATATTTGTCACAAACCAGTTTGACTTACTTTCTTTTGTTGAACACTAAATAATATATTTTGAAGAAAGCTGGAAATCTGTAACCATTGACATCTACAATATCTTTTTCCTACTGTGGAAGTCAATAGTTACAGGTTTGCAGCTTTCTTCAAAATATATTCTTTAGTGTTCAACAGAATAAAGAAACTTAAAAAGGTTTGAAACTACTTGAGGGTGAGTTAATGGTGACTAAATATTCATTTTTAGGTGAACTATCCCTTTAATTACTCTCATTGTCAATGCATTGGAAGTTTGTTACCCAGACAAAGTCCATATCTGTGTGTAATAACAATTGGCAGTAAATTTAATTCTGATTCATGTTGTTCTCTTTTCAATGCTGTTCAGGGTGAAAGCAAGTCATCTAGCTCCAATGGTCACAATGAGGAACGCAGCAAGAAGTAAGCAAATACACATATAT
>CAIGQW010052479.1:1382267-1397331 GCA_903798125.1 Danio choprae | reverse complement strand
GGCCACACTTACGTTGCATTTTTACTTTCTGAGCCCGAGCATGCTTGCGTCATCAAAGCGACTGTATAGAAGGAAACAGAAAGTTCTCAATACAAGGCGTTTATTGTCAAGTAGTAATAAGTTATAAATTCTTTTGGAACAGTCCCTTAAAGGTTACATTGTGTCTTCTTTTGTATAACATGAATACTGTTCCCTAGCCAACTGTGCTCTGGCCCTCTTCAAATCGTGCCAGAGCCAGCCAACTGAATAATGCCTGGGCACGATATGGAGCACTCTTACTAGTCAAACTAACTGGGATTTGGGGGTCAAAAACACTCTGGTTAGTTCAGATAGCTTAGTGTGAGAACACCCATGGAAGTTCTACAAATTCCTTCATTCTCAATGTCCATATCCAGATCCTCAGCTCATCTCCACAAGCTCCTCTGCTAGGCCTCAGACTACATCAGTCTATGGATCCTCGTAACTTTGTCTCCTCCATGGTCCATCCATCCCCATGGTCGCCTGTCCTCCATCCCACTGACCAAAAACTGATCATCTTTAGCTGCTCAATCTGTTCTAACCTTTTCTTCTCTAAAGATTACTACCTTAGATTTGCTGTTGTTAGTTTTTGATTTTTCTTTCGTTTACTGCACATTTGAGTTCATCCTAAGCCTCTGCCTTTTCTTATGACACTTTTACATGAAAAATGCAGCCACATGTGTCCTTTTCATTGCCAATTTTTCACAGCATGTTTTTATAAATAAAGCAGCTGGGTTTTTTTTATTATTTATTTTATTTATTTATGTATTTGTTTTGCACTGGTGAAAACTGTTAGTAAATCTGGACCTAAGTGGAAACATATACTGCAATTTACCTAATGATGATGGATGTAAGATTTGAGAAAAATCTTTGACAGTCTGATTCTATTGCTAATTTTAACAAGACAACGTAAATTTACGTCTATTACAATTAAAATTCCAAAAGGACTTTCAAAAGTTTCCACTGGCCAAACATCTGAAATAAAACATCTATTCCATCTGATTACCAATACTATACAGTCGTGGCCAAAAGTTGAGAATGACACAAATATTAGTTTTCACAAACTTTGCTGCTAAACTGCTTTTCGATTTTTGTTTCAGTTGTTTTTGTGATGTACTGAAATACAATTACAAGCACTTCATACGTTTCAAAGGCTTTTATTGACAATTACATGACATTTATGCAAAGAGTCAGTATTTGCAGTGTTGGCCCTTCTTTTTCAGGACCTCTGCAATTCGACTGGGCATGCTCTCAATCAACTTCTGGGCCAAATACTGACTAATAGCAACCCATTGTTTCATAATCACTTCTTGGAGTTTGTCAGAATTAGTGGGTTTTTGTTTGTCCACCCGCCTCTTGAGGATTGACCACAAGTTTTCAACGTTTTAGTCGCCGAGCCACTTACATATCACTTTTGCCTTATGGCATGGTGCTGGAAAATCCATTGTTCTTCACCAAACTGTTGTTGGATTGTTGGAAGAAGTTTCTGTTGAAGCGTGTTTTGGTACCATTCATGGTCTCAGAATGCTTTACTGTTGGCATGACACAGGACTGATGGTAGTGCTCACCTTTTCTTCTCTGGACAAGCCTTTTTCCAGATGCCCTAAACAATCGGAAAGGGGCTTAATCGGACAATATGACTTTGCCCAAGTCCTCAGCAGTCCATTCGCCATACTTTTTGCAAAAGATCAATCTGTCGCAGGCCTCACGGTGGCGCAGTGGGTAGCACGTTTGCCTCACAGCAAGAAGGTCGCTGGTTCGAGCCTCGGCTGGGTCAGTTGGCGTTTCTGTGTGGAGTTTGCATGTTCTCCCCGTGTTGGCGTGGGTTTCCTCCGGGTGCTCCAGTTTCCCCCACAAGTCCAAAGACATGCGGTACAGGTGAATTGGGTAAGCTAAAATGTCCGTAGTGTATGAGTGTGAATGGGTGTGTATGGATGTTTCCCAGAGATGGGTTGCAGCTGGAAGGGCATCCACTGCGTAAAACATATGCTGGATAAGTTGGCGGTTTATTCCGCTGTGGCGACCCCAGATTAATAAAGGGACTAAGCCGAAATGAAAATGAATGAATGAATGAATCTGTCGCAGATGTTTTTTTGGAGAGAAATGGCTTCTTTGCTGCCCTTCTTGACACCAGGCCATCTTCCAAAAGTCTTCGCTTTCACTGTGCGTGCAGATGCGCTCAAACCTGCCTGCTGCCATTCCTGAGCAAGCTCTGCACTGGTGGCACTCCGATCCCGCAGCTGAGTCCTCTTTAGGAGACAATCCTGGCACTTGCTGGACTTTCTTGGCCGCCCTGAAGCCTTCTTAACAAGAATTGAACCTCTTTCCTTGAAGTTCTTGATGATCCTATACATTGTTAAATTAGGTGCAATCTTAGTAGCCACAATATCCTTGCCTGTGAAGCCATTTTTATGCAACGCAATGATGGCTGCACGCGTTTCTTTGCAGGTCACCATGGTTAACAATGGAAGAACATGTGATTTCAAGCATCACCCTCCTTTTAACATGTCAAGTCTGCCATTCTAACCCAATCAGCCTGACATAATGATCTCCAGCCTTGTGCTCGTCAACATTCTCACCCGAGTTAACAAGACGATTACGGAAATGATCTCAGCAGGTCCTTTACTGACAGCAATGAAATGCAGTGGAAAGTTTTTTTCATGATTAAGTTAATTTTTTATGGCAAAGAAGGACTATGCAATTCATCTGATCACTCTTCATAACATTCTGGAGTATATGCAAATTGCTATTTTAAAAACCTAAGCAGCAACTTTTCCAATTTCCAATATTTATGTAATTCTCAAAACTTCTGGCCACGACTGTACATTTAAGACTCTGTTAGTCATCATGCTGTCTCATTCACGCTCAGTTTCATTGTCATGTCTGTTTAGATTCCTTGTTTTATCATCATGGTTTTCTTTGTTTCTGTCTGCCTTTATTTTTAGTCCATTTGCTTGTTGTTTGGTTTCAAATTGGTGACATATACCTGTTTATTGCTCTGTTATTTGCACTTTGTATACTTTTTAAGCCCTCAATCTCAGTTCTAGGTCTTGTGCTGACATTTGTGGATGTGTGTGGTGGAAAATTCGCCTGTTTATATATTCTGCATGGATGAGTTTTGATTGGTGCACTCAGAATGCATTGCAGGATGACGTTTTTTGTTTATTGTCACCATTGTTGATATTCATATGATGGTTCCAGGTTGACGTGTGTGTCTTCTGCTGAGCAGATGTTAATAACAGTCTTGAGTATGAAGAATTCTCTTGTTTCTTCAAGTTATTTGATTATGAAAGGCTAACACTGCTTTGACCAACCATGTCAAACAGTTTACCAATTACGCATAATCAGATTTATTTTATGAATAATACCTGAAAATCAGATCAATACATTATGAAAAGTCAGTCATTACTGATAACTAGTGAATACGACTGCTTTGTTTTTGTTGGTTTTCTGGACCATAGTAAATGTGCTTTGTAAAGAGTTACAGCAGCCAAAAAAGAAATAATAATGTTATAAATCAAAAGTTGAGAGCCCAACTAAAGCGGACACTGAATAACAAACAAAACTAGAAAAGTAAAGTTCCTAGACAAACTTTCTGGTGGCTTGAGAGAGCCTAGTCTGAACGTTTGAAGTGGTTTTAAAGTCATTGAAGTGGTTTTTAAGAAGTTTGAAACAGTTATACATATAGGTTAGCATGTTTCTATTATGGATTGGCATGTTTCTTGCTAGGCTGTTGATAGGGGGTTCTGAGTGGTTGCTAAGGTGTTGCTAAGTGGTTGCTTGTGTGTTCTGAATGGTTGCTAGGGAGTTCTGAGTGGTTGCTAAGGTGTTGCTAGGCGGTTGCTAGGGTGTTCCAGGTAGTTGTTAAGGTGTTGCTAGGTGGCTGCTAAGGCATTGCTAGGCAGTTGGAATTTGTTGCTATGCAGTTGCTATGGTGTTCTGAGTAGATACTAAGGTGTTGCTAGGGTGTTTTATGTGGTTGCTAAGATGTTGCTAGGTAGTTGCTAGGGTGTTCTGAGTGGTTGCTAAGGCGTTGCTAAGGTGTTGCTAGGCGTCTGCTTGGGTGTTCTAGGTAGTTGCTAAGGTATTGCTAGGTGGTTGCTAGACGGTTGCTAAGGTGTTCTAGGTCGTTGCTAAGGTGTTACAAAGTGGTTGCTATGGTGTTCTGAATGGTTGTTAGGCGTTTGCTAAGGTGTTGCTAGGTCGTTGCTGAGGTGTTGCTAGGGTGTTTTGAGTGGTTGCTAGGCGGTTGCTAAGGAGTTGCTAGGTGGTTGTTAAGGTGGTGCTAGGTGGTTGCTAAGGTGTTGCTAGGTGGTTGCTAAGGTGTTGCTAGGCGATTGCTAAGGTGTTCTTATTGGTTGCTAAGGCATTGCTAGGTGGTTGCTAATGTGTTGCTTGGTGGTTGCTAAGGTGTTGCTAAGATGTTCTAGGTGGTTGCTAAGGTGTTGCTAGGTGGTTGCGAGGGTGTTCTGGTTGGTTGCTAGGCGGTTGCTAAAGCGTTGCTAGGTGGTTGCTAAGGTGTTGCTAGGCGGTTGCTAACGTGTTGCTTGGTGGTAGCTAAGGTCTTCTAGGTCGTTGCTAAGGTATTGCTAGGTGGTTGCTAGGGTGTTCTGATTGGTTGCTAGATGGTTGCTAAGGCGTTGCTAGGTGGTTGCTAAGTTGTTGCTAGGGTGTTCTGAGTGGTTGTTAAGACATTGCTAGGTGGTTGCTAGGCGGTTGCTAAGATGTTCTAGGTCATTGCTAAGGTGTTGTTAGGTGGTTGCTAGGTGGAGATGCGTTCTTAAAATAGTCTAAGAAGAAGAAGAAGATGGAAGAAGAAGAATAAGTTTATGTAGTATGAGAGTATGTTGACTTTCTCAAGCCACCATAATAAAACTTACTCTTCTAAGCCTTGTTCATTTTATATTATATGAAGAATTAAAGTTGAGAAGGTTAGTAATGTTTGAAGCTATTTTTCAAAAGCATAAAAGTACCATAATATGTTCATGAATATTTAAGAAACATGCTAAATGAACATGCGTGTTTATTTGAAAAACAATGCTAAAGCCAGTTATTCTCCTTTGAAAATGCGGGCTCTATGTCAGAATAGCAGAGTACATGCAAATGTTGAGGGCTTGCTAATGAATAGCCCAGTGAGCAACACAACAGTTCTGATTAGCCAGTTTTCACCGGAGTTGTACACACACATAATTCACATGAGAGCAATGAAACAATGGTGTTTGATGGTGCATATATATAATTCACCTATAGCGCATGCCTTTGTGGGGGAAACCGGAGCACCCGGAGGAAACCCACGCGAACACGGGGAGAACATGCAAACTCCACACAGAAATGGCAACTGACCCAGCCGAGGCTTGAACCTGTGACCTTCTTGCTGTGAGGCAACAACGTTACCCACTGCGCCACCCTTATATATATTTTTTTCTTTTTTTTTCTTTATAGAGCACCCTCAATCAACACTTCATTAATCACTTATTTATCTTGTTAAATTGTATAATACTTTATTAGTGTTACATTAACACACTTTAAAGTACTTTTGCTGTGTATGTTATTCCATTTGTAATTTATTTATTTTATTAGTATCATTTAAGTACACTAAAAGTGCACATTCATTTCAAGTAAACACATCTTTTTTGCAGTGGATCAATTCTACAGTGGCAAAAGATGAAGATAATAACATTTTATAGCAGAATTCAGTCATTCCTGGGTCGCAAAACCTCTACAGATGAAATCTACAAAGACTTTTAGTAAGGTGATAGTAGCTTCAAGCTGTGGGGCTGGTTTTCATCAGCAGCTTTTTGCTTTTGCTTAACTGATTCTTATGTTTGAATTGGGCCAGTTGCATCTGGTACATATTTAACCATGACAGCTCAATTAATTGCTAAAAACATTATTCATTCACCAGTCAATCATTCAAAGTGATTTTTTTTGACATGACTATAATACATTTGCAAATACTATTATTAAAGCATTAGTAGACCATAACATTTAATTTTATGGTGTTTTTGATATTTTGGTTGATTTTAAACTGTAGCATTTTTTAGGCTGTTCCCCTTCAGACTGGGAATTCAACGTTGTGTCCTTGACACATCTGGGAATTGCCTGATGACCAATCACTCTAAAGAGTAAAAAAATCAGCTTATAATCAGCTGAGTATATAGCCAGCACCTGAGATAAACATGTGTGATAGGCAGCAGCACCTGAGAGAGCGGGTACCGGGCCCACTACCACCCTCTGGGGTGCAAAGCGTGCTCACGAATAGAGTCAGATGGCTTGATGGCTGTCCTTTCCCAGGCTGCTTCGGTGTTGGGTCCAGAGGTGGCATCACCCTTGGTCCAGCCGCTGGACTGACTAGAGTAATGCAACATGGGGGCAAATCTGAGAGGTAAAATCCTCCCAGCCCCCCATCCCCTTCTTCCGGGAGGTACACAATGAGATCACCCAGGTATGGAGGGTGCTTTTCTCCGTCTGATCCTTGTGCATTTCCGCCCTCACCTCCCTCGATGGCGGGGTGGCCAGCTGGTAGCTACACAGTGGTCGAGGAACACTACCCTTGGCTTGCCCTGGTAGATTTGTGCCACGCCAACAAAGCTCGCTTTCTTGGCACACCCACATCCCAGGCAGGCCTATTCAGTCACACTGTTGGGGACTTTACCTAGGAGTCCAGAAGTGGCCCTGAGGCAGGCCGTGCAGAGAAGAGGAGTGCCGGGGATTCTACCTGCAAATGAATGTAGCATGCCACTTGCAGCCGATGAAGGCTCGCGGGCATCAGCATTCTCAAATATTTTCGATGATTGGCTTTTCAGCAAAGTCTTTGGGTCAGTTGATTATGCACAGGGTCTCAGTGATTCGGCATCTCAACCTGTTGGGACTTTGAGTCAACTGGGAAAAAAGCAAGCTCTCCCCTGGGCAGAGCTTCTTTTATCTCGGGATGGAGCTGGACATGATCTCCATGACGGCACGTCTTACCAAAGAGTGCCCCGGGCTGGTGCTGTCCTGTCTGATATAGATCTGCAGGAAAACAGTGGTCCCAGTGAAGTTTTTTCAGAGGTTTCTGGGGCATATGGCACCTGCAGCCGCTGTCACGCCACTCAGATTGTTCATATGCGGTTGCTCCGACAGATACTTCCAGTACAGGCTGGGGGGGCTGTGTGTAACGAGCATGCAGTTGCAGATTCGTAGATCGGACCTCAGTTGCATTGGCATATCAAATGCCTGGAGCTGTTGGCAGTGCAAGACCACTTATTGCCAGTGTTTTATTCCCTGACTGTGGCCCAAGGCTTGCACAATATGAGTTGTGGAGCTGGTTTCCTCCTTGCTGGGTAGCATCAGCCAATCGGGAGGAAACTAAGCTCTGTGTTGAAAAACGCTTGTGCCATTATTCCTACCTTGGATTGGGCTTGCCCATATGTACATATTGGTAACAGGTCTCCCCATTTGGGTAGCAGTTGGCCTACGCAGCATCCTTTTACTTTGGGACTGGCACGCTTTCCCAACGTACTGTCATCTCTAAAATCCCTAGTCTGTAGTTAGCTAGATAAATTACTCCCTAAATTCTATTCTAAATGTCCCCATATTCTGGTAACTAAGGGCCTGGGTATTTTGGAATGTTACGGTTCTGGAAATGCTTGTGCACTCACGCTATGCTTGGCAAACTTATCAACAAATGTCTGACGGGTCCAGCTGCTGTGGTGCTTTCCATACACATTTCCCAATGTGTCCAGGACACTACATTGAAGTTCCAAATCTGAAGGGGAATGGATATGTTGTATCTCCTTGCCACAGCAGCTGGGTCTTCAGTTAGAAGCTGCGCTTTCCCAATTCATAGGCATTTATTGGCTTGTTTTCTTACTCTTCAGAGTGATTGGTCATCTCGTCACACTGAACCCCAATGTGTCAAGGACACATGTCTCGGTTCCCTTCTTTAAGGAAACATGGGGTATGGTCATAACAAAGAGGTTTTGTGGTATTTATTTGGTGTGGTGCAAAGAACTGCATGAAAATAATCTTTTAATTATTGATAATATGTCCCTGTAAATGTCATTAGTGTGGTATTAGTGTGGTAAAAGAAAAAAAGTTGTTTGCATCACACTGCCCAGTAGTGTTAATACAACCTAGAAACTGCAGTCAAATATATGTTTAAGTACATGTTGGTGGTTTCACAAAAATGTTGCTAGAAGCATTGTAGTTCCAGTAAGCCTGTGTTACTTTATTCACCCCAAATGGAAAGCATATTTACACTGATATATGTCCTTGCCTAACCCTGGTTTAGTAGAATACCATGTTAACTTGTAAAGATGACATATAATGAACACCTGGACATACCTAAGCATAGCTGAATAACAAGAGTTAAGTATACAGAAATGGCATAACATGTGACTCAAACACCATTGTTTCCTTGTTTTCATGTAAATTCTGTGAATGTAAAGTCCCAGTAAAAAAACAGGCAAATCGGAACAAAACACAGACTGTTACACTGCACACAGAATCATTAATATGCACAATATAAGCTGCATCTGATTTGCCACAATGTTTCCTAGTGAGATCACAACAATTATATGTCCCCCCTTATTTTTAAGTTTATCTAAGCTTATATTAAACTTACTATGTATGTGGGACTGTTGTTTTGAAAACAGGAGAGGCAGGGAGACTAAAGCCCATTCTGGCAAACATTTACAAAAGAAAGAAAGTCAAACTAAATTGAAATAATTAAAGGATGAGTCAAGGGTGACAGCATTTTCAGTTTAGACTGATCTATCCCTTTAATGCATGTTTATGCATCATGTTAAATCACTCAGCTTTTACTGTGAATTCTCTTGAGTAAAAGGATGCCTATACACTTTTAAAAATCCTCTGTTTATGTAGAGGTTGATATTAATTCCTGCCTGGAATTCATTTTCATGTAAGTGTCTTACACTGGTGTCTTAAAGATAGCTCAATCCCTCTTAGCTAAAACACATCACTCAACTGTTACTTCAGCTTTACCACTTTTTTAGCACTTCAAAATTTAAAAAGGCATACATTTAATGTGTAAAGATCTATATTTTTAAATTAAGTATGATTATTTTACATGTGTGTACAACACATTCTAAAAAAAGTTGCGGCAGGAGCAATTTAGGGATAATAATCAGGCAAATTGGTTAAATAATGATGTGACTTTAAACAGGTGATGTCAACAGATGATTGTAACTATGATTTGGTACAAAAGCAGCAAAACAGAAAGGTCTAGTCCTTCAGGAGCTAAAATGGGCAGAGGATGGCCAGTTTGCCAACAAAAAGAAAATTATTGAAATGTTGAAAAACATTGTTTCTCAAAGAAAGATAAGAAGACATATCCACAAACATGGATATTTCACCTTCAACAGCACATAACACAATTAAGAGATTAAGAGAAGAATTCAGTGCATAAATGACAAGGGCATAAGCCTAACCTGAACAACCATGATCTCGGACCCCTCAGGTGGCATTGCATTAAGAATCCTCATTCATCCGAGGTGATATCACCACATGGGCTCAGGACTACTTTGGCAAACTTTTGTCAAGTACCACAATACGTAGTTACATCCACAAATGCCAGTTAAACCTGTACTGTGCCAAAAGGAAGCCCTATGTTAATAGTGTCCAGAAAAGTCGTCGACTTCTTTGGGCTCGAAGGCATCTGGGATGGACCATCACACAGTGGAAATATGTACTGTGGTCAGATGAATCAGTATTTCAGGTAAAGAAATGGATGCCATGTGTTCCTGACCAAAGAAGAAAAGGATCAAAAGCCAGGGTCTGTCATGGTATGGGGTTGTGTCAGTGCATACGTGCACTTCTGTGATGGCACCATTAATGCTAAAAAGTACATAGAGGTTTTGGAGCACAATATGCTGCCTTCAAGAAAACATCTTTTCCATGGATGCTCATGCATATTTCAACAAGACAATGCAAAACCACATTCTGCACACATCACAAAGTTCTGGGTGCAGAGTAAGAGTATACAGGACCTTGACTGGCCTGACTGCAGTCCCAACCTGTCTCCAATAGAGAATGTGTAGCACATTTTGAAGTGCAAAATGCGACAACGAAGACCCGTACTGTTGCTTATCATAAGACTTGTTTACAGGAAGAATGGGACAAAATTACACCTGAAACCTTTCATCACTTGGTGTCTTCAGTCCCTAAATGTCTTTTAAGTGTTGGGAAAAGTAATGGCAACATTACCATGTGGTAAAGGCTTTACTTATCCAACTTTTTGAAATGTGTTGCAAGAACCAGAATACGTGTTTATTTTGAAAAAAACAAAAACAAAAAAACAACAACATCAAAATCATGAACAACACATTAAATAATGTTTGTTGTATTGTCTGAAATGAAATACAAGTCAAAGAAAATTTAGAAATCACTACTTTGTTTATTTATTCACTTTTTCCACACTCTCCCAAGATTTTCTCATTTGAAGTTGTAGTTCCAACCCTGCTCTAACACTCATCTGTAGGTGTCAAACAAGCCTGAAGGATCAGGTGTGTTTAATTAAAGCTAAACTCTGCAGGGCTGCGGCCTTTCCGGAACTGAGTTCGACACCCCTGCTCAAGAGGTAATTTCTGTGGTAATAAATGAACATATAAAATCGTTTCTGCAAATTTTTTTTACCTTGGCTAACTCACATACCTACAATGTGAATATCAGAGAACATTTTAACTTCATTCATTCGTTTTTGAAAACACTATTGGTTGGGTTTAGGACAGTGGTTCATTGGGTGATCTGCTGTGCCTTTTTGCAAAAAGGACGTATGTACAAAGTCTGCACCAATCCAAAAGACAGCACAGAGCAGAACCCACAAAAAGTATCTGAGCCATTTGAGCTGCTCCATATGTCCAGCCCTGTCTTACTGTATCAGTTAAATTTATCAACACTTTAAATAAAGCTATGTTTCAAGGTATTTTAGCTGACCCTAAAATTTGGCTTTAATTTCCAAAAAAAAACATTCATCTCATCAGTATGTTTTGCCATTTTATCTTATATAAATAGTCCAACCCAATTTCTATAAGAACCAAGAGTGCTGTAGACACTCAGTGTTAGACATACACACCATCACAAATCAAAACCAGATTGAAGTGAAGCTTGTTGTGCTAGCTGGAGGTCTTTCATCGTAATGCACAGAGAATCTTACCAACTCTTTGAAATGACTCAGAAAAAAGTCACTACCTGTCATCAAAATATATTACCAAAAGCAACACAACTCGTAGCTTTATGCATATAAAACTTGATCAAATCCGTGTGATAGCATGGTTGTTGCTTTGCTCGTTTGACCATATGAAAACTTACCACATTAAAACATCTCGTGTGTATGAAATGTTCTGGACACAAAAAGAAATTCTCACATGACGTTTATGTCTACATTTATAGAAGGAATGGCATACCTTTCTCTCTAGGAGGCAGTAGGCAGTGAGAAGAACAAGAAATCCTCCACAGATGGTGACCACAATGAAGCCCAGCCTGTAGAAATCAGCGCCGGAGGACCCCTGAGGATCTTGCCCGAATAATCCTACCGCAGCCTCTTTCAAAGGACAAACATGTGGCTTTAATCATTGCTTGAGGCATGTGTGTGTGTGTGTGTGTGTGCATTTGTGTGTTTCTTTGAAAATCATCCAAATCTTGCCTACAGCCCTACTATTGTACCTCTTTTCTTTTTTAAATTTAGCAGTGTTTGTGTGTATGTGTGTGTGTGTGGCTTCACCTGTGCTGGTGGTTAGCTGAGTTACAGTCGGGGGTTCACTGCTGCTGTACTCTTGCTCGCAGGTCCAGTTAACAGGGGTGTTGATGGATGTAATGAGGTGCAAGTAAAGAGACAGAACCTCCTCGACTCTTTGAAGTGCTTGGACAGGAGACTCTTTGTATTGCGTCTCGAATGCTACAGGGTCCTCCTGCCGAGAGCAAGATTGAAAACATAAAAGTAAAAATAAATTCTGAGAGATGGGATTCAACTCTGTGTAACACTGTTTTGGTCTACTCAAAACTGTCACCATCTACTCAACCTCAATTCTAAAACCATTCTTTCTTTCTTTCTTTCTTTGAATGATAAATACGGGCCATTTCTTGTGAGCTTAAATCTACTGAATTTGCTATTGTGGTGTATTTAAAAGGGTGCAAAGACTTTTTATGCAAAGACTTTTTAAATCACTTTTAAAATATGTTCTCTTTTAATAATCATAATAAATAAAAATCAGTCTCTGAGAACAAGGGTCTGTTCCTCGTATATCGCATAAAACATCTCAGGACTCACTCAGAACATTTAGATTGTCAGAAACAAGTGAATGTTTTAGACAAGCAAGTAAAAGAAAAATGTACTTGCCTTATCAGACAAGCAACTTCAAAATATTTTTTGAAAAACAAATCCCTATTTTTGAATGAATCTTTTAGGTGGACGAATTGTTCTTTGTTTCACAGGGTTAGACATTCAATATTCGCAAATTTATATATTAAATGCAACATCTCATATTTAAAGCTCAATGGCATTTGAGGAGAATGATTTACATAAAACCAACTGTAAAGTGTTCCTTTAGGCTGTATATTTTTCATATTTATTAAAGTAAACTGTGAATCACATTTCTAAAATGCTATTTGTTCAACGCCAAATTACCTCAAATGCAAAGTAGCATCTGAGGAGAATGACTCATAGTAACAAAAGCTATTAGATATAGGCTCTTGTTCCTAGGGTCGATTGCACCAGCAGTGCATACGTTAAAACACAGAGAAACTAAGTTAGAACTTGCACTACTAAATAGTTTTGTGTTGCACCACTGAACTTGGTTTAGACGTAATTCTATGGGGCTGTTTACTCCTGATCACTTCATGCATTTTTGTTTGATCAGATAACAATCCGATTGTGAAATTGGCAAGTGGAAATTACCTGTGAAATGCATTTGAAATAGATATAAATCTGCTTGTTTAAACCGCTTTAAGGAGTGGTCTGGGACGCATTGGTTTCAACAACCAGATGCATTCAAGGACAGGTCTAAATGCATCTGGTTGCTGAAACCACATAGCCATATGTAAATTTCACTCCTCACAAAAATTTAAAACTAAACATGTGAGAGCGCACCATATGGGCTATGACAGAGTGCAAATGCAATAAGCAACGGCAATACCACAGATGTACCATTTTATTTTATTTATTTTGTTTAGTTTTATTTTTGACTGTGAAATTATCAGAATTAAAATGTTAAATGAATATCAAATGGCAGCATTAACAACAGCGAAACAGTAGTACCTGCTATCTCTGTGAAAAGAGAGGAAAAACATAGCATTCTGATCATTTACAAAGCCACTGTGTTTCATTTTGGGAGAGTAGGTTACACACAACTTAATGTAAACCCTATACAATTTTGAATGATGTCATGCACATATCTGTATGACAAAAATAGATGTTTCATTTAGCCTGTATGACAGTAATCACAGAGCCTGCCTTGTGTGCTTGTGATGATCTTTAACTATAACACAAAGCCTCCTGCACCCTGCATATGAAATGATTAATACTTAAGTTTCTGTAAATTATAATAATAATTAAATAAAATGCGGTGTATCTGACGCTCAAGTCAACAAAACCTAGATACATTTGCATGTAGTGCAGGATTTGAAGATTGGATTTATATCTGTTTAGCAGAGATGCATTCATGTGGCCAAATGTAAATGAAACCAAATCAGAAAAAGCTATCTGATCAGAGAAAATGCATGAAGTGATTAGGTGTTAAAAGGCCCTATGTTCCAACTAATTATTTACAGAAGTCTCTGCCCATGAAAAAAGGGGGAAAAGAGATGACAGAGATATTAGATTACAGGGATGAGCTTGCGACTGATAATGAAAAACCACAAGTTTTCACCTCCTTCATTCTATTTAGTTTTTTATGTGCTGCCTAATTTCACTTATTTTTTTGTTTGTGATAAAACAATTTTTTTCCAATGAGTGTTTTATATTTGTATCCATCAGTGAATAAATGGAAATTCCTTTATGACAGAATATGTCTTCCTTTTCATTTTCTCTTCCACTTGTTGGTTATTAAAACAATTGAAGGTTTAATGTTTTGATTTTGATAACTTGAGTCCATGTGCATTTCAGGCAATTTTCCCCTTTAACGATTCGAAGGCTTCTGATTGAGTATCACTTTCAGTGTGACTATGACTTTAAATCGAGCTTACGTCCCACTAACTATGTTCTGCCTTAGGAACACGTGCTGCAACTGAAGTAAATTTCGTTACAAGCTAGCTAGCAGTTATTAAGCCTTTAGTGTGGATTTACAATCCAGTTTAAGCAGGAACTTACGAACAGCTGGTGCAGCATTCCCTGGAGATCTACTTTTATGCAGAGTTCAGCTCCAACCAACTAATTAGGATCTGAAGGAGCACTTGATAATTACAAACAAGTGTATTTGATCAACTCTGTGAGAAAGTAGATCCCCAAGAGCAAGTTTGGCCACCCCTTATTTAGGTTGAATTCTAGTCAAAGATTTGATGAACTTCACTCACTAGCTTCCTGCCATCTCATTGACTCTGATGTACGCCATTGATTGCGTTACAAATGTGTCCAATACTGGAGAAACATCTGAATGGGTTTAATTGGAATGCCCTAAACCCTTGAGCACTTGAAAACTACACTGTTGTGATGTCACAAAACCAGGGGTCGAGGGTATGTCCATGTAAGCTTCCCTCGATCACTTGATGAAGTGGTGAAGTTTTAGATGGTGGCAGGGAATCTTTCAGGAAATGCTAAGGGAAGTTCACGAGTGCATGTCTAAAAGTGGGGTAGAATGCAGCCTTAGATTTATTGGTTGTTTCTCAATACCAAGAATGAAGAGAATGGACAGACTGTTTTGCCAAGTTACCTCGGAGGAACTAACTCGAAAGACCACGAGGAAACAGAATGCATCCTGTGACAAATGAGACGTTCCAATATTCCTGGTCACATGACCTTCACACATTTTAACAGATAAATAATTTAAACATCACAACATTCATACACTGATTTATTGTTTATATATATATATATATATATATATATATATAT
>CAIGQW010052479.1:1297937-1368893 GCA_903798125.1 Danio choprae | reverse complement strand
AACAGAATATAACCCCAAGTCAATCACACTTCTGTAAAAATCAAACTGCCCACTCAGGAAGCAACACTGAGTACGTTTACATGGACACCAATAATTCAATTTTAATACGATTAAGACAATACTCTGACTAAGAGTCTACCATGTAAACAGTGATTTTTGATTAAATTAATCCGATTAAAGTCATAATAAAACTAAACAGAAATCGGATTAAGACTTGCAGTATGCCGGTTGTAGTCGCATTATTGAAGTGCAGAACAGATCGGTCAACACCTTAATCAAACTATTACCATTGTGTAGGATTTTCGCTGCATTTTGCAACAGGATAGCCTATACACACACAGCTGTTTGACACTATTCTCTGCTCCTACCAAGTCAGTGAAGGACCTCAGACACTTACCTCGAGAAATGCTGTGTTTTTTTTCCCATACGGCATGCGGTATCAAATTCTATTAAAACAACACTTTCAGCAGTTCATACTCACACCTAATATCTTGTTTGTCACGGGGGGCATACATAAAATGTTCCTGAATCAAAGTGAAAGTGCCAAACTGCAGTTAAAGTGGACAAATTAAAAATGAAACACCCAAAAGTACATGAAACTCCGGAGGAAACGTAGATAGCGTGGTGACGCAATGACGTTAATAGAATTATGTGCTATAACATGTAAAACAGGATCATGAAAAGAACATTCAAAAAGCAACTCATGTAAACACCTTAAAAATATTATAGTCTTATTGAGATTAAGGCAAATAATTTGATTACTGATGTCCACAGTCACTGATTGACAATCAATTTCACATGCTGTTGTGCAAATGGAATAGGCAACAGGTGGAAATTATAGGCAATTAGCAAGAAACCCCCAATAGGTGGTGACCACAGACCACTTCTCAGTTCCTATGCTTTCTGGCTAATGTTTTGGTCACTTTTGAAGGCTGGCGGAGCTTTCACTCTAGTGGTAGCATGAGACAGAGTCTACAGGTATTGCAGCTCATCCAGGATGGCACATCAATGCGAGCTGTGGCAAGAAGGTTTGCTGTGTCTGTCAGTGTAGTGTCCAGAGCATGGAGGCCCTACCAGGAGACAGGCCAGTACATCAGGAAATGTGAAGGAGGCCGTAGGAGGACAACAACCAGAAGCAGGACCGATACCTCCGCCTTTGTGCAACGAACAGGAGAAACACTGCCAGAGCTCTTCAAAATTACATCCAGCAGGCCACAAATGTGCATATTTCTGCTTAAACGGTCAGAAACAGACTCCATGGTGGTATGAGGGTCCGACGTCCACAGGTGGGGGTTGTGCTTACAGCCCAACACTGTACAGGGCGTTTGGCATTTGCCAGAGAACACCAAGATTGGCAAACTCGCCACTGGTACCCTGTGCTCTTCACAGATGAAAGCAGGTTCACACTGAGCACTTGTGGCAGACGTGACAGAGTCTGGAGATGTCATGGAGAACGTTCTGCTGCCTGCAACATCCTCCAGCATGACCGGTTTGGCAGTGAGTCAGTAATGATGTGGGATGGCATTTCTTTGGAAGGCTGCACAGCCCTCCATGTGCTCACCAGAGGTAGCCTGACTGCCATCAGGTACCAAGATGAGATCCTCAGACCCCTTGTGAGACCATATGCCAGTGCGGTTGGCCCTGGGTTCCTCCAAATGCAAAACAATGCTAGACCTCATGTGGCTGGAGTGTGTCAGCAGTGTGACAGGCCCGCCCATTCCCCGGATCTAAATTCAATTGAGCACATCTGGGGCATCATGTCTCTCTCCATTCACCAATGCCATGCTGCACCACAGACTGTCCAGGAGTTGGCAGATGCGTTAGTCCAGGTCTGGGAGGAGATCCCTCAGGAGACCATCCGTCACCTCATCAGCATGATGAGGCATTGTATGAAGGTCATACAGGCACATGAAGGCCACACACACTACTGAGCCTCATTTTGACTTTTTAAGGACATTACATCAAAGTTGGATTAGCCTGTAGTGTGTTTTTCCACTGTTTTTCCACTTCAAATTCAGACCTCCATGGGTTAATAAATTTGATTTGCATTGATAATTTTTATGTGATTTTGTTGTCAGCACATTAAACTATGTAAAGAACAAAGTATTACATTAATTCAGAGGATGTGGATGTGTTATTTTAGGGTTTGCTTTATTTTTTTAAGCAGTGTACTGTATATAGTTGAAGTCAAAAACCCTCCTGTGATCACAGTATGTCTGATAATATTTTTTTTATTCTGGAGAAAGTATTATTTGGGGCATCACGGTGGCGCAGTGGGTAGAATGATCGCTTCACAGCAAGAAAGTCGCTGGTTCGAGCCTCGGCTAGGTCAGTTGGCATTTCTGTGTGGAGTTTGCATGTTCTCCCTGTGATTGCGTGGGTTTCCTCCGGGTGCTCCGGTTTCCCCCACGAGTCCAAAGACATGCGGTACAGGTGAATTGGGTAAGCTATATTGTCCGTAGTGTATGTGTGTGAATGAGTGTGTATGGATGTTTCCCAGTGATGGGTTGCAGCTGAAAGGGCATCCGCTGCGTAAAACATATGCTGGATTAGTTGGTGGTTCATTCCGCTGTGGCGACCCCAGATTAATAAAGGGACTAAGCCGAAAAGAAAATTAATGAATGAAAGTATTACTTGTTTTATTTCAGCTAGAATAAAAGCAGTTTCTAATTTTTTAAAAACTATTTCTGTCAGGGTTGGGTAGGGAGGAGGTGAGAACTCAAGTGCAGAATTAAAGATGATGGGTTTATTAATAAAAAATAAAATAAAAAGCAACAAAACCTACCCCAAGTTAGAAAACATTAACATAAACAAAACTTGATTCTGACTGACTAATAATAAAACTAAGAATAGAATAACAAAGATGGGGGGACTAGACAATAGATGAGAGCACATTAAACAAACAGACTAACACAGAATTCATGTGCTCACATCAAACAAGACTAGAACATGCAACCAATTAGAGAGCAATCATTAACCACATATTCACACACTGTGCTGGGCTGGAGGCCTGTGGAGAGCCAGCTGGGCTGGAGGCCTGTGGGGAGCCGGCAGGAATGGAGCATTGTGGGAAAACGGCAAGGTTGGAGGCCTGTGGGGAGCCGGTTGAGCTGGAAGCCTGTGGGGAGTTGGCTGTGCTGGAGGCCCGTGGAGAGTCGGCTGGGCTGGAGACCTGTGGAGAGCCGGCTGGGCTGGAGTCAGGGCATTGCAGGCAGGGCAAGGAGCCGGGCTAGGGCTGGCAGGGCAAGGCTCAGCAAGGAGCCGGGTTATGGCTGGCAGGGCAAGGCTCTGGGCTGGCATGGTGAGGAGCCTGGGTTGTGCAGGCACTGGGCCACGTTCTGGGACTGGAGCCACAGCGGTCTTAGCTGAAGAGGCCTTTCTCTACAGTCTCTGCTTCTGAGAGCAGGTCAGCTTTTGGGTCTTTGGCATGGACTGGGAGGTGGTTCTGGCTGTGAGAGGAGCCTATCCCCTCTGCAGGAGCTCCCTCTCCTTTACCAGACAGAAATACTCTACCACGTCCCAATAAATCCATGTTTCTAAATTACCCAGCCTCTCCCAGTTTAATAGCTCATCTAATCTTACCTGAAAGAAATGGATGAGAGTGGTCTCGCCAAACCAAAGTCCCTGGACTCCTTCAAGGATACCTTGTGCATAGACCCCAAAGAGGCGATAGTTGCTGCAATCCTCTGGCCAGGGGATTGCCTTGGGGATCCTCTTGCTGGGAGAGAGCTGTAGAAAGAAATAAGCCCATGGCCACTTCTGGGTCCTCTTTTGTGGCCAGTTCGTACTGTTAGGGCTTGTGGCGATGGAAGAATGAGGACTCAATTGCAGTAACAACAGACGGGTCTATTAAATAAAAAAATGAAACAAAATGCAACAAAAACTACCCCAATGGGGAAAACATTACCATAAACTAAACTTGACTGGGTTGGCAGGGCAGGGAGGGTCAGGAAAAGACATGGCAGGATCCCGAGGAAGAGTGACAACAAATTGGCACAGGACAGCAGACATGAGGAAGCTTTAACAAGAACAAATTAAGAAATAAACAAGTGAACAGAATAAACTAATAATGGAATAACAAGATGGGAGGGACTAGACAATAGACAAGAGCACATGACACAAACAGACTAACACAGAATCCATGTGCTTACATCAAACAAGACTAGAACAGCCAATAAGAGCAATCATTGACCACGTGTTCCCACAAAACAACAGCATGCGGCTGTATTTAAACATAAGCCACATGCTACAAACAACGGCAACATAAAACTCGAGCACATGATAAGGGAAACCCTTACTGTGCACCCACAAATGCGGCATGGATGTTCTGATGCCAGTGCCAACCAAAACAGAAACCAGTTTGAGAAGTGCTTGTCCAAAACCGCGCGTTCAGAACAAAGACAAGAGACACGTAAACAAGACATGAGCAGTGCCAGGACTCTGCCAAAAAAGCAACAAGAATAAACATAAACATAGTGGCAGAGTCCTGACACTTTTTTAGATCAGTATTATTAGCCCCCTTAAGCAATATTTGTTTTTCGATTGTCTGCAAAACAAACCACTTTTTTACAATGACTTGCCTATTTACCCTAACTTGCCCAGTCAGTTACATAAGAATTCAGCAGCCTCTAGAACTGTGGGGAGTTTGGAAAGAGAAACAAGATGACAGGAATTAGGAAATCCATCAATTTTGGTGAGTTTGGTGGTTTTACCTTGCGACTTGGGAAAATCTGTAATGAAGTCATTGGCGATGTGGGACCAGGTGCGTGATTCTAGGGTGTCCGGCACTGGGATGAGAGTGAGTCTGTTCTAACACCTGTTTATGAAACCACTCAAGAACAAATAGCTTATCAAGAGGGCATTCTGATAAACAAGGATGTTGTGAGTTATGTATGGCAACTTTCGAGATGATGTCCCATTTGACATGGTTGAGAATAAGGTTTCGGTAATAATGGTATCATTAAGGGGAGTGATAGTTTCCTCAGTCTGCTTGAAGAGAGCATTGGCTTTGCCATTCTTTAATCCAGGGCGGTAGGAAACAGTAAACTGAAATCTGTTGGTAAACATTGCCCATCTGGCCTGTCCAAGATTTAGTCTCTTGGCTGTACGTAAGTACTCTAG
This sequence comes from Danio choprae, assembly GCA_903798125.1. Taxonomy (NCBI): domain Eukaryota; kingdom Metazoa; phylum Chordata; class Actinopteri; order Cypriniformes; family Danionidae; genus Danio; species Danio choprae. The sequence continues at coordinate 1,363,772 of CAIGQW010052479.1, read as the reverse complement.
GTTTTTGTGGTCAGTAATCACAGTAATGGGATGTGCTGCTCCATCCAGCCAACAATGCCAATCCTCCATGGCCATCTACATTGCGAGAATTTCCCTGTCACCCACATCATAGTTCTGATGGTGGGTGACATGGTATGGTGGAGGTTAGTTTGCAGGAGTAGGAAATGCATGGAAATATCTTGGCGGGTTGGCTGTAGCATTGAGATGGGATGCCTCCAATATTTGATGCATCAATTTTGACTATGATTGTTGAACTGGAATCAGGATAGTTCAGAATTGGGGCTGTAGTGAAGTGTAGTTTGAGGTCTGTGAAGGCTTTATGGGCAGTGGATTACCAGGGTAACTTGTTGTATGATCACTTGAAATTCTGAATAAACCTTCTGTAAAAGTTAGTGAATCAGAGGAAGCATTGCAGCTCCTTTAGAGTTATGTGGTTGGGGCCAATTGAGTACTGCTTGTACTTTAGAATCATCCATGCCGTCCCCCTCTGCTGAAATGGTGTACCTCAAAAAGGATGTGGCTGTTCTATGAAATATATTATTTTCTTTAGCATATAGTTGGTACTTGTTTAGTTGTTGGAGCACTGCCCGGACATGTTGAATGTGTTCAGTCATATTGTTTGAATAAATGACATGTCATGTATATAAATTATTATAAACGTCTCCAGCATATTCAATTCAATTCAATTCAAGTTTATTTATATAGCGCTTTTTACAATATAGATTGTGTCAAAGCAGCTTAACAAGTTCAAGTAAAGTCCAGGTTTTAGAGTTTAGTTCAGTTCAGTGTGGCTTAAGTTTCACTGCTGAAAGTTCAAACACTGAAGAGCAAATCCATCGAAGCGCAGCTCCACAAGTCCCGATCCGAGCAGGCCAGTGGCAACAGTAGCGAGGAAAAAACTTCACCAGTTGACGAAGTGAAGGAAAAAAAACCTCGAGAGAAACCAGGCTATGTTAGGCACGGTCATTTTCTTCTGGCCAAACTTCCTATGTGGAGCTGCAGTCTAGGCGCCGGCTGGAGAAGCTGGACATCCATCGTGCAAGTTGCAGGTGAGGGTAGGGCACCAGCGGGAGGTAAGGCTGGCCCACAGGATCAAAGGTAGACTCGTTCGTCACTGTAGCCTTTCAGGAATCAGTCTCATGCACTCCATTACCCCATGGCCACCACGGTATCAGCTCGGGATATCTCTGCTATCATCATTTATGAACGATTGGAAGACCGAAGGGCATCACGTGATACTCATGGTGTCCACTAGAGGTTGAGAAGCCATCTTCCACTGATCTCCCTCTCTTATTCGAATCATATTGTAGGCACTGTGTTAATCTAATTTGTTGAATATCTGAGCTTTGCATAACTGCTCAAGTGCTGCTGGAACTAGGAGCAATGGGTATTTAAATGTCACTGTTGTTTTATTCAGGATTCGGTAATTAATCCACCATCCTTCTTTTTAACGAAAAAGAATCCTAAAGATGCTTGGGATGGGGATAGCTGGATAAAACCTACAGACAGTTCAACCTAAATATATTCCTTCATGGCTTGAGATTAGGGTTGTGACAATGGGAATAGTCTACCCCTAGGGGGAGTTCTAATAGTCTACCTGGCGGGAGCTCTATAGGGCAGTCACTCCCTCTGTGTGGTAGTAATTCGGAGGCCTTCTGTTTACTAAATGCTTCAATTAGGTTGGCGTAAACAGACAAATAAGGGGGTAATGCAAATTAGGCAGTTCTGAAACCAACTACTACTCCACTGAGTTACTTTACTTCTCTCTTACACATAGTAGACACTGCCAGGGGCATTTAGCTCATAACAACATAACTACTAGAACCAGGCACTCAAATCCCTCCACCACAATAAGTCAATTGAAGGAGAGGGTAAAACAGTAATCAAAATGAAACAAAATAAAGACATTTTCATAAAGAAATATTTAAACAAAACATTCTAACATTTATATCAGTCACAAATTAGTAGGAATTAGGGTTTTCATTTTAAATGACTTCAGCACATCTGAGGCTATTGGACATCACTAGACCCTTACACTTATCTGGTGTCATTATATTTTTCTCTTTTTTAGTCTCTTCCACAGTTCAGTGACTGTAGTGGGGTTAGCCCTAACTTTTTTATCAATGATTTTCCAGAGATATTCAGGTTTATTTCAGGTCTCTTGGATGACCAGTTCATTATTCCAGTGTTTTTAGCTTCAAGGAACTACTACCCAATTTGCTGTGTGACAGGGGGAATTGTCCCAGATGAATATTGCTGGCTGACTGGATGATGAACAACAAAAGCGCTTCTGATAAATCACCTCAATAATCTTCTTTTGCTAGGGCAGAAAGGTTCATCCCTTTGGTCTTTTGATAGAGGGGTTCAGTCACAGAATGTCTCACCATCTCCAAGTGAAAACTAAAAAGGTTAGGCTGCCAGTTAATTAGAGAAACTAGCACTCATATTTCAACTTTTCTAAACAGATTTTTACGACAAGAGAAAACCTGAATTTGAATAACTTTTCATTGTTGTATGACATCTAACAGATGAATTCAGAATTTTACAAATCACCTTCAGAAAAAAAGACATCATGAGTGGCAGTACTTTCGATGTGTCATGGTTTTCATCGTAACCCGAGATTAAATATAATGCGTCTGAAAGTATAAAGAAGAGTGAGAGATTGATTCAACTAAGACAGGGATGTCCAAACTCGGTCCTGGAGGAAAAGGTCCTGCCAGAAAGTTTCTAGTATGTCTAGTAAGAGCTTGATTTAGCTGGTTTAGGTGTGTTTGATTAGGGTTGGAGCTAAACTCTCTAGGACACTGGCCCTCCAGGACTGAGTTTGGACACTCCTAAACTAAGACATCTTGCAATGCTACATTCCATCAAGACTGAGAGCAAAAGACAACACAGCAGGCAAGAGGTTAATACCCCTAACATAAGCTTACTTCATGTCCTGTAACACTTTAAATACTGTGCATGTATTACGTATTGCATGGGTTTTCTCAATCAATGTATATTTATCTCACTAGTAATTCCGATTATGGTCCTAATGGTCTGGTCCTATTCCAATTGGGTCCAAATCTGAAGTAAAAGCCAAACATTGGCTACTTTGGCCAATAGTTCTATGAACTAAAAATTGTTCCTCTAGTACAAAGCCTCTATAAGAACAGGAACTAAACTCAAAGAAACTAAATTACACAATCAATATATGACATTGATATAATATAATATTTATTCATTAATTCATTTTCCTTCGGCTTAGTCCCTTTATTCATGAGGGGTCACCACAGATGAACTTATCCAGCATTTGTTTTACACAGTGGATGCCCTTCCAGCTGCAACCCAGTAATGGGAAACACCCATACACACTCATTCACACACATACACTACAGCCAATTTAGTTTATTCATTTCACCTATAGCGCATGTCTTTGAACTGTGGGGGGGAACCGGAGCAGCCAGAGTAAACCCACGCGAACACGGGGGAAACATGCAAACTCCACACAGAAATGCCAATTGACCCAGCCAGGACTCGAACCAGCGACCTTCTTGCTGTGAGGCAACAGTGCTAACTACTAAGCCACTGTGTCGCCCTATAATATAAGATAAAATTGTTAATTATTTATGTAACGTTTTGAAATTATTCACAATATTTTTTTTGTACAGATTGCTGTGTTTTGCACTTCTGAGCTTGAGATAAACAGATCATATGTCTTGCATGTGTGCTTGATCAAGGGCAAGCTAGGCCACTGAGCTTATCAGCTTGCAAACAAAAGCCACTTTTGCTTCATTACTTTGACTTAACAAAACAACAACATTCACAGGGTGTTTCTTTTTACGTTCAAGAACTTTTTAGATGTTTATGAAATGGATTTTTTTAAGGCTTACCTCTTCCTTACCACTAATGAAGAATTACTGACTTCATTCAAAAATACTTGAACTCAGGATATGACCAACAATAACCTGATGATGAGATATCTGACCTGAAGAAAAGCCTGTAAATACTGACTGTGTGGTTAGATCTGCTATCTAACCCTTTCATGAATGGAGCTGCCTTAAGGGGAAGGGAATGTAAATGTTATGCGTTATTACATTTCAGAATGATTTGGATAAACCTATCTTTGATATTTTTCCAGAATGTGCCTTTGAAAATGTAATGTGCCTTTGGGAATGTCACATGCATCGACAAAAGGGCACATCTACCATCTAATCTGGAATATTTTTAGATATCAGATAGCTGCTTTTAAATTTAGCTGTATAGTTATTAAAAGCAGGTTATGAGAGCTCAGACGAGTCTTCGTTTGACCTTTAGTTATGTATTTTTTGTGAAGAGGATGAACAAGTACAGGAACAATGGAAGGATGTTGTGAGTGATTGCTGAATCTCTGCCTGTTCTGTGACACTAGGGCACTTTTCATCACAATTGTATTCATATGACTCTTATCTTTATTATTCTTTAATGTTTGCTTTTGTGTTTCTTGAAAAATGCTTGCCGAAGCAAATCATTTATCTTCCCGGGTCTCGTCTCACAACAAATGTTCTTTATCTTAAGTTTCATTCTTACTCTGGTGGAAATTATGACATGGATTGTGCTGTACAAGCTAAGACTCAACTGATGAGATTAATTGTTCAGATGTCACATCTGTTATTTTGCCGCACTTTATTGACACATCTGCATATTTCAAAGTGAGCTATACTGTTTGTCAGTCAAATGACAATATAAACATTTAAGAGCCAACGTTCATTGAAAGCAGTGATTCTCAACTGGTGGGCCTCAGAGATACTGCAGGTGGGCCGCAAAATAGCTTAAAATAAACTTAAATATTATACTATAGTTGTTTTATTTTATTATTTAATGTCATATTAATGATCGAATAATAATATGTCATAATAATGATCGAAGTAATGGCATTTTCCATTTTCTGTGATTGATTATTTCGGACTTGGTGCAAAAACAACCTCACTGTTAAATTAGAGTTATAATAAACAACCTCACAATGATTAGAGTTATAATAACCAGCATGAGTATGCCTCACGACTCGTACTGTATCAGAGTTGCACAAGTCTGTTGATTCACAAACACTATACGTGTTTTCTTTGTGTGAACACTTTAAAATATCCGCATAGTAGTCCAAATTAATGTCCTGAGAGTGTTTTCTAAGGGACACATGCCCATACAGGAGGATCTAGGGAGACTCTGTGGTGTTTCAGTAGTGAACAACTGTTCACTGCTCCTGTCAGCGAACTCCAATAATATCCAGCTGCAAACCCAACTGCCTTCAGATCGATGTGTTTCAACAGATTTGGAGTGTTTTTACTGTATTTATAACATATCATTGTTTATTTTTAATGGATATGAATAGTAGATTAATTGATGAACAGTAGTCAGTCCAATTCAAAGCAGCAACTGTTTTTTTGCAGGACAACTCCTGTTGTCCTGTCAGTTTCATTTATTGAAGAAAAGGCCCAAATACTCAGAATTTTTTAAACATTTATGTAGACAACAATAATCTTTTACTTTTTTATCCATATACATTGTTTTAATGTTTAAGGATATTTGTGTGCTGCTGTGCATCCCTGTGTGCATAATAAGCAACATGTATGCACGTTTTGGACTTGTCTTTGGGCACTATCACTACCGTGCTCTTTAAATAATTTTTATTTTTTTTAAATGTGCCATAACTTTAGATCAGCTTTTAGTTGTTCAATGGTGTTGGTCTATTTCAGTTGCCTCAAAATAGCAGTGCATTAACAATGTGCTTTAATACACCTCAGACCAGCATGCGCATGGGCGTACAAATGGGCCCGAATGCATTTGCTATTTAAACAACGTGGTGCAAGTTGTGAAAATTATACTTGCGTCAGACTAAAACTAGTAAAAAAACACACAAGTGTATGATAGGGCCCAAAGTTTCACTAATGAGGAAATGGATCTAGTTTAAAGCACACATGCAGACCATCTACAGATCAAGCTAGATTCCCACAACACCCCCTGAGGTGAAGAAGGCGTGAGAGGAGCTAATGTTTTTTATATTCATGTAGACAATAATAACCTTTTACGTTTTAATTTTTACATATTTCATATTTAAAGATGTTTGTCTGTGTGTGTACGAGTATGCACACCTATAGGCGCATATAACTTATGTGCTCTTTAAATAACCCACCCACCATCCACCCCAAAAAAACTGCATACAAACTGACTCAAAATAGCAATGCGCCAACAATGAGCTTTAATACACCTCCTTTTCAGGTCAGCATGGCCATGGGTGCACAAATGGGCACAATGTATTTGCTATTTAAACAACGTAGCGCATGACATAAAATGAAACCTGCTCCAGGCTGAAACTAGCAAAAAAAAAACTTGCGTTGCATCAGGTGTATGGTGAGGCCAGATTTGTTTTCATAATTCATTGAACATTTCATGTCTGCACTGTTGATTTCCAAGCAAAAATTATGTAATTAAATCATAGTGTTATTATGCAACACTATTTTGTTAGGTAAAGTAATATTATAAAACACCAGCAGAATAACCCATTATTTGATGGAGAAAGGTATGAAATGAATTAGCAAATTCAAATGCAATATTTCATTCAATATATGAAATATGCATTTGTTATAGCTGATATAACCTCTTTCGAAACTTACATCAGTGATGATAAATACTACAATCCAGCAAAAGAATGCACGGAACTTAGGGAGGGAGAGAGAAAGGAGCAAGTGAGAAAGAAGGAGATACACGATAGTGATAAAATCTGAAGCTCCCGTTGAGGAAGGCGTCTTCAGTGTGACTGTAACAGCAGGAGATCACATCTCGCATTCCATTTCACAACCTTTCTCAACAGAAACGCTGCAAGACAAGCAAGTTTCCAAACACGCAAAGACTGGGACACAGAGTCTAAAACATCAAAAACAAGAAATAGGGAATGTCTTCAGTCAATGTTTATTTGGATGAACACGCCAGAGTAATGAAGATGTTCCACAGCTGTTCGTCAGTTCTGGAGACTCGTAACAGCTTCCAGAGCAGATAACGGGAGATAGGATGAGGTTGGTCAAATGTGGTAAACAGATATTACACATTTATCTCCATCCGTCCTAACCTTTGCTTTGCCTTATGCGCCTTGTGCACATGTTTGGGTTGTTCTGAGAGGAGAATGAAGTGTTACCAACTAAAACCAATCCAGTTGTTTTGCTTTATTGAGTGTTACCATTTCACACATTATTCACACATTGTAGAACTCCACTACTAACTTGTCAAATCATTTCATACAGCGTCTACAGTTACATAAAGTGAAATATCTTGGATGCTGTTTTTTGTTTATAGGTAGCAATTGTTAATTACACAGATGACTTGCATTATGTGACTATAAATATATCTTATATAAGAATAAACTATTCATTTTATAACTTTTTTTGGTGCATAAGCTCAAAGGGTGTGTCTATTTGAACCCCTTCTTTAATACATATTCAGCTAAAACGAAAACCAAATGTCATGGTCAATGAAACCCACAACACAATTCTCAAGGGAACAAATCACTGTTGTTTTTCTTCTCTGTCTGAGCTAGTTTATAAAAGGGATTACAGACCCATTTGTTCTGCTGTTACAAAATACAATTGACAGAAGGCAACACATTTGCCTTTTCACTAAAAATTCACTTGTGTATTGTGGGAAAATAAATTTGTAAATGAAATTCATATTAAAGTAAGTTTAAAGTCAGCTCTGACCTTTTTGTGGTTATATGAGCAATATCACACGAGTAGCACTGCGTTATGGCTGTATATCTGCACTGCTGTGATGCGTGTGACTGCCTCTTGCCATAGTTAGATCCCATTAGTGCTGATATACAGCCATATCGCAGTGCTTCTTGTGTGATATTGCATTTATACAACAGTTCGATGGCATAATTGTGAATATAAAATTTTTTTATCAAACACAAAGTCTGAAAAACCCTTTTGTGTGAGGAACTACTTTCTTCCACCACACATTCACGTTTGCAGCTGACAGTCTAAACAGCAAAAGTTGTTGCTAACTAAAAAAAGAACTAGCATTTGAATTTCTCCATTGCATAATACAGAGTATTGTAATGACTATGTAATGGCAAAACCGGAATGGAATAAAAACAACATTAATCTACAGAATTAGAATAATTACTCATTAACATTAACACCATCATTGACACCATAAAGGCAAAGCAAACACTACTATATTACTATTATATTAATACAGCAATACAAAATAGAAGAAGAGAGATTGACTTAAAAGGGTTTAAAAGGATTTACCTGGGGGGGGGGAATACTTTGGAAAACCTCCACTATGGGGACTTCATCAGAAAGCTAATCATCTGAAGAGTAATAAAACGGGCCAATAAAATGCCAATGAATTGGCAGCGCCAGCGCACGCAGCTGGCAGCAAACACAATCAGTTGTGTATAAGAGTGCCAGACATGCGTCGCTAAGCACCTTTTCTAGCTGAAGCCGAACTACAGCTGTCAGCTAAGGTGCAATCACTGTGGTGAAGGAACATAGTAACCGTTTCGTTACCCAGCAGGAGGGAAACTTCAGTGCTATGTGGAAAACTTCCATTATGGGGAAATGTATGGAAAACACCACAGGGGTTGGACCTTACCACGTCGCTGGTGAGAGGTTTGCCAGGCTCCAGCGTGAGCGCACAATCATCACCAGAGACTCACAGAGTATCCCCTGGCCCTAACTTACCTTACTTACTTGTAAAGCACTTAAAGACTTATTTTTATTTTTGGGGAGACGTAAAAAATACACCTAGTTAAGTTTTAGGAATTTTCAAAATACGACAATACGTTGGGAAAGCGTGCCAATCCTAAATGGGGAGACCTGGTGGCAGAAAGACATATAGGCTAACCCTGGCAAGGGGGAATACACATATGAAAGATGGTTAGCGGGGAGGGAAGATACCTAGCAGGCACCTAAACCCAGAATGCGGGCTGATCAATGGGCATGCCAACAACGTAATGGGCAAGGCACCTGACTCCTCCACTAAGTCAGGTGCTGGGGGCCTTGGAGGAACTCTGTAGGGTTCGCCAAATGGGGAACTCAACTGGACAGAGTGAAAAAGGCGCACGTATCTCTGTGTTAGAGAGAAAGGTGTGTTTAAACCCCAAAACCGAGTTTCCCTATTCATCGAAGTTATCCAGCATATGTAAGGAAATCGGCTCCACTCAAAGATTATAAAATCTCACAAATGTGTTAGGTGTCGCCCAGCCCGCAGCTCTATAGATGTCTGTTAGAGAGGCGGCGTGTGCTAACGCCCAAGAGGAGGCAACAAGTTGAGTGCGCTCTCACTCCCGGTGGATGCGGCTCGCCCTGGCACTGATAAGCGAGGAAGATGGCATCCACTATCCAGTAGGCCAACCTCTGTTCGGATACAGCACTTCCCATCTGCCAATCATAACAGAAAAGGAGCTGGTTAGAATCGTATGCTCTAATTGCAGTCACATACGTGCAGTGCACGAACAGGACACAGCAATGAAAGGGGCTGAGTCTGCCTCCTTTGTGGGCAGCGCTTGCAGGTTCACTACGTGCTCTGAAAGTGCACTGTAGGAACCTCGGGCACATAGGTGGCCCGGGGTCTCAGGAAAACATGAGAGTAGGCCGGCCCAAATTCCTGGTACAATTCGCTGATCGAAAAACCCCTCCAGATACCCGATCCTCTTGACCAATGCCAACGCGACCAGCAGAGCTGTCTACATGGACAGAAAACTTAAAGATACTGAGACGAGTGGTCGAGCGGACCTCGGCTACAAAGAGATCTCCAAGAGGGCATGAGAGGGGGACAGGATGGATTTAGCCATCTAGCATCTCGCACCTCTAACGGGCTGGATGATGAGGTGATGCTTTCCCAGCGAGACACAATCCCGCCGTCCTCAGAGCGGAGATGACCGCAACACTAACCCCTCAGTGTGGAGGGGATAGCCTCTGCTCCAGCCAACTGAAGGAGGAAATCATCACACTGATCTGGCATGTCCGGGGTTCTTCTAGGAGAGAAGCACACGAGCCCGTGGCTGCATGCTCAGTCCCCCAGCCCAACTGGAAGCATCTGTCGAGTTACAACATGACTGGACACCTGTTCTAAGGGCACCCCGGCCCGTAGATGCAAGGTGTATCCAGGGACTGAAGGTGCGGCGACACAGCGGGGGTGATGGCCATCCAGTGCGTCCCCACGCACCATGCTCATCTGGTGACCCGATTGTGAAAAACTTCAGCGGGACCACTATGTTCCTGCAGCAGAATCAGACAGAATAGCACCAGCCCAGTGCGCTCTTAAAAAGGCACACTGTCTAACGATCAAGTCCAAAAATAATCCAATCTGAGAACAGCAAAAAATGCAGATGCCCGAAGCCGAAGAGGCATAGGGCATTTTCCACGAGCTTCGAAAAAAACGTACCGGAACAGGGACAGCCTGAAGCGGCGCGTCCCAAGGAAGAGGTAAAAAAAAAGATCCAAGGAGGCTGGAGGTGCGAGAGAAAGAAGCCTGCCTCTGAAACCCACGAAGCCTGTGGCAAAGCTGCGAGCTGGAAAGCAGCGCGTCCCATGCTGGCAGCATTGGGCTTTCACACCCGAATAGAGGAGAAACCGATCTTTCCTAGATACCTGTGCTGTGTGCTCGCTGCATTCAGCTGAAGGGTGTATCCCCGGCCCTCCACCATGGAAAGAACGGTCCACCTTCTCTCCTAGTGGGCTGCCTCAGGGTCACTTCACAGTCCGTTTACCGGACTTAATGGTGCCCTGGGGCAGGGCATCAACTTCCTGCGAAGAGCTTGACGCGGCCACTAGCCAGTGGAACTGGCTGTTGTGGCGGATCAGATCTTAAAGCCGCGGAAAGGACACTCTCGGCGAGGAGCAGCAAGAGCGGATGGGCTCGTGATGGAGCGGTCTTCCCGAAGATAACCTGCCCCATCTAGCTCAGCGGTTCCATCACTGTCAAGCATTCCTGGGTAAAATCCCTGAAAGTGTCACCGAATAGACCAGCCTGGGATATGGACGCGTTAAGCACGCATATTCACCAGGGTAAGCCCAGGGTGGCGGTCTTGGACCACTGAGTAGCCATCGTCTTTCCCAGGGCACAGGTGGCCGACTTAGATCATGAGAGCATAGTCAGTCACCGTGCGAAGCTTAATCATTCAGCCTAGGTAAGAAACACCCTCATGCAGCACGGCCAGCACTTGTGCTGATGCCATGGTGCAGGGCAGAAGCAGCATGGTCCGCGGCAGTGTGAGCTCTGGACATGAGACACAGATAACCCACATGCTTTAGACAGGGGTCTCTGCTTATCTTTACAGGTGGCGGCGCCCACCACCTAGGCAACAGCCTCATACACACTGGCCGCCCCGCCATCGAAGGAGGTGAGGACAGAAGCGCACGAGGATCGGGCAGAGAAAGACACCTTCCATACCTGCGTGTGCCACCCCCCGGAAGAAGGGGACGTCGGGCTTTGAGAAATTTTTCTCTATATCAGGCTGTCTCCAGCCCCACCGCCGAAGCAGCTCGGCAAAAGCACAGCCATAATGCATGATTCAAGATCCTGACCGTGCTTTGCAACCCAGAGGGTGGTAGCGGGCCTGGTCTGTCATCGGAGCATGACAGCTCGCCCTCCGATGTCGCGGTGTGTCATCAAGTGGAAACTCAGGCATCCCAGGGGATGAAGTGTCGCAACCATTTGAAGTCTGGATGGACGCGCTGTGGAGGAGTGAGGGGTCCACAGGCCCGAAGGCGGCGGAAAACCTTCACTGTAATCCTCTGATCTGCCCGAGTGCTTACCACTTTACCGGGAAAAAAGGGGTGGTTCACCTATTTGCAAGAGCTAGACACAATCTTAGCTGCGAAACAGACATGCCATCGCAGTAATGACATGCAGCGCAGTGCTCATGCCCATCATCCAGCGACAGAAAACACCGCATTCAGGATTGATGTCTTTAAACAGATGCGCTGTTCGAACGTGTTGTTCTTTTAGGAAAACTTGCTCTAATATACAAACCGCTCTTGGAGAACTGGACCAGAAAAATCCCCAGGTAACAGGTTATTCAACATAATATATATTAATCTATAAAACTTAACATTGCAGTAAAAAAATTTTGTCTGGAGTAAATAACTGATGACTGTGATGAAATATTAATTGAATTACATTTCACAATAGACTATTGGGACTTTCGACCTGCTGGAAGTCCCATCTCCGAAATCATTAAAACACATTTTCAAACAGGCTCTATCCTAATAAATGTTTAAAAAAAACGCATATTTGGAACCACTACAGACTTTATATTATTAAAGAAACAAAAGGCCACCAAAGTTATAAACATCTTTCATAACTGTTTATTAACATCATAAAATATACTTTAAAAAACACTTATATAAAATCCGTATATAAAATAAAATGTCCTTACAAGTACATTTTAAATCATTAATAAAAAAATTTAAAAATCTGTCTTGTTTCAAATTTTTGGTAAAGAATAGACAAACCAAATTAGTTGGGTTACATTTTTTTCATTATTTTATTATTTCATTTTGTCCATATTTGACGCAAATTTTGGTTGAAACAAGCAATGTTTTTAAAGAGTTATATTTAATATTGTTGTGCTTTTAATATGTTTACTAGTTTTGGTGCTATGACTAGCATTCTAAATATCTCTAAATACTTGCCTGTGCATTCAGCAGTAGATTTAACCATATTTCGCAGATAAGAGAAGTATGAATTAAATAAAAATACTTAAACATGGTCAAAAAAAGTACAAAAATCTATTGGATTTTATAGAAATGTAAAATATATTTAAATTGTATTGTAAATAACATAGCCTAATTCTGCAAAAGCATTACATTCAATTCACACTTAAATATATTGTTTCAAAATATATTATTTTTGTAATGAGTGATAAAAAGTAAAGCTAAAGTGCACTTCTTTTTTTGAGGAGCCATTGATTTGTGTTACACTAAGTGAAAACAATAAGATTTTCAGAATAGCAGAAAACCAAGTGGTAAAATCAGACAGCTCGTGCAAAGCCAATGCGATTGTTTTCCCGATCAAACTCTGTATAGTACCGAGCTATGAAGTTTGCCCCCAGTATCCAGACAGGACCAGTAGGGGGTGGCACATCCAATGCTTTGAACGTGACAGTACAAATGTCCTCCCCAAACTCTGACTGCTGTAGGGCAGAACAAAAGAAGAGAAAGAGACATTAACAGAGTGAAGGCAAATTCCATATGTGTATCACTGACTGATGAATCTCAAAACAGATGCTACACTTGAGAAGGCATCTGGAAAACAATATGCAAATACAACATGAGGCATTTCATTTTTAATGAAAAGAGTCATTCCACTAAGTGAAATAATTCCCAGACTTCTATGCTTTACAAAAGGCCAGTCTTTCCACTGTAGCACAGAGTCAGCAATAGTATTTTTGTAATGAAAACAACACTTTAGCATAGCTCGAGTAGAATTAGAGCCTTCTTGAAACTGACTAAAAATGTTTACAATGAAACACTAAAATGATCATTGAACAAGTAAACACCACATCTTGACCTTACAATGCATAGATGCTTTTAGTTTTTTTCTTTCATTTTTGGAAAAAAGGGGGGGGATGTTAACACATGGCTAAATCTAATGGCAGAAGCAATTTAAATGAATAAACATAAAGGCATTGTAAGAGTACTTTAAGAGTGTACACTATAAGGGTCACAAGGGCCGGAGGTCGTTGATCAACTTTGTGGTTGTATCAACTGATCTCCGACTACATGTCTTGGACACTCAGGTAAAGAGAGGGCCAGAGCTATCAACTGACCACCAACGTATTGTGAGGGTCCTCTGGGAATGTTTGGCCGAACCACATGTCAGAAAGATTTTCAACTCTCACCTCCGGAAGAAGTTTGACCTGATCCCAAGGGAGGCCAGAGACATTAAGACAGAGTGGCCCATTTTCTCTACCTCCATTGTTGACATGGATGTAATGAGCTGTGGCTGTAAGGCCTGTGGAGCCTGTCATGGCAGCAATCCATGAACCCGGTGATGGACACCAAAGTAAGGGATGCCGTCAAGCTGCAGAAGGAGTCCTACCAGGCTTAGCTTACCTGTAGGAATTTCAAGGCAGCTGATGGGTACCGACAGGCCAAGGGTGCATGCAAGTGTTGACCTGGGGATGTTTTCTGATGGTGGAAGGAATACTTCAAGGATTTCCTCAATCCCATTGACATGTGTTGCATTGAGGAAGCAGGGATGGGGATGCTTGGGTTGACTCACTCATCACTCAAGCTGAAGTCACTGAGGTAGTCAGTACTCTGGACTGGGCAACTGGGGTGGTGGTTCCCATTTTTAAGAAGAGGGTGTGTTTCAACTATAGGGGGATCACACTCCTCAGCCTCCCTGGAAACATCTATGACAGGGTACTGGAGAGGAAGAGCCGGCCGATGGTTGAACCTCAGATCCAGGATCTCAGATCCAGGAGAAACAATGCAGTTTTTGCCCAGACCGTGGAACACTGCACCAGCTTTGCACCCTCATTAGGGTGCTAGAGGGTTCATGAGAGTATGCCCAACTAGTCCACATGTGTTTTGTGGACTTGGAGAAGGCATTCTCACCAATGGTCATGAGTTTTTATTACTAATTAATAGAACAATTGTTTCTTCAACATTCAAGTTTTGTCATATTTGGCGATCTGAAGATGATTGGTTTCAGCCGATTTCACCTCTGACTAATTAGATGTGTTGACTTGAAGCAGCTGCACAGACAACTGATATAGAATATTATGGCAAGATCTGCCTCTTGCAGTAAGGGAGGAAGTTGAAATGGAGCTTTGTCACTTTCTACTTGCCACATTAAATATATTGCCATAATTGCATCATTTATCCACAGATGAAGTGGATTAGATTCAATATTTGTCAGATACATCAGGGGGTGCTAGTACCAGAAAGATACTTAAGAACTAGCCGGTAAGTGTGTGCGCATTATATAAAATAAAGAGTCCTCACCCAGAGAATATAGTCCTCATCTGTGAGCGAATATTCCTCCCCACCAAGATGAAATGCAACAGTGGGCAACAACCTGACCAGATTACAGCTCACAGTATACTGAAAACAGAGCAAAAGAGAGAGAGAAAGTGAGTGAGTGAATGAGTGAGTGAGTGAGTGAGTGAGTAATGGCCTAAAAGCCACACAAGGAACACAATGTGCTGCATCATTTTGCAGAACTGACACCAAACTTCACACTTGAAAGAAACAAACATTTTTCTACACTGAAAATTAACCACATTGGCTATAAAAAAAACCCGACATCAGCTTTTAATCATTCCATTCACTCTTCAGACGTTATTTATGAGACTCAGCCAAACATGATAGACAAAAGCAGCTGTTCCCATGGAGTTGTGCAACAGGAAAAGGATACAGAACAATAAGAAACAGGTTTTAATGCTCATATCATCTGGCATTGGCTATAGAAGTATTGTTTAAAAATAGCATTTGTATATGAGATGTAAATGGAAAGGCGTGTTTCAGCACTGCTAAATGTTTTATAAGATCCTCTGTATACTGAAACACACTTTCATTTTTTATGACTCTGGAGACGTTTGATAGTTTGCCACTGCTGCTGCTGAGATTTAGAGTTATCATAATATTGTTTTTAAGTCTTAAGTTTTGGCTTCTTTAGTTTTTATAGTTTCTGAAGTTGAATTTGTAATTTATGTTCAGAATGAACCTCTTCCCTGGTTTAATGGGTTATTCTCTCTAACTCATTTTCAAATTATAACCAGATTATATGTACGCTCTTGCATGAAGACAGATTTTTAAGGAATGTCTGTAATCTTAAGTAAACAGAATTTACCCCTCCTTCTGCCAGTTCAATGGCCCCAATTGTTTTCATCAAAATGGAAATGGAGGAGGCAGGGCCTGTGATGTATGAGGAGCCTGTATCAATCACAGCAGTACAGCCATCTTTGCAAAACAGAATATCTGCTCCAACAGACACCCTGTAGAGAAACAATGTATCATTGAGGTAATTTAAACAGATTCTCATTTTAAAATATAATATTATGTGCTATTATTAGCTTAAAAGTGAAGAAATACATAAATAGAAACCAGAAACCTTTGGTAGTTATCTACAATCTGGTGCCTGTACCATGATGGTGGCTGAACAAACTCAGGATTACAGGATTAGTTTTGGGTTGACAAAACCAAATCAGTGCAGTCAGGCTTTTTTGGTACCATGGCTCAATTTTCTCTGTAAAATCAGGCTTTGATTCTGAATTTATATGCATGTGCACATGAAGGTGGGATATCAGTAGCAAGCAGCCAATCACATGCCTGTTTGTCAGCCACCAATAAACTTTTTATAACATCGATGTAATTTTATTAAACCGTAATCAGTTCACTTAACTGGCTAGCCAGCTAATCAAGCTTCATGGTACAGGCCCCTGGTTCTTCATAAGTAGTTCATTGTTTTGTTCAGTAAATGTTGTCTTGTAGTTGGTCTAGTGTTATTTGTGCCAAACTCGCTGTTTCTTTGTATTGCATGGTGGATTATTTTGTTTTTTCATGTTTATTAAAATTATGCTGCTCTGATCTACTATGCCACTTCTTGTTTTCAATTCGGACACAAATTTTACAGAATACCAGACAACACAAAAATATTTTTTAATCCACTTTTTCCAATAGTATCTGGCTGCAGACTTGCACATGCTAGCTGCAATGTCAGACACAATGCAATCAATGGAGCTAGTGACGTCATTGTGAGTGGTAGGGTTAGGGGTGAGGTTAGGTGTACGCATTAAAAGCATTGCATGCAGTCTTTGCATGTGTGGGCAGGGGTGGGCAAGTTTAGTCATGATATAAAACTCTGTCTGTTGCTTTTCATTAACTATTAGGCCTTAATTAGCTTGTTCATGTGGGTTTGATTAAGGCTAGAGGAAATTAGCATTTTGTCTTGTGGGAATGCTCAACCCAGTTCTGTCAGCTGGCCAGCCTAGATCCATCCCTGTCATTCAGTCTGGTCAGGCGTGTGAGTTTCTACAGTCGCACAATTAGAAGCTGGTTCTGAACCATAAATGTTACACTGACTCCGCAAATCCATTACTCTACCTCAGCCCAATGATAACTTTAATTAAACACAAGTAAGTACTTTACTATGTTAGTATCAAACTACACAGCAAAATCCTCTGAGTAAAAATTACTCAGTTCAGAGTGTATTTGGTCCCTCTCTAAATTGAGTAAAAGTTACTCAGCAGCAGAGTTAAAGTTAATGAGCCAATGAAAGGATTAATTAAGCGATGATTGAGCACTGATGACGAACACCTGCTGTTAATAAGCAGAAACAGAAGAAAATCACAAAACTACATCTACCTTCAGTCACAGCCTTAGATGAAATGAAACACATCGAATCTCTCAAAATCTCAGCAGAGGATCATTAAGCAACTCCACAAACAGCAGCTTTACTTATTACCAACTTGTTTGGCCTTATTTTTGGCAGACTCTACAAAATTCGATATAGTGATATTAATGAGAATTAACTAATAAAATAATGTTTTACAACAATAATAAAAAACAACAGCAGTTTTTGTGTTTTAAGATGTCACCATTGAGGAGAACAGTAGTTGCTTTACTTGGGCTCTTCGATTCGATGTCTAATGTTTGTCTTTTTGCTTGCGAAATAGTGAGTTATGACAAGCACTGCATAAAGAAACCAATTGTGACCAGGATAATAGATTCTGTGGTGATTTAGTTACTGGTCTAACCAGTAAGATTGATTTTGATCTGTTAAGTTTGAATGGTGTCTTATCATGAAATTAACACTGTGTATCAAGCGAATGGAACTCAGCAATATTATCAAGTTATAAAATGCACGGAACATCTAACACTCAAAACCCACAGACATAAATAATCAGCGTATGCTTCACAATGATGGTGAGGTGTTTTTTTTTTCTTTCTGCAGTGCATGCTGGGAACTATGGATAAACGTTGTATGATTCTCCTAGCATGAACTGCAGCAAAAATATCTAACCATTGTTGAGATGCATACGCTGATTCTTGATGTCTGTGTCTTTAAATTGATTCAGATGCTCAATGCATTAAAAAAAATAAATAAATTATACCACAGTTGAGATCCATTCTCTTGAAAAACACAGATTTTTGTCTCTTGAGTGATAAACCATCATTTTAACATCATTTGCAATGCTAACATCATGCAAAGTTAAAACTTATAAATATTAAGAACCAATACAGGATGATTTAACCTGATCCTATTCACCCTCTTTATACTTGTCATAACAAGCAAAGAAACAACATTAGTAATCGAGTCAAAGAGCCCAAGTAAATCAACTACTGTTTTCCACAATGGTTACATCAGAAAAAAAGGTTTTCTGTTGTTGTTGGTTTTTTTTTATTGTAAAACGTAAATAACTAAAACATTCATTCTCAATAAATCGCATATGGATTTTTGTGGACATCAGAGTCAAAGAGGTTAGTCAAGCAGGTTAGTAATAAGTGAATCTGCTGCTGTTGTTTAAAGTCAGTTGTAATTTTGTGTTTCTCTTCTGTTTCTGCTTATTAACAGCAGGTGTTCGTCATCAGTGCTCAATCATCGCTTAATTAATCCCTTCATTCTCTCATTAACTTTAACTCTGCTGCTGAGTAACTTTTACTCAATTTAGAGATGGACCAAATACACTCTGAGCTGAGTAAATTTTACTCAGAGGATTTGGCTGTGTATCTATCCCCTACAGACATGCTCCTGCAGGGCCTATGATACATCTGTGGGAACAATGGGCCATTCCCAGCACACACCAAATCTACATAGACTCGGTCCAGCCAAGGCCAGGTATGGCCATTTGTTTGTTTCCTTGTTTGTTTGTTTGATTGTTTGTTTGTTTTTGAAGAATTCTGCATTGTATGAAGTGCTATAGTCTAGAAATAAAGGTGACTTGACTAAAATAGTGGAAGCAGCTCTTGCTAGACACCACGATTGCTTACATAACCAGCATGTTATGTTAATTAGCATTTTTACTGGTATTTGCAGGCTGCAAAAAAAAAGGCAGGTTTCTGAGGGCACCTCCAGTAATAGAAAATGGGTACATTTGATCATCCTACATGAAATATCCACCCCTGAGACTTTACATGTATTATAGGAGTAATGCTATGTTTCAGATTAAATGAAATCAAATTAGAATTTATTCCTTTTTGCAAAAAATGCAGCTACTAAATAATACCTAATAAAGGCTATTTCTGAGATGCCATTTGCTTTAGAGTACAATAATGTTATCTTATTTATAGTTTTCGGCAGCTCAAAGGCAGTGGTGTAAAGTAACAAATACTCAAATTACTGTAATTACTGTTTTTCTTTGGAATTGTAACTTACTAAGTAGTTTTACAGCAGTACTTTTACTTTCCTATGAGTACTTTTCTAGTGCTGTAACTTTTACTCTGCTATTTTCCTTTAACCTGAAGTCACTATTTTATTTTTTCTTGTCCTGCGATTCCTGACCAATCCAATTGCACATAGAAAGTAAACATCATACTGAACCACCTGAAGACATGGGCGCTTTATAAATGCAGCAAACCATTCGGAAGCATTAAAAGTGTCTAAGAAGATGTTTACACGCAATGACAGTGAGACTGTTCAGAATGCATGTCACTGATGAGAAGATGAAGGATGTTTACTGTATGTTATGACTGAAATAGCCAAATAGTCTTAAATAATAACTAAATGCACTACAGAATGTTACGTTTACACACACATGCACAAATTGCATGTAAACGCATCAACCTTTTACAATGTAATACTCTTGAGTACCTTTAAAAGGGCTACTTTTTACTCATATTCTGAGTAATATTTACCACAGATAATTTTACTCTAGTTGCACTACATTTTGGGGAAAGTAGTGGTACTTTTAGTTGAGGATGTTTTTCAGTAATCTTTCCACCACCGCTTAAAGGACATCCAGCATTTTCTGTTTTTTTCTCCATAATTAGCGCAATTACACAAAATATTCACATCAGGTCGTGATTATGCAACTGTTAAGCGCAATTGACTGCACGTGGGTCTGGAAAGTGATATCATTTTGGTTGTGGAAAAAAGAGGTGCCATTATTCTGCTCACAGTTCATCCATGAAATATTAAAAGGCAAATTCTTAGAGTTTGACCATGAATGACTCCTTATGTCTTTCTGCAGTAATAATACATGCATGCATTCTTTAATACTACTGTACTGTATAGGGAAAACAAAAATAAATAATTTGAAGGAACAAAACTCAAAAGAACAATGGCAACAACTAGGCTTGTAATTCTAATGTCACATTAAATAGCAAGTGTACTATAATGTTATTTTCATACTGTGCAAAAACAAAGCAAAAAGCCAAACATACCTCTCACTTGGGTTACACTATGTGCTGTATATGGATTATTTTATTAACTGAAGTGATTTATTTCAGTTAGTTTGAATGGAAGTCATCCAAATCACAAATGCAGCCCATAATTTAAAATTCAGTAGTCACGTGCAGATAATGAAGAAATTATATGGAAATTGTTTGGTACCTTTTTGGGGCCTTGAGTCATTTTTTTCAAGCTTAAAAGCTCCATCACAGAAAATGTATGGAAAAGGACAGCCAACACTGTAAACTTCAAAAGTATGTCTCGCATTTCAAAAAAGAAAAAAAAAATAGTAATACAGATTTGGAACGACATAAGCCTGGCCACATGATTGATTTTCGGGTCAGCTGTTCCTTTAAAGGACAGAGCTAGGACCTCTCTGGAAACGGTTTGAGTTTCTGGTCAAAATTAAAAACGCATGGCTACCGGAGATCTTGTATTAACTGATATAGGATATCTATTACAACCAGAAGTATTTGTAAAAAGTGTGATGCAAAGCAGATGTGGAATGTCAGAAAGAAATCATTATTGTTTTGTGTAATTGATGATGATAATATTCGTACCCTTTCATGATGACCTCCCACTTGCCTTCCGCTTTGGTGTTTATATAATGGAAAGATCCAGTGTGGTAATTCGGATCTGTCCCCCCCAGCACCAGTTCTCCACCAGGGATGTGTGTTGGGTCCCTTAGATACACAAATACAGACAAACATAAATGCACTAATAAGAGACTGGCTTGCAACCAGGTATTATTAAATGATATTTTATTACATGTACAAATGAAGCACATATTAAATTCAGCTTATTCTAATATTATTATAGAATTACATAAAAACAATTCTTTAGTATATACTATACTAAATTATACTATACTTTTTATGTAACTATGCTTTATGCTCTTCACAGTAGCATTTATTTGAACAACATTCAGTTAAAAAAGGCAAACTTTCATTCATTCATTCATTCATTTTCCTTTAGCTTAGTCCCTTGTTTGAACTGCCAACAATTCCAGCACATGTTTTATGCAGTGGATGCCCTTCCAGCCACAACTTATTACTGGGACACACCTATACACTCTCACATTCACACACACAGTCTCACCAGCAACCTTCTTGCTATGAGTCGACAGTGCTAACCACTGAGCCACCATGTCACCATAAAATGCAAACTTGTAAATTGTTCATTCATTCATTCATTTTCTTTTCGGCTTAGTCCCAGCATATGTTTTTACACAGCAGATGCCCTTCCAGCTGCAACCCATCACTGTGAAACATCCATACACACTCATTGACACTCACTGACTGGAGCGTTTTTGAAGCTGCTACAAACGATCTGGATGAGCTCACAGAGACTGTAACATCTTATATCAGTTTCTGTGAAGACATGTGCATTCCCACCAGGACTCAACTCACATACAACAATGACAAACCATGGTTCACTGTAAAACTCAGACAGCTACGTCAGGCCAAAGAGGTTGCTTACAGAAACGGGGAGAGGGCCTTGTATAAGCAGGCCAAATACACACTGGAAAAGGAGATCAGAGTGGCAAAAAGGAACTATTCTGAGAAACTAAGGAGTCCGTTTTCTTCCAGCGACTCAGCATCCGTGTGGAAAAGTTTGAAAAATATCACAAACTATAAGACACCATCCTCCAGCACTGTAGACAACAAACGACTTGCTAACGACCTGAATGAGTTTTACTGCAGGTTTGAGAAAACACCCCACACCCACTCTGAACTGCTCTTCACACCACCATTAACACCTCATCCACCCCCCCGTCTCCCCCACACCTGCACTTCAGTTCAGTGAAGATGATGTGCGCCAGGTTTTCCGGAAACAGAAGAGGAAAAAAGCACCAGGCCCAGATCTTGTAACACCAGCCTGTCTAAAATCTTGTGCTGACCAACTGGCCCCCATCTTCACCCTGATCTTCAACAGATCACTGGAGCTGTGTGAAGTGCCCTCCTGCTTCAAACGCTCCACTATCATACCCATCCCAAAGAAACCAAAACTTACAGGACTAAATGACTACAGACCGGTGGCGCTAACATCTGTGGTCATGAAGTCTTTTGAAAAACTGGTGCTGGCCCATCTGAAGAACATCACTAAACCCTCACTGGATTCTCTTCAGTTTGCCTACAGAGCAAACAGGTCTGTGGATGATGCAGTCAATATGGGACTGCATTATGTTCTGCAACACCTAGACAGACCAGGGACCTATGTGAGGATCTTGTTTGTTGACTTCAGCTCGACTTTTAACACTATCATCCCAAAACTTCTCCTGCCCAAATTAACTCAGCTCTCCGTGCCCACCTCTGTCTGTCAGTGGATCAACAGCTTCCTAACGGACAGGCAGCAGCTGGTAAAGCTGGGAAAATTCTCATCCAGTATCCGCACAATCAGCACTGGCGCCCCCCAGGGGTGTGTCCTCTCCCCTCTGCTCTTCTCCCTGTACACAAATGACTGCACTTCAAAGGATCCCTCTGTCAAGCTCCTGAAGTTTGCAGACGACACCACACTTATCGGCCTCATTCAGGTCGGTGATGAGTCTGCTTACAGACAGGAGGTTAAGGAGCTGGCTGTTTGGTGCAGTCACAACAACCTGGAGCTGAACACGCTCAAAACAGTGGAGATGAAAGTGGACTTCAGGAGAACCCCCCCTGCTCTCCCCCCACCGAGCATCATGGACAGCATTGTGGCAGCAGTGGAGTCATTCAGGTTCCTGGGCACCACCATCTCTCAGGACCTGAAGTGGGACACTCACATTGACTCCGTTGTCAAAAAAGCTCAACAAAGGCTGTACTTCCTTCATCAGCTGAGGAAGTTCAACCTTCCAGAGGAGCTGCTGAAACAGTTCTACACTTCCATCATTGAATCAGTCCTCTGCACTTCAATAACTGTCTGGTTTAGCTCAGCTACCCAATCAGACCTCCGAAGACTACGTCGAATAGTTCGGCCTGCTGAGCGAATCACTGGTACAACCCTCCCTACTCCCCAAGAACTGTACTTATCCAGAGCGAGCAGAAGGGCTGCCAAAATCACTCTGGACCCCTCACACCCAGCACACTGCCTCTTTGAACTTTTACCTTCTGGCCGACACTACAGAGCACTGTGCACCAGAACAGCCCGACACAGAAACAGTTTCTTCCCTCAGGCAATCCATCTTATGAACACTTTATGATAGTAATTGTGACAAACATCACTACTTGCTATACACTTTAGACACATACACTTATTTAAAACATACTTGCATGCCAGTTTGCACATAATAGCTGCACATATAACGCTGTATATAGTAATATACCTGTACATACACCTGTCAACCTGCATATCTGCATTCACTACTTACTTCTATTTTTGAAATATATGTATGTGTGAACATACCTGGCAATAAAGCTCTTTCTGATTCTGATTCTGATTGACACATACTCTACGGACAATTTAGCTTACCCAATTCACCTATAGCGCATGTCTTTGGACTGTGGGGGAAACCGGAGCACCCGGAGGAAACTCATGCGAGCACGGGGAGAACATGTAAACTCCACACAGAAATGCCAACTGATCCAGCCGAGGCTCGAACCAGCGACCTTCTTGACGACCTTGTAAATTGTTATTATATATTTTTTTAAATACTTCTTGTAATGGCAAAGCAGATTTTAAGGCACCAATTTGCAGATTCCAAAATGTCTAAAATTACACATTTCTTATTATCAGCAATGTTGACAGCAGTTATGGCTTTAAATTTTATTTGAAATATTTTGATAAAAAGTTTAAAAGAACAGATTTTTTCAAATTATATGTATTTTGTAACGATGTAAAGGTCTTATAATATGTAATGTTTGAACAATTAAATGCAAAAATGTCATCCGTGATAAAATTCAGAAATATTTAGAATACAAATGAATACAAAATATGCAGTGTATTAATGTTAGTTATGTTAGTGTTTATTCCTTATGAAATTATAAAATGGCTAATAGTTGTCAAAGTGGCATTGTAAATGACAAGTGATAAGTGATAACAATATAATTGTCAAAATTTGCGCTTTGAAGATTTTACAATGTTGTATTTCAAGCCCACAAAATGCTGTTGTTGTATAAATAAATGGCCCAAATTTATAAAAAAAATTGTTTAATTTTTAGTTAAAGTCCCTGTGAATCAAAAAGTATTTAGATGTTAGTATCACTATGTAAGTCTTAAGGATATCTATAATCCAGTGTTCTCCAAAACAGCAAAAAAAAATGTGCATTTAAGATATAAACATGTGGCGACGCGGTGGCGTAGCACAATCGCCTCACAGCAAGAAGGTCGCTGGTTCAAGCCTTGGCTGGGTCAGTTGGGTCAGTTGGCATTTCTGTGTGGTGTTTACTTGTTCTCCCCGTGTTCGCATGGGTTTCCTCCAGGTGCTCCAGTTTCCCCCACATGTCCAAAGATATGCGTTATAGGTGAATGTTCTGCGTTGTGCGAAAGAGATACGTTATAGGTAATGTTTTGTGAATGAGCGTGTATGGATGTTACCCAGTGATGGGTTGTGGCTGGAAGGACATCCACTGCTTAAAACATATGCTGGATAAGTTGGCGGTTCATTCCGCTGTGGTGACCCCAGATTAATAAAGGGACTAAGCCGAAAAGAAAATGAATGAATGAAGATATAAACATCTTAAGCTCACAGTTTGTCCCTTCCATCAAGATCAAAGATTTTTTTTGACATCACCTCGTACTTCTGTTTCTCATCAAATCATTTGACCAATGATTCATTCTGATGGGTATTCTTTTTAGACTTTTATAAAGCATTCGATTCCATATAGAACATGGTTTTATTTTTCACACCCTAGAACTATTTGGATTTGGCAGAACTTTTATACATACTGTAATTATGTTTTGTAAAGACATTAACAGCACAGTGATAGTTAATTCTGATACTTCAAAGAGTTTCAATATTTTTCGAGGATTTAAGGGCTGCCCAATCTCTCTTTTTTATTTCTTTTAGCCACAGTTACTTTGCCTAAGAATTACGCTAGATGATTATTTGAAGGGAATTTTACTATTTGATAGGGAGATTAAAATTGCACAACTTGTTCATGACACCTCATTGTTCTCAGAGGACAAAAAACAGCTGCCTTATGCTACCTAATCTTCATCTGCCTCCAGTTTAAAATCTCTAAATGTGAAATTATGTCAATTCATAAATTGTATAATACATTATTAGAAGGAATTCCAGTTTTTAAAAAAAAGTGTATTAGCAGACATCATTTCAATGTTTCTGATAAAATGATAAAAATAAAGCATATCTTTAATGCATGGCTTAAGAGAGATCTTTCAGTATACGGAAGAGTGTTTTTATCCAAAGTGGACAACCTCTCTCACTTTGTGCACTGTAAAAAAAATGTTGGGTTCCACACAATCGATTTGTGTTGGGACAAAGGAATTAAGTTATCTTATTTGTTTTTACATATTTATGTGGATTGAACATGAAACAAACAAGTTTCCTTCTCCAAAAACTCAAGAATTGTGTTGTTTCAGCTCTTTTTAAATAAGTCAATTGAACAAACAGCAAACATCATTTATTTGAGTGTATACCCTCCTCTTTCTTTATTTGTTAAGGCTATAACGAAAACTCATATTTGGAGTTCATCTGGAAAAATATACCTAAAAAGAAGCGCTTTCTAACCCTAAAAGCGAAGGCAGCATGGATTTTCTGGATTTCGAAAATACTGTGAAAACTTTTCAAGTAAACGGTTCAATAGATGCCTTACAAATCCAGCATCAATGTGGTTTTTCATTCCTAATCATATATTTAATAGTCTCTGTGGTCTATCTTTCCTATTGAAATGCAATTTCCTGCCTGGCAAGTTACCTGTTTCTTTATCCAACTTCCATCAGCAATGTCTTCTTTCGTGGAAAATTTGTTTTGTTCATGGCTTCTCCCCCCACAATATATTTCTTTGAAACAATTCTGACTTAACTATAAGAAATAAAGAAATAATTTCCCTCTAGGTGGTTTAATCATCATTTGAATTGGTTTTTTTATCTGTGTTTAATGATGTTGGCAATTTTCTAAGCTTTGAACAATTCATGAATCTCCATAACTTTTATTTTTAGGTAATATATATATATTTAAAGGCCTTACGGTGGCGCAGTGGATAGCACGTTCGCCTCACAGCAAGAAGGTCGCTGGTTCGAGCCTCGGCTGGGTCAGTTGGTGTTTCTGTGTGGAGTTTGCATGTTCTCCCTGTGTTGGCGTGGGTTTCCTCCGGGTGCTCCGGTTTCCCCCACAAGTCCAAAGACATGCGGTATAGGTGAATTGGGTAGGCTAAATTGTCCATAGTGTATGAGTGTGAATGGGTGTGTGTGGATGTTTCCCAGAGATGGGTTGCAGCTGGAAGGGCATCCGCTGCGTAAAACATATGCTGGATAAGTTGGCAGTTCATTCCGCTGTGGCGACCCCGGATAAATAAAGGGACGAAGCCGAAATGAAAATGAATGAATGAATATATATTTAAGGAATGTAATACTTTGCTAAATGGCTTAAATCTCCTTCATGTTTTCAAATTTGTCTTGCTGCATTTGAGTCTCATGCTTTCTCTCTTAGACTTATACAAAGAACAAGAAAAGCGCTACATTTTTGACATACATTATGACAACCTTTTTAGGGACACGTTATAATCCCTTTTTGAGCTTTTCTTTCTTTTTTTTTGCCTATTGATTATGTAATAGCTTGATTCATGCAAACCGATTCATGCAAACTCCTTTTTTTTTGTTTGTTTATTTCCTTTTTCTCTGAATTTTATTATAACACTTGTAAGATATATAACTATGTTTTATCTCCCTGTTCTTGTATACGTTTTGGCATTTACAAAAAGAAGAAATAAATCTTTTGACCAATCCAATGGTTTCTATTATCTCCCATGCCCAGACCCCTTCAAGACATTTTTCATTTGATGTGCTTGAGCTCAATCTCTCTCACCTCACTGGCAGAGCTGTGATAAAAACGACACACTATTGGCTGTTTAAAAAAAGGGGAGGAGTTACTCTATGTCCTGCCCTGTCTTCATGTTTAAATTAAAATTATGTCACACACTGAATAAAACTGTACATTTCAAAGCACTTCTTGTGACCTTTAACCATACCCTCTATCATAAAATTTGTCTGTCTCACTTACTTTGAAGACACTACATGTACTGTAAATAAAGGCTGACGCTCACCTGCTGTAGTACACCGAGAAAACATTCGCTTTCAGAACATGCTGAGACATGATGCGATCAAACACAGGAGTAATCCCATCAATGGCCACATCTGGATAGCCCATTCCTAGCACACCATCAAATTTGGCAAAGATGAAGGGGATTGCAGGAAGAGCTGTGGCTTCTGCAAAAACCTGCACCACTGGGATGCCGCCCACCTAAAAAGAGAGAGGTCAAGTCATTTCCTTTGTACAATTATCATTCTTGTGCTTACACACTATAAGCATTCCATTTGTATTGTTGGCAGGTCAAATTTGGTGCATAAGAATCTGGACTTGGTTGTCCATATGCCTTATAACTCTGTTCGACTTGGCAATCTAGATGACTGTCAATATATTTTGCTTGATCCGATGAAGCATGAAAATACCATCCTAATGCATTCCACTAAAAATCATTTGATGAATCAAGATTTATAATAGAAAATCTGTGTGTGAAAATCAATTTGGGTTACTCACTACAACCACGTCCTCACTCAGAAAGCCCCGGACATTTCCAGAAGCATACTGGATGGAAAATCCTGTGCCGTTGAAAATATGTGTGAGGGATTTGGAAGCATCATACCTGTTGTGTGTGACTAAAAAAAAACATATGGAGAAAGGAAGATGCAAATAAGCAAATGTTGGTTTAGGTTTTTTATGACATGTAGATAACATGTGACCCTGCACCATAAAGTCATCAGAAGTCATAAGTATAAACGTTTACATCATCTTGTGTAATCATTATACAGTACATTATACTGTATATGATGTTATACATCACTTGGAAGTTGAATAAAATAAGCTTTCCGTTGATTTGTGGATTGTTCGGATAGAAACATATTTCGCTGAGATACAACAATTGAATTTCAGGAATCTGAGGGTTAAAAATGTGTATATATATATAAAGAATTTAGAAAACTGCATTTAAAGCTGTCAAAATGAAGTGCTGGCGATTGATGTTACTAAGAAAAATTAGGTTTTGATCTATTTTACAGTAGGAAATGTACAAAACAAATTTCATGGAACATGATATTTACCTAATACTCTAATTATTCTTTGGATAAAAGAAAAATCTATCATTTTCACCCATACAATTTATTTTTTAGTTATAGCCAAATACAATTGTGCAACAAGGTTTTGTGGTCCAGTGTCACATTTTACAATAACTACACAGTAAAATATATCTGTTATTGAACAGTTTCTGTATTTTGGGATTCACAAGTGTTTCCAATAAACTGTTTTATTTACGATTGTGAATTGCATTATAAGATGTTAATCTCTGCTCTGTTGACTTTTGATGTTGAAAATTCAAGTCTACTATTTAACAAAGTGACTTTTATTGTCATTTTAGTAGTTTGAAATAATATAATGTGTAAGAAATATATAGACAAATGAGTCTGTAAAATAACAGAAAACGCACAGCCAGTTTATTACAAGGTTTTTTGTACCATACTAAACAACACCAATCCAGACACTATATCATTTTAAACTATTAGAAATGTTAATAAAAGTCACTTTTTTTACTTTTCGAAGTTAAAAGTTGTTGGAAGAAAGATCAGGGTCCCATATTGCAATTCAAAAGCATCAATAAACAGGGAAAATTTTTAATTAAAAACGTGAATCACAAAATATAGAAAATTTACGAATCTTTTTTACAGTAAGACTTACAGCAGGCTGTGTACAAAGGGGAACAACTGTGTGAGGGAACCCAGAGATTGGCAGAACCCGTGTCAAACACAACATTGAACATCTGAGCTGGTGAACCAATGCTGATTTCACCAAAATATTGAGTCTGAAAAACAAGAAAAATGTAGATTACATGTACTGCATACAGGCTCTGAAAATGTATTTCTTCCCACTTATTACATCTAAGTAGTTGATCAGAGGTGTCGGAGCTGTGCCGTTAGTGGGTGACGGTTCTTGATATTTTGGCAAAATCTCAGAAAACACTTGAGCTGGCGTGACATGCATTTCCTTCAGAGTTTCTCGTATGGAAGGCATTTTCTTTAGTTTTACCCTAGAAAGAAAGTTGTGTTACTTTTATGATTAGATTCAATATATTATTATACAACATCGAGAACACAAAGTAGTGAAATGGTGGAAATTAACCAGTATGTGATACCTAACGACTTCCAGCATTCTTCAAAATATCATCAACAGAATAAAGTCATAATAAAGTCAAACAGGTTTGAAACAAGTGGAGGGTGAGTAAATGGTGACAGAATTGTCTTTTTTTTGGCTGAACTATCCCTTTAAATTGCATTTTGCAATGTATTTTGGGATTTGAAATTTGTATTTGCATATATTGTCTTTAATATGTAAAAAAAATATATATTTCCTTAAGCCATTGACATATTTACAACATTTATTTAGCATAAATTTGATATTTGTCAAATTATTTGAGATAAAAAACAAAATAATTGATTAGCTGTTTATTTTTTCACATAATTTAAAATATAAAGGCATCTATTTTTAAGTGCTGCGCAAAAATTTATCACGATTAATCACATCCAAAATAAAAAAATGTTTAAATAATATATGTGTTTTATATATTTATTATCTGTATATAATACTCATTCATACATAAAAACAATTCTATACAAAACAAAAACAATAATTATGTATCATATGTATATTCTCAGTGAATATAGCCAATATCTTTTTTTATTAAACAGTTTTATCTATTAAAATAAGGTTTTGGTCACCTAATATCTTTAGGAATAGAAAGGTAATACATTTAAATTCCAAAATTATTAATACTATTAATAAATAAATAATTATTATTAAATAATAATTTTATTATTTATTAATAATATATATTTTATTATTAATTATTATTAATAAAAAAAAAAAAATTTCTACAATTGTTTTTATTTTGTATGTTTCTCTTGAACTTACCTGTTTATTAACATTTAATTTAATATTTTCCCCCAACATATTAATTTAGATGTATGAATTTTTGGTCTGTGATTGTTTTTTGTTAGATGGATCCAGTTTGGACTTTGAGACTAATCTAATGTATATGTACAAATATATTATTGTAAAGTATCCTAAAGAAAATATTAATTTAAAAGTGTTCTAAACGAATATATGCTCAATATATATATTCATTCATTCATTTTCTTTTCGGCTTAGTCCCTTTATTAATCTGGGGTCGCCACAGAATGAACCGCCAACTTATCCAGCATATGTTTTTTACGTAGCGGATGCCATTCCAGCTGCAACCCATCACTGGGAAACATCCATACACACCTATTTGCACTCATACACTACGGACAATTTAGCTTACCCAATTCACCTATACTGCATGTCTTTGGACCTGTGGGGGAAACCGGAGCACCCAGAGGAAACCCACGCAAACACAGGGAGAACATGCAAACTCCACACAGAAACGCCAACTGACCCAGCCGGGGCTCGAACCAGCGACCTTCTTGCTGTGAGGCGATTGTGCTACCCACTGCGCCACAGCGCTGCCCATATATATATTATTTTAAAATAATAAATATATTATTTATTGCCCATATATATATTATTCAAAGCTTTATTTTCGATGTGATTAATTGCAGTTAATCTTTTCCCAGCACTTTTTTCTTGTCCAGAGTTAAAAAAAATAAATAAATAAAAATCTCTTAGCACCCTTTTACTTTGTGTTACAGTCCCCAGACCCCAATTTGAAAAACACTGAGTTAAGCAAGGAAAGATATTTAATTAGTAAAACAAATGTGCTCCTGCAGATGTAAAAACCTACAATGGTACATGATGTTTAAATCAGCTGTTCCAACTTCAGTCCTGGAGACCTCTCGCACTGCACATGTCTCTTTTATTTTACACACAAGGTTCAGGTCATGGAGTGTCTGCTTACAAACTGATGATCTAAATCAGGTGTGTTAAATAAGCAAGACATGCAAAATGTGCAAAGTTGAAGGTCCTTAGAAGTGGAGTTGGAAACTACAGCTTTTTTAAAACCACATTATCTTTTTATTATTATTATTAGTTGTAGTAGTAGTAGTAGTATGGACATGCCATGATGTTACTATGTTCTTTGATTCATGAATACCATTCCTACAGTACCATGATAAAATGAAGAGATCAGTTTTAAAAGCCTCCAAGTGCATTTTTCTTAGCCTCTTATGTTTATGTTCAGTTTAAAGACAATGAAAAGAAAATAAGTGTAAAATACTGAACCTACACACAACAGCTTAAGAAAAAATGCTAATTATAAATGAAAATCTCACATTTTAGGGTTTTGCATCTGCACTCTTCAAATATCATATGAGAAAATAAACTGCAAATATACTGAAGCAGGATGCTTTTTCCATTTAGGAGGAATATGTTCACTTACCTCCATAAGGCCTTTGTGCTGGTCACTGAGAGAGACAGAACTAGAAGAGTCAAGCAGTAGATTTTCATTCTCACTGATGGATCTAATCACTATCCTGCAAACCAGTAACTCTGTGGCACACGTCTTATACCCTGACACGTCTTATACCCACTGGTTCGCAAACTTCTCTTTTGCTTTGCTTTATTTAAGAGACTTTCCTGTGTTTTTATACTATTTCTCCTATATATGCATATTCTGACCTTGACACAAACCCTTAGCTTTCTCTGTCCTCTAGCCCACCCCACCTCCCCCTTTCCTTCTGATAAATGCTCAGTGAACAGGGTGACCTCTTGTTCCAGGGGAACACATCACACACAGTGATTTAAGACCACTTCAATTAATAAAATCAATCTTGTGTGGCCCTAAAGAATGTTTTAAAAGATTGTGTAAAAATTCCTTCAAGTTGGTTAGTTGTTTTTGTTGTTGTTGTTGTTGTTATTGTTGTTGTTGTTGTTGTTGTTGTTTTTCAAAAACAGAGTAAAAATGAAGATTTAACTATATAAAAAGTACAGGTACATATCTTTAAATTCTCACTGGTCACTTTATTACTGATTAAATGCTCTTTAAAGGTGCCATATATGCATTGCTGATATCAACATATAAGGTATGTGGTTTAATAGGGGCAAACATTATCCAGAAATGGTTTTACAGGTCAACTTCTTACTTTAGGAATTAGCCCTATATGATATGGTTGGTTTTGACCATATTTGGAAGGGTCATGAATATTAATGAGCTCTACTCATGTTAGTGTCTGATCCACACAAAGGGATGTACTCTGAAATACACACATGCAAAATAATCATATTTCAGTTGTCAAAATATATTTTAAGAAATTGAGTAAATTTGTTGTTAAATTAATCGTTTCAGTGCAGAGAGGTTTGTTTTAGCTAGAAGGAGTAAGCTATTTTTTATGCCACCAGAGTAACCTAGTTTGCTCCTGGGTTGTGTTATGAATGAAATATAGACCAGTTTATAATTATACTCAACAAAACGGACAGACAGTGATGTTGACAACAGAGTTGCATGTTTTAAAAAAAATTATATTACATCCACATAAACCATGTTTTTTGTTACGTTTATTGGCATCCTTTCATTCCAGAAAAATGACTGTTAGAGCTGAGTGATATGACATGATCATGAATTTGTATATTATATTGAGTAGTTTATTACAAACATACACGTGTCTGTTCCTCATTCTAAACATACAGTATGTGGCAAATTTCACAATATACACAAGCAAAAAACAAGCAAAAAATACATTTAAACAGACCTCGTGGCTCTACAGGGTGGCATTGAAGTTATCAATTTATCTAAATCAAAAAATGCAAAGTGCAGCAGGTCATTAGAACACGAGGCGTCCCAGGACACATAAACATTGCACAAAAAACTTGCTGCCAATAAAAAAAGCAGCCTCTTAATGGCAAAAATGCATTCGGTGTGTTCAGGGCCTAAGGAAAAGAAAACTCTGAACAGAAAAAGCACGCTACGTCAATTGCATCTTTTTCATTCTCCAATCAAATGAAAGCAGGGGCGGGGTTTCCATTGAGGTGACAGCAATGTTTGTGTTGTCAAGACAACTATGGAGACTTTTAAAGATGGAGGAAAGACTATGGTCGCTTTTTCGAGTTATTCAGAGCTGTATGAAAACAATTGTAGCAAAATCAACAGCAGCACTCGCTCACAATATGCTGCTGATTCAGTCGTTGCCTAGCGACATAAAAAGCGCAGTGTTGTTTTTTTTCTTGTCATCAAAAAAAGGCAGTGCAGTGTGCCTCGCATTCTCAGAATGGAAAAATGTGTTCAGTGTGATCGGCCCCTAACTCTTCCTTAAAGTTTTTAAAATGAGAGGCCCCCATACATAGTAAGCATAGATTTAATTCAATTCAATTCAAGCTTATTTATATAGCGCTTTTTAGAGCAGCTTAACAAGCAGCTTAACATGTTCTAGTAAAGTCCAGATTTCAGAGTTGAAGTTCAGTTTAGTTCAGTTCAGTTCAGTGTGGTTTAAGTTTCACTGCTGAAAGTTCAAACACTGAAAAGCAAATCCACCGAAGCGCAGCTCCACAAGTCCTGATCCGAGCAAGCCAGTGGCAACAGTGGAGAGGAAAAAAAAAACTTCACCAATTGATGAAGTGAAGGGAATAAAAAAACCTAGAGAGAAACCAGGCTCTATTGGGCACGATCATTATTCTTCTGGCCAAACTTCCTGTGTGGAGCTGCAGTCTAGGCGGCGGAGGCTGGAGAAGCTGGACGTTCATCGTGAAAAGCTGCAGGTGTGGTAGGGCACCGGCGGGAGGTCAGGCTGGCCCACATGATCAAAGCGTGGACTTGTTTGTCACTGTGGCCTTTCAGGAATCAGTCTCATGCACTCCATTCCTCCATGACCACCACAGCATCAGCTCGGGATACGGCCTGGTCCAAGATACCTTGGGATCATCTCTTCACAGGTCTTGGATCACATCAATGGCGCTGCATAGTCTGTAAGGGCCTCGCGATGAGTATCCCCAGGTGGAAATAGAAAATAATTAGCGTAGCTGCTGTTCATAGTGTATTTAAACGAGATGCAAAAATGTATTGTTATAGATGAAAATAGTAGTTAGCAGATAATAGCAAATAGATAAACTTAAAAAATTAGGGGCCAAAATATTCATTGTTGTAGTCGCAACAGGAAACGTTGTAGCCAATCAAACACTACATGTGTTCATTTGCGGATTTTCAATCTATGGCACCTCTAAATTATCTTAGATCAAATAATCTCAGCTCAAATCATCTCCAATTGGTTTCTTAAACTGAGTTCAGGCACACTCTCCAAATGTAAATGTAGATTAAAGACATGTCTTTATACCCAAGCTTTCATATAATGCATCTCATCACTCTTTACAGTCATGTCAAATCAAATAATTGTTTATCTTTGCTTGAAATGTAATGAATAGGTTAATTTTGAAATGAAAGGAATATGCTCATTTTTCTCTATTTGCTTTCTGTCTTTGCTTCTGGATACCCATTCTCTGGTAGCTGAGATTATGTCAGCTCCAGTTAGGATCAAGCTTCTCACAAAGATTTCAGATGACCTAAAAACCTGATATGATGACAGTACCCGCAAAGACCTCACAATTAAAAACTCTAAATCACTAATAAACCTTAAAAAATCCTTATATCATAATCATGGCTTTAAACATGTTTTGTCTTACTTAAATACCTGCATGGTTGTATTATTCCAGAACTAGTCATATGGACATTACTTAAATAAATACTTAAATATAACATCTGACACATGATTCTTAATCACAAAGTATAGCAACATGATTACTTTAAGTAAAGCTGCTTTGAAATTATATACGGACATCCAGGATGTGCTGTAACGGGAGATTTACAACACTCCCATTCAAATTAGCAGCAATCGTGTGACACTGCCATGTTAGTGTGGACCAAAAAAAAAAAAACAATTACAACAATCTAACCCTAACCTACCCCTTACTTGTTTAATCCTCAAAAATAACCTTTAAAAATTAGGATGGTTCGAATTTAAAAGGGATGCTAGCAATGTGCAAAGTGGCCGATGAGTGTATTTTATAACATATTTTAAAATTTCATGTAACTGTGACGCAAGTTTTTTTTTTTTTATTGTTTGTTTTTCTGATTATTTGATTTTTAAAAGTTCAGAAGAACACCATTTGTTTGAAAGGTATATGTATTGTAACATTGTCTTAACTATTAATAAAATTGTTAATTAAAAGAGTATCAATATACAAATTTAATCTTATATGTCTGGTCTCACATTTACATCAATGACCACATCACTGACACAGTGCTGACGTCATTTGTTTTGTTTTTAAGGGCAGTGACGCATGCAATTCTGGATGATCCTTGACCTTTAAACTTAGGGGCAACGTGGAACCCTAGAACTGGGTTTCCCACAGTAATGGGCAATGCCCAGTCTCCTTCCGTGAAATTCCCTCATGGGAAGCTCCATAGGTTGGTGCCATGACTAAAATCTGTTTTAATGTTTATCTTAAGTGGGCTGAATTTTTAAAGGATATTAGTGATGCGAACCAGTTTAGTTAGCCACTTCTGAAGAAGTAACATAATTCTGCCTAAAGATAAACTACACCTGCCCTTTGTGATATGATGTTCATACTTTGCCATTTGATGACATTCAATATAGTTGGAGGGGAACACCAACCATGACAACTGGCATCTTATTTGGGCTCACAGCTGGTCTATCACATGCCTGTTAAACTGCCTACAGTGACTAAAACATAGTAATGTTAGATTATATTTCAGAATTCATACTAAAATATGCAGTGCACCTGCCATAATCAACAATTGGCACCAGGGCCTGATTAAGAACCCAGACGCCCCTGCAGGGCACAGTGTCTTGTGTATAGTTCTTACTTACATTAACCTGCCTAACATCTTATCTACACTTGCCACTTTGTTGCTAATATGATGATTTGACACTTGCTGATGTTATTCAAATGAACAGCTGCTCAAGTTGCCCACACAGTGGATATCTGGTTGCACTTACCCATTTCAACCACTAGATGTCATATTAGAAAACTGGTATAAGGCACATAGGGCAACAACTAATATGATCAATTCCTATTACTGTATCTTTACGCATATTATTTATTAAAATCAGCGTCAAAGTACTGAACAACAAATGTGTTGATTTTGAGAGAGAGAGAAAATGTTATTTTATTCTCGTATTGTCTTTGGTCAGCAATATCAAAATAACATTTAAAATGTAAGATAAATGACTTGGGTCGTAATTGACAAATTATGACAACAGACTGGCCTACTTCTTGTTCTATAAAGGGGAACTAAAAATGCTATATGGCCATGGAAGGCTACTGAAAACGATTGAATCTGTGTAGTAGGCCTAGTTTCGGCCCAGTATTTATTTATTTTTGCAGAAGGTGTTAAGAGTTCATGTACATTCTTTGGTACTGTGCTGGTAGCTTCTTGTTTCACGTAAAATAATGAAAACACCCAATAGGGGGGAATCAGTAAAAAAACCATACAAATACTCGTTAAAATATACATGTTTGGGTTTTACGTGACAACTTAATCTTATTTATTCCGCAGCAGAACCACATCCGCTCCTCAGTCCTGTGTAGCATCTTCACAGAAGCTGTCGCGCGCGCTGCACGAGCGTGCACTTTCACAACCCTGGGGCGGAAGTGACGCGACTGGTTCAGCTGATCTTCAGAGTTGTGCTCGTGCATTCATTCAAACGGCTGACTTCTGGAGCGCGCGGAAGGAAAGGGTTGAAGTCCTTCTAGCTCAAATTCATGTTTCATCCGATTATTGTATGATTCTGTAACCCAAATAGAAAGGTAAGAAACTATTAAATGCGACATTTGTATTTTTAACCAGTGCCATGTGGTAATTTCCTCTTAGCTAAACCGAACTAACGTTGTAGCAAATGAAGAAATAAGGCGGATGTATTGGGCTTTAGCAGATACTTGAACAAATGCTCCGTTGGTAATTTTGTAGTCTACAGTTACCACTTTTATGTCAGCTGGAAACGTGTATTGTAATGTTTCGATAAGGCCAACAACACTCTAATATTTATGTTAGCATAGTGGCTACACCAAACAAATGACAAAACTAGCAAATGGGGTTTTAAAGTCACCTTAAAAAGCCCAAATCTTTAGATAACAGTGTAATATTAATAACAATGATTCTTTTGTAATGTAACCAGCCTAGTGGGTCTATTGCGATAAAGGGTAAACACAAAACACTTCCTGAAATATGAAATGCCAGTAAGCCACAAATTACAGTAAGTTTTTTTTTTTAAACAACTGGAGTTTATATTTTAAAGTGTCACTGCTTGTGTTAATATGTGAGGCAGGAGTCAAAGACGAAAGTGACAGTTTGTATCTGTTATTTTGAAACCCTTGTTTACACAGACATGTTGGATGATGGTAAGAATATCATGGGACAGTCATGTTTTTATCTATATTAATCTTGTCATGAGTAGCCATAAGTTGCTGATAAATAAATCATAGCACAATTCAACTACAATATGACAATTCCGCCTGTGACTGGTGAGGTCATTTGGCTTGTGTGTTGTGCAGTGTACAATAGGCATTCGGGTTTAGAGCTGTTGTCTCAGTAATCCATGTAAAACCATTGTGTCATTAGACTGACAAATTGCCTGCTAGAGTGAAAGTGTAAAAGTCTTCTAAGCTCCTGGAGTAAATCTCATTCGGCTCTGTCTTCTAGGTCTGACTGGAAACCTTCTCATTGAATGTCAGATTAACAGCTCTAATAATCTCATAATAATGTTACGTCTGAGGCCTTTGAGCTGTGTAGGTGAAGCTTATTGGTTCAAAACAATGGATATAAAAATCAATAGTTCCCCAGAAATATTTAGCTGTCAACCTGTTGTTCTAAACCCATATCTTCTTTAGCACAGAAAAAGAGATGTTTAGTAGAATGTTAAAGCAGTTTTTTATTCAATAAATGTGAATATTCACTAAAATGACAACTAATATATTGTTTTAAATGTATTGTTGAATAGAGTTTTTCACCATCCATTACTCCATGTAATTAAATTTTCTCTCTCTCCTCTTTGTACTCTGTTTTGTTAATTGACTCATATTTTGTGATTTAGTAGCGTTTTTTTTATAATGAGGTAATTAAAAAAAAAAGTAAATATGCTGCTGTTTTTTTTTTAAGTGAAGCGTCTACAGAAAATAAAAAAATTGCCTTTTTGACTAATTTACAGTTGTGTTCATCAACGTTCCTTGCCCCTGTAAATAGATAAACTATAATACTTTATTTCAGAAAGAGAGCTGTTTTAATTTGTAATACTTTTCACAATAATAAAGTTATAGTAGTTTTGATCAAAATAGACAACCTTATGTAAGCTAAAAAATTACTATTCATAATTATTCATATTAATATTTGGTTGGTAGTGCAAAGCCTTTCACACCCATGTAAATAGGGTATTCTGCACCACAGCTTTAACAATAACTACACAAAGGAATGATACTCAGTAAATTGTTTTTTAGAGTTTTTTTTGTTTAGGTGATTAATTAAAAAATATATAATAACACTGACAGACATTAATAATTTGATCTTACTTGAAGATACTTTAATATTATTAATGTAACTAACATTATAGCAACATTTAATAAACAATGTTTAATAACAACAATGCAAAGTTGTGAATGCTAATATAGTTAATCTAAGCTATTTTATTGTATCACTCTTCAGTGCCCAAAAATACATTTTTCAAAAAACGGCCCTTAGTAGTGAGAAAATCTAACTATTCTTTTAACTCAAGATTCAAGATGCCGTATTGGGCACACAAGACTTATTGATGGATATCTACTCAAAGGAGAAGTTCCTCCAAAATGTCAATATTGCAATAGCAAACAACCTGTTAAACATGTTCTTTTGGTTTAATGTTTTCAGACACTGATTTTTTTTTTAAATTATTATTATTATTATTTTTTATCTGGAGAGACTTTAAATTAAGTATTTTTAAATGAGAGTCCTTTAAAAATGGAGGAATGTTTATCGAAAGTAAATCTTAAAAAACTGTTTTAGATTTTTATCTTATCTGATGTTAATATCTTTTTATTGTTATAAATCTTTTTTTATTTTAGAAAAGTGATATTTATAAAATGTTTGTAAATTTGATCTTTTTCTCGAAGACATAGCAAGAGAATCCGATATTGAAATAATTGCAAAACTCTTGCTCTTTTTCTCTTGGTGGGAACAGGCCTTTTGACTTCAGCCATGAGGAGACAGGAGTGAAGAATCTGTTCTCTGCTGGAGTGTGAGGTTGGGTGAAGGATGCTGGAGGAGAGTGATGGAGAGACGGAGGAGATGGGAGGAGGTAGAGGAGGGGGTCTTCAAATGGAGGTTGAGAGGCTTATGGCTGAACTCCAGGAGGCCAACGAGGAGAAGTTACAGGCTGCACGGTATGGCCTGGCCGTTCTGGAGGAGAGCGCTGCGCTGAAGACCAAGCACAGCCAGCTGGAGGA
This sequence comes from Danio choprae, assembly GCA_903798125.1. Lineage (NCBI taxonomy): Eukaryota > Metazoa > Chordata > Actinopteri > Cypriniformes > Danionidae > Danio > Danio choprae. Next base: position 1,323,814 of record CAIGQW010052479.1, on the reverse strand, counting down.
GGAACATGAGGCCCTTAAGATGGAAGTGCAGCAGCTCAGAGAGGTACGTCAAGAGAAGGGGTATAATTGATGGCTGAAAACAGATGAAGTTGTTGCTGAATACTATGTCATTATCTTATGTAATATGTCATGTGGTTACTTGAACTGTTTATGTGGGTGATTGTATTTTTTAACCCAAATGTTTTTTCCCCCAGTTTTGGTTCAATACTCAGCTGTTTAGAAGCCAAAATACAATTAACATTTGATTTGCCTCTCTTTTTTTTGTCAAAATAACAACGAAGAATTAGGAAGACATTTCATTTAGCTCTTTTACAACCAGCCTGGGGATATTTTAATTTGCTCTTTTTCTGTTGAATGTTTTTAAGCAGTGTTTTCCTTGTGAGATTCATATCCCTTTTGCTTGACAGATAGATATTTTGCATACTCAAATGTTTTATCTGGAAAGTACACTTTACTTCCAGTGACCTATTTTCTTTGTTTGTCCGTGTTATGCAGGATTTGTCATTTTACATTACCAAATTTGTGTGTGAGAAGAGCTTTTAAAGCCTAATATGTAAATCTAGGTTCTTCTTTGGCACCTACTTCAGGGTGTCCATCGTGTCTTAACGTATTAAAAGTTGATAAATCAAGAGAAATTTAAGGCTCATAAAAAGTCCTAAATTATATTTTACAAGGTATTCAATTTAGCATAATATTTGTATGTATAATAATATAATTGTAGTTTATAATTATATTCTGCTGCTGTGTAGTTTATAAAGTTAGATTTGCTAGATTTGACCTCACTACTTTCTTTACTGCAGTAACCAAGGCATAACCGTTATTTCTGCAGTTATATAGGCTGGATTATCATTTTTATTCAGTATATGAATGTTTTAGTTTAGGATTAGTTTCTTAAAATCAATATTTAGTAAATATACTGTCATTTAAAAATTTTACTGGTTGAAACCCTAAGTGTTTATGAGGTCTTAAAATGTATGGAAAGAGTCTTTAAAGAATCTTAAAAAAGATCTTAAAAGGTATAATTACTGTATATACTATGTAGTAAGAAAATTATACCTTTCTGCATGATATAGTTTTAAAAAAAAAAATAATTCTTTAGTTTGTTTCATCAAGCACTAAAGACCCATCCAATAGCCTGTATTTTTACATTTTAACATAAGCAATGAATATTTGATTTGCTGAAACTGCTAGAGCTTTGCAAGAAATAGTCAGCTCATTTGTTTACTCTGATTTAAAAAAAAATAACAACAGCAAAACACTTTCCAGTTGCCATTTTTCCAGTTGCTATTTTTCTTGTGTTTGACATTACAGAGGTTTTGTATGGACACTATCATTTTATGATGCTATTAATAGAGCACTGTTTAGACAGCAGTTTTTGCGGTCTATGGCCAGAGTTGAAAACATTTAGCCTGGAATCCTGGTATGCCTCAGCATATTTGGCTCTCTTTGTTATCCGATTTATTACATAAATCTGTCCCCCAAAATCCCTGCTTTTAGATGTTTAGAGTATTAGAATTTAGCAGCATATTTAGCCCATTACATGTGCCCATGTATTATTATTTATTGGCAAACTACAGCTAATATGTGACTCATTTTATAAAAAATTCACATGTGACACATGGCTGATGCACTGCCTCTGGTATGAAGATTAGGCTCATGTATTTCTTTCTCTCCCTCTGTGTGTCTGATTAGTAGAGCATGAAATTATCAAAGTAGGTGAGTGTGGTAGAGTGAGATGACTGGAATGAACAGATCTGTGTCCGATGTGCTAGAGAAAGCATGTCTGGTAGTTATAAGGTCTACAGATGTACATGTAGATGTGGTTCGCATTGCATTTGCTTTTTAGACTTTCATGATTCTACTAGTCAATATTTGGAGATATATATATATATATATGAGCAATATCGCACGAGTAGCAGTGGGATATGGCTGTATATCAGCACTGGTGGGAGGTGTGTGTTGGCAGGCCGAGTGCCTTAGCATTCAATTCAAGTCAAGTTTATTTATATAGTGCTTTTTACAATGTAGATTGTGTCAAATCAGCTTAACATGTTCTAGTAAAGTCCAGATTGCAGAGTTTAGTTCAGTTTAATTCAGTGTGGTTTAAGTTTTACTGCTGAAAGTTCAATACTGAAGAGCAAATCCACCGAAGGATCAAGCGTAGACTTGTTCGTCACTGTAGCCTTTCAGGAAACAGTCTCATGCACTCCATTCCTCCATGACCACCACAGTATCAGCTCGGGATACGGCCTGGTCCAGGATACCTTTGGATCATCTCTTCACAGGTCTAGGATCGCATCGATGGCGCTGCAAATCTGTAGGGACCTCGGGATGAGTATCCCCAAGTGGAAATAGAAAATAAAGAGAATAATTAGTGTAGCTGTTGTTCATAGTGTATTTAAACCAGAAAGAAAATGGATTGTTATAGATGAAAATAGCAGTTATATAACAAATATGCAAAGCATATGAGAGTTTCTAACACAATGGCTGGTGTATTAAGACAGGAGGAGCACACTAATACATCATACCGTTATGCGATGCATTGAGTGTATGCTTTACTGTAAAGATAGGTCTTTAATCTAGTTTTAAATTGAGAGGGTGTGTCTGAGCCTCGGACATTATCAGGAAGGCTATTCCAGAGTTTAGGAGCCATAAATGAGAAGGCTCGACCTCCTTTACTCAACTTTGCTATTCTGGGTACTACCAGAAGCCCTGCGTTTTGAGATCTTAAAGAGCGGGTTGGATTGTAACGAGACAGAAGGTTAGTTAGATAAACAGGAGCTAGATTATGTAAAGCTTTATAGGTGAGAATTAGTATCTTGTAATCAATATGAAACTTAACAGTAAGCCAGTGTAAAGAGGATAAAATTGGGGTGATATGATCATATTTCCACCAGTGCTGATCCCACCAGTGCTGATATACAGCCATATCGCACTGTTACGAGTGTGATATTGCGTTTATACAACAATTTGATGGCACAATTGTGTATATAAAAAGAAAATCAAACACGGAGAGTCTAAAAACCTTTTTGTATTAGGAACTACTTTCTTCCGCCATTCATTCACATCTGCAGCTGACGTCAGAACAGCAGAAGCTGTTACTAATTCGCCAACATCACTTTAGAGCTAATGTTTGAATGATTCTCTATGGTAATGTCTAAAGCGATGACAAAACAGGTGATTTTGCTGACATTTTAAGATTATAAGGCTGATAAGGCTTCAACGTGACATGAAATGCCATTCGTCTACAGAGATATCTCCTTACAGTATTAGTCTATTACAGTCTACAGTATTTGTCTGTTGCAATCGGGATATCACAATAATTAACCCCCAAAAAAGCAGCGCAATCACTACCAGATTGCTGTTGTGCTTGCGATAAGGAAAAACGCTAAACACATGCGGGCATTTCTTCTTTCTTTCTGCCAACATAACACACATTACAGATATGCGAGTCCCATCTCACACTTAATACACTACAATTATATGGTTTAAATACAGCACTACAACATACAAAAGAGAGAGATTGACTTAGAATATCACAGTTTAATAATGATTTGATCAGCTGTAGTTAGAAATTACGCTGTTAATCTTCAAACGGCTTATTATGCGGTACTGTTGCCATCTTGTGGATGGACAACGTCAATCGTCTTTGCTCAAAAGACAGGCTAATTGCCGCCGATGCGCTGTCTCTCAGAAATTATAAATATTTAAAAATAGGCACTATCCTTATAAATAAACTGTATAGTTGCAATCTAAACAACTACATTCTCGACTAAAAATATTTGTTAAAATGTAGAGTGTCCTTAGCTTGTCGCTGTATGTGGGCGGAGTAATACATAAGGGTGAAGAGGTGGGTCGAGTGCTGTTACTGGCCGAATATCGCACGGCTATCAGCCAATCAGATTTAGGAACCAGACAGAACTGTTGTATGCGTGTGTGTTTATATTATATATATATATTTTTTTTAAAGTAAGTATCCACAACAACTTGATGTACTGTAGCTAACACTGGAATAAAATAATAAAAAAATATTTAAAAAAAACTTCTGATGAATTGACAAATTAAAAAAAAGTGTAGTTGTAATATGAATAATATAATGTCTAAAAAAATTGTAAAGCTGTTACAGTAACACAGTAAATTGCAACTTGCATTATAAATTTAGATAAAAATTTAAATTTATTATTACATTTTGTTTCTCACAACATATTGCAAGAACTTCAAAACCATGGGTGACTTTTAATGCTTTTTATAGTGTTTTGTTTTTGAGCCTGGCATTACAAATCAACTCCTGCTTTTGTTGTATGATGGAAAAGAGTTCAGACATACTGTCACCTTTTTTTTTCCCACACACTCACTATTTGGGGTCACGAGATAACATGGATCTTAATTTTTAGGCTGAACAAGGCTAGTCTTTTAAAGCATCTAAACATACTGGTAACTTATACAGAGAGGTATAGAGCACTTCCCCCCCCTCTTCAGTCTGCCTTTCATCATTAATTATAGAGCACCACAAGCATGTTTCTCCCACATGTTGTCACACGACTCAAATTATAATGTTCAGAAAATTGTGTGGCTACATTTACTAGCAACCTGGACAATACCGGATTATCTGGAAGCGGTTCAGTTTAGTGCGAGACAATCTGGTGTATGTTTGTTACCATTTGTCCAAACACTTAGTGTAAACTAAGCATTGTAATTATACCCTCAGTAAAATTAGAATGTGAAGCAGTGATGCATATTGTTTCACTTCAGCCATTCTCAATGGAGTTGCTGTTGTTTGTTGGCAAGGCAAATAAACAAATTCTTCCGAATAATTCAAGACGGACAACTTAATTTTCAACAGCTCCGAAAACTGCTGTTCTCGTTAAAAGAATTTCACATATTCACGCAAAGTAGCAGAGGGACTTAAATTGTGTCAGAGTCACTTGTTTGTTCCGTCAATCATCTCATTGTTTTGTTTCTTCTGTTGTTGGGAATTGGCAGTCTTTACTAGTGTAACTCAGTGTTTTGACTTTAATGGACGACAGTGCATGATTGATTGAAATGTGTATGCACTTTATAGGCTCTGGCAGACTCTGTGAGCAGTCATAAGCGTGCAGCTGCAGATGGCGAGAGTCGAGAAGAGAGGCTCCTGCAGGAGTCGGCCAATAAGGAGGCAGAAATGGATATTCGCATGGACGAGCTGCAGGCGGAGCTTAAACAGGCCCGCGTCATGCTGACTAATACCTCGGCTGAAAACGAGAGACTGGTCAGCCTTTCCACCCAGATGAAGAAGGTACGTATAATGTCATCAATGAGAAAGGCTCATTATAATGTAAACCCTGGCCTAACTATTCATAACGGCATAGAACAATTCTGTATTCTGTACTTTTTTATACACTGTAAAAAATGTAATGACAAAAAGTCAAGACAACTAATAGTTTTATGTTGCTTTAATAAGTTATACAAAGTTTAACATTTTGATTGATGTACGTTGAGATGACTAGAAAAGTTGACTTTTGATTCAACTAAAACATTTAAGGCAGGAAATTAAAAGAAGCAACTAGGGCTGCACAGTATATCGCAAAAGTACCGTTATCGATATAATAGTATAAGCAATATACATATCGCAGGCGTGTGATAAATTACATTTATTTTAGGCAATGGTTGCACCACCTCCCCAGTAGTTGCTGTTCTGCTATTGACAGGAGTAGCCCAAAACTGATGCCAGAGCTGAAAATAAACACTAATAGCAGAGAGGAAAATGACAACAGCCAATCAGAGTCAGCATATTTGTTGCGGTTTTCACTGATTAATAGTGTTTTAAAGACTAAAGGTTTGCACCTTGACATAGTTTTTTTTTGTCTGAATTAGAATTAATTAGATCTAAAAATATATGTAATTAGATATAAAAATATATTAATTAGATATAAAATATAATATATTTTTTAATTTAAAGAAATATATTTTGCCTGTTTATTAAAATAAATAAATAATTTTAAAACATAGTTAATAAAATAGCATTTTTGTAGGAAAATGTCATAACATAAGAAATATTGTTATCGCAATACATATCAACAATATTGAATATCGCATATTTTTCCAGTATCATGCAGAAAAGTTCTATTAGCTGAAATGGTACCAGTAATTTGTTCATATGTTAATAACAAATTGCAAAGCCAATTGGGTCTGCATACATGGCACAAACTCCATGAAATTAGCTCTAATGTTGTAAAAAGAAACCTCTATACATTTTCAAACCAGTGGGACCAGATTTTCTTTTTTTTATGTCCGCTGTAGAATCTGTCACTCCAGGATGACATATTTTTAATACTCTTAGAAGGTCCTCCCACATGTTCTCTTTGCAAGAGCACTTTATCTATGAAGCATGTTCTATTTATTAGATTGTCGACTTCAATTATGTGAGGATTTTTTTTTTTTTTCACTGTGAAACCAAATACAGTTTTAGAGTCTTTAGCACAAATACATTGTTAAAAACGTCATATACTGCAGTATATATTTTCTCCCCATAAAAAAATAGGCATAGATGGTGCACGGCATTAAACACAAACAAACAGCTGAAATGGTGATAAAAGATGTACCCTTTGCTAGCTCTCTAGCTGATCAAAGTAAAAGTGGGAATAAGACACCTTGTTTTCATGGGACCAGATCATGTGACACAAACCCTGCTTGAGTTTCAGTGTCAGCTTGAAAAGACGAGAGGCCATGTGAACTACTTATAGAACTATTGTGCTTGTATAGTACATTTGTCACAGATAGCTGTATTAATGTCAAGCACATTTTAAAGGTGGTGATGCAGTAAAATAGAAAAAAATTCTCTCTGTTAATAAACAAACACATACTTACACGTATATCTATTTTAAATTTGTGAGATATGATATTAAGTAATTACATATAAACAAGCATGTCATTTCATACACCAGTTCATCAAACAGGAAGTTTTATATTGAGTTCCTTTTTTGACAATGTTTCTGAAATGATAGGACTCTTCTTGGAGAGATAACTAGACTGGAACAGACCCCCTTAGGCTTCAAGGATAGATTCTTCCTCTGCATTAAACGCTAGAATAAGATAGTCTAGTAGTAAGTGTCCTAAAGGTTTTAACTATTATTTCAACTATTGTAATACTATTAAAATTGAAAATTGTCTGTAATCTCCTAGTGGTTAACATTATACACAATTTAGCATTAATTTATTATCTAAATCAAAACAAAATAAAAGTAAAAAAAAAAAAATTTCAGTGAATAAAGGACAAGAAATTTATAATATAATATTATTTTTAATAATTTATTATTGCAAACTCTTAATACACCTACATATAACATGTACATCTGTTACGCCATTCCATTGTGTGTTTCCATCAAGTTGTCAGAGAGGCTGACTGTAGTATTGGTAACCTAGTAACCAAAAGTAAACAAGGCAAGCATAATGGAAACTAGAGTAGTGAACTTATACTGGTCTCAAGGTTCAGTTCGGTTACTATTATAATGTCATCGGTTGATTCAGTTCAATCCGATTTCACAGTGCATCGTGACGCTTTGACAATGTTTCAACATACAATTTTTAATTTTACTTCACAAGAATACAATTTTATCTTCCAATACAGTAAACATTTTTTTTTTAAACTGGGTAGTTTTGAAATATGCAGTATTTATTTGATTGTAGAGTAACACCTTATATGAGTAAATTTGCAAAACATTTGAATTGTCCGTTTTATGACCCCTATAAAGCTACCACCACATGCAGATTTAATTGATTCCTTACAGTCTGTTTTGAGTTCAGTGGGCTCTCCTTGACAACCCGTGTTTTCTCCAGGAGTGTGAGTGTTTGGAGGTGGAGAAGACCCGAATGAGAGAGGAGATGAAGGAGTACAAGACTCGAGAGGTGCAGCAGCTACAGGATAACAGCGAGTTGGAGGAGGAGAATATCTCCTTGCAGAAACAAGTCTCGGTGCTTAAGGAAAACCAGGTGTGTGGGGTGTTAGAGGTGTTACAGCAGATTCGGAGAAGGATCAGGTTTAAGTATTGTTTGTGTTGCTTTCTTTATTCAAACAGCTGTTTTATCCATAAATGTGGCGTAATAGCCCTATAATTCAGGGGTGTCAAACTCCTGCAGAGTTTAGCGTCAACCTTAATTAAATGCACCTGATCCAGCTAATCAAGTCCTTCAGGCTTATTTGAAAACTACAGGTATGTGCATTAAAACTAAAACGACAACCCTGGTTTGATGCAGTTCTCTGATCAACATTAAACCTCTTACATTTGATGTTTGTACGTTAGTCGTCCTTTATGAAATTTGGTTCACCCGAGATGTGTTGTGGCTTTCAATGTGTTTTTCGCAGCTGCTGTCACGGCAGCACAAATACTTCTGTTGTAGTCCTTCAGTCTCAGCTGGTTTTATGACAAAGCCTTCCTTCTGAGGAGCTGCACAAGAGAAAGGTTTTATTCACTTCTCGCATGAATATTCAGTGTCACAGGCACTAGAACGCCTCCTGTATTGTGCTAAGTGTAAATTCAGGCCATGTCCACTCGTAAACACTTACTTTAAAAAAAAAAAAAAATCTCTGTCCACATGAAAATGCAAAAACTCACTTTTCATGCTAAGGATATGCTGAAACCAACAGGCGGAGATAATGACACTTTCATGCTGGGTTCACACCGAACTGGGAATTAAATATTTTCTTTTGTATTGCATACAGGTCAATGCAAACGTGAGAACAGATATGGATTACCATCCTGGGTGGTTGATGAGAAATACGCGATGCAGATGCCTCAAATGTGAGGAACCCAGCTGCGTTGGCCAATCAGAAAGGAGAAAACTGTTGTCACACTGTTGTCATGAGGCAAACACTCCAGTTGTATTGGAAAATTCGTATCAGGTTGTGGAAAATCTTCACCCTGGCCAGAGTTTTCAGAATGGTTCCGTTTTTGATCACCTGACACTGCATTTTCGTGTGGACAAACAGCGAAACTGCATAGAAAAAAGTGTCGTTTTGAAAATACCCGTGTTTGTGTGGACAGGGCCTCAGACATTGAATAGGCAAATGAGTAGTTCTTATGTAGTAGTAGCAAATGAGTAGTTCTTTTCAGAACTGATTCTGTAACTAAACTAGGCATATTGAGTAAACTCACAAATGTGTCTTGTGTCAGGAATTTAACAGCAAGTTTGAGTTAATGCCACTAGTTATAGAAGAAGCATCATTTTGGGATTGACACTGCTGTGTGACACTGTGATGTGCTTATGTTTGTATCCATTTGGTGTATAATTGGTTAGGCAAATAAGTTGATAACACTATGACGTCAAATATTTGTAGATATTTTACTTCTTTGTGAAATAACAGTTACCTTGTAATATGGAGTTTAACTGCAACACAGCTGGCTGCCATTTGGCGTAGACATCAAATGCCTTGAGGTGCTCAAATAGAGATGGAACTGTGGTTGACCGCAGGGTGGGAGTACTTCCTAACCTGGTATTAAGGAGCTCTTTTTCTTTGTTCTGGAGCTCCAGCATGGCATGGCTAAATTGAATTGATTTCCCAGTGCTGTAGCGCTACATACAACATGTTGGTGGGAAAAGTGCTCGGGGGAAAGCACCTTGGCAAGGTAGCATGGCCGAGCGGTCTAAGACACTGGATTAAGGCTCCAGTCTCCTTGGGGGCGTGGGTTCGAATCCACTGCTGCCAGGTGGTCCTTTTAGGAAGCATGAGAATGACTTCTATGCTTGAGCAAAAACAAAGTGATACTGCATGCTTATGGTCACATCCAAACTTTGCCTCTCTGGCCAAAATTGAAGGGGTTCACTAGGGAGCTTGGCGTCCTCTCTGATCTTCTGCTTTTGTTAAATTGGGCAGAAAAGGGCCCTTGGCAGAAATCCAACTGGGGTAGCGTGGCCGAGGGGTCTAAGGCGCTGGATTTAGGCTCCAGTATCTTCGAGGGCGTGGGTTTGAATCCCACAGCTGTCAGATGTGGTTTTAAAGAGGGCCAGACTCCTTCAGTGTGTGTGTACTCTGTGAAAACTGGAAATGTGAGAATACACTTTACTTGGCAGCGAGTCAGTCTAAGGTGTTCTTTGAAATTCACGGCAGACTTGTTGTTGTTACAGCAAAACATCCCCAATCTCAAATCTGTTTAGGAGCAAGTTTCTTTCACATGAGCAGGATTAGATTGCAACATTTTAGCAAAGTCTGTACTTGAAGTCTCTCTTAGCCATTGCTCCTTTAGCAAGAGCACCCTGTTAAAACAGGAACAGTAATGATTTACAATTAGAGTAGTAATACTTTATAACTGGATTTGAATATAATAACAACAACAATGTGGGGTCTGCTGTGATGGAATCAGCAACTTTCACACACCTGATTCAAAAACACACCTGATCCAAAACACGCATGATTCAGTTCATCAACACGTTAGCAGAGAGGTCTATTGCTGCAAGTTCTCCTAGTCCAGTCCTACTTGTGAGTTGAGAAGTCGGCACAAGATGGAGTTTTAAATACTCTTCATAAAAAAAGCAGGGTTTGTAACTTTGCTTATAGAAAATGAAGAGGAAAGAATTTGCATGAATTGTGTTTTGTCACAGATTTTGCATCCATGAATTCCACCCACTGACCTATATATAATAAGATATGTAATGGTATGTATAATTCTCTATTATCGTTCAGTGATTCTACAATGTTTCTTACTGACATTGCCCCAACTCGGGAATTCTAAAATTTAGTTTCCCACTCATAATAACCATGTTGTGGTGGTGTTCATGTGCATTCAGTTCGTAAATACGATTTAACTGACATGACTTGAATGCACCATATGAACTGAACTGTTTCAGTTAAAACTGTGTCCAGATAAAAGAAATTTAAAATGTGCAAAGTTGTGAATCCCCTGGACCAGGATTAAAAACCATTTTTAAAACTTTGCATAGAAACCTTCCTAAAAGGGAACGTAATTCAGAATAAATAGTAATTTATTTATTATTGTTTATGGCTCATATAATGATTTAAAGAGGTTCAATAAAGTCAATATTTAAGTTAAATATATTTACTTTCAATTTACTCCCATCAAGTTCTTAGTACTCCCATCTTTTTTATAGATCACAATGTTTGCATGGGAAGTAGCATATATGCATTTCCACCCCTGTTTTGTCTGTATGCTACGTTTATAAACGAGACCCCATGTCAGTGTTGTAGTATATTGATATATTTATCATTGTAGTTATTGTAAATTAAAACTACAAAACAAATCAGTAACTGGAGCTAAAGCTGAAGAAAAATATAAAATATTTGATAAACACAAACGTATTTTAAATAGTGGTCAAGGCAACATGTGGTTTACAAGTAAAACTAAAGTACCAAAATGAAAAAGACAACAAATTTAAGAATTTCTAAAATGAAAACAACATTAAAAAAAACTAATTTAAAGTGTTAATACATAATGTGTGTATATAACACATTCTTATTCAAGTCCTTTTGCAATGAGTATGCCTTTAAGTTTTGTACTATTTTAGCTACACGCAGACAGACTATCACATACTTTACATTTACGCTTGTGTTTGCAGGTGGAGTTTGAGTCTGTGAAGTTGGAGTTGACCCATAAAGATGAGGAGCTGGAGCTGATGAGGGCACAGCTGGAAGAGGCTGGCCGTCTTCGGGAGATTGCAGAGCACCAGCTGGATGAAGCACTCGAGGCCCTGAAAGAGGAGAGAGAGCAGAAGAACAGCCTGAGACGAGAAGTTGCCGCCCTCACCCTCAACCCCTTCGACTCTATTGGCCACTTAGAGCTACAGCTGAATGACAGCCGGGATGGAGAGAAGGACCGAGAGGAAGGAGAAGAGGATGAAGAAATGGACAGTGGGTATAACAACTCCAAAGGCATGGAGAGAAACAGGTGCTCCACACCCAGAAACAGTGATGTGTTCCTCAGACCCCAGGCTCCTGGGCTGGTGTCTGATCTGCTGAGCGAGCTGCACCTGTCAGACAGCCAGAAACTCAAGCAGCAACTGCTACAGGTGAGAGAAACTGCTTCTTACGTGCTTCTTAATTCTTTTTTTAAAGTTTTAGGGTTTGCTAAACTAGGCACTCGCACTGTTTTCACATGAGTGTGAATTTGGGTTTTCCTTCTGTCGTTCCTGGCCTTATTTTTCATACACAGTGACATACAAATTTCACTTTCCACATTAGACATCAGTTCATTATTCAGTAGAATCCTGCATTTGTTGTAAATAAAGATCTTGGTTCCATCCTGAATCTATGTTGTAACTTGAATTAGGTTATTAAAAGTTACATATGTAATCTATGACAGGGATTTCATTACCCTGATCATGTTTATAAATGAAGAAGGCAAGTGAAGGTTGCTGACTGAAGTCCATCTCTTCAGATCTCACCTCAAACCAAAGATTAAAATGTAAAAACGTTGTTTTTATTCATGCCTCATCTGACAGATAAACACTTCCTGTTTCATACCACTTTTTGCTCAAGCTGTACATTTATCTACATAAAGATTTATTAGCTGAAAATATTTAATTATTGATTTTCATTTATTTATTTTTGAAGGTAACCTTTTGAAGTTTCTTCATAATATAAAAATTAGGAGAGAGAATGGAAAGAAATGAAATTGAGAATTTGCTTTGAATTTACATTATACAATTGTTTCTTCTTTTACAGAGCTTTTTTTAGTTTTAGTCTCTTCAGTGCTGTCTTGAGTGTTTGATTTTAAATGGTGGATTAAAATAAACCTCATTTCAAGAGTTCACTCTTAGATATTGCTTGATAATAATAGCAGGTTTGGCATGCTGTCCCTGGAGAGAACCCTGAGCTCAGAGATAATTTAACCCAGGGCTCCCGCCTGGTCATTGAGCATGTAAGGGGGTACAAGATCAGGTAGTTTGTGAAACTTCACGAAGATACTTTTGTTTATAGCCATATTCTGTACCTATGTCCAGGTGGAGAGAGAGAAAGCCACACTGAGCAGCACTGTGCATGAGCTCCAGCAGCAGTTAGTCCAGTCTAAAGATGCCTTTAGTGAGCAACAGGAGAAGATGGATCAGCTGACTCAACATTTGGAGAACCTTCAGAGCATGATTTCTAAAAGGTCTGCTGAAGAAGGAAATCGAATGAGCGCATCTCCTACGTCCCAAGAGGCAGAAAATGGTATCAACTACTATGAAGTGGACACAAAAAGCACAGAAGTATTAGAATGCCGAATGCAAGCGGCCAATGAGGAGCTTGCACGTTTACATGAGGAGCTTAAAGACGCTGAAAAACGATATAAGACCCTCGAGGAGCGCTGCAAGCTAGAGAAACAACGCTGGAGAGGCGAGGCGCAGGATCTCGCTGATCAGATTCGCCAGTGTATTACTGCTAACCGACAAGACCAGGAGAGAATAGGACAGTTGGAAAGAGAAATCAGTGCTACGCGGCAAGTTGCCACCGACTCTGAGGGCCACCTCAGCGCTGCACAGGAAGAGCTTCTGGCCTTCTCCGAGGATCTGGCCAACCTTTACCATCACGTGTGTGTTAGTAACAATCTCACGCCCAGTCGAGTTACACTGGATTACTATCGTGAAGGTGCCCAAGCAGGAAGAACACACAACCATCAGCTGCCGCACCACTACCGTGGATCCTTGCGCAGACAAAGGCGGTCTGGTGAAGTGCTGGACCTGAGCACCACAGGGAGTGGAGATGCACCCTCTAACTGTGGAAGTTGTCCCGGGTCTCCTACGCTAGACTTCAGGGACCCAACCAATGTGCGCAACCTGGTGGCCGTCATACGGTGTCAGATTAAGCATTTGCAGGTATGTCTCGCCTCTATATGTAATATAATTAGAAGGCAGTGGATACACAATGGCTGGAATTCGATACCAATCGGTACTGAAATTTTAAAAGCAATTATTTCCCACTAACATTTGAGTGCTGTTGAGCACGTTCTTAAACAGCCCTGGTTTGCCATTGTGTTCACGTGCTCAACAGAAATGACTGTGATTGGCCATGAAGTCATCAGTTCACCAAACTCACCCCTGTTTACTGAGTGTAACCACAGATACAGGGACACTGGAGCGTTTCAAAGCAGTGAAGATGAGTCGATTAATCACTGGATCGCTCGTATGTCAGCTTATAAACAGACCAGCTGACCTTCGCAGCTTCACAACACTCCAAGTGTCCCTTTATTACACTCAGTAAACATCGGAGAGTTCGGTGAACTGATGACCTTCATGGCCAATCACAGTCATTTCTGTTGAGCACGTGAACACCATGGCAAATTAGCGCTGTTTAAGAACGCACTCAAATGTTAGCGGGAAATGGACGTTTTTAGAATTTGAATTCACTGAAATATTGTGTCGTGGGGCTTAAATCATTTTAAAAAGGTCTTTATTTTCTACATCCATGTAAATACCCAATCACCTACAATTCAACTCAATAAAACTTTTAACAAAAGTTGTATTTATTAGTCCTATTTACCAAATATTGTTTAATTATCTTATTGTTTAAAGGTTCCCCATGTAATTCATTATAGTAAAAAAAAAAAAGGACAAGTTTTAAGTTATATTGAAAAATATATTACATTTGACTTGGTGAAACCTGCAGAAACCTGTTTTCACCTTTCTTTAGTGCATAATTTTACAGTTTAAGAATAAAAAGAATCCTGTCCTGAGTTTACTTCTGGAAATGTACCAGTTACATTTCAACACTAGCTAGTTCTCAACACAGTTTTGAGAAATGATGCGGAGTTGAGGAGGAGAGGGGAGACGACGGTCAACACAACAGCATCTTAAGGTTCAGACAGATTTATTTCACTTTGACGGAGTTAAAAGTATCACAGCTTTTACAAATCAAGCTCTTTGTATTAGAAACATATGCAAACCCTGTGACTGTTGTAATTGAATTAATGCACAAATAAATGCACATCTGTTTGTATTTTTATTCTACATGGAAAATACAGCATGTGCATGAGCATGCTGTTGCATCTTAATTAACTCTTTAATTTTAATTTGCTGTTGTTTGATCAGTTTTATTGAGGTAAACACTGATTCATTCACATTGTGAGTGTAATCACTGACATTAATTGTAAAAATAAAGTTATAAAAATGCAGAAGACTTGTAATATCACTCCAGGGTTTTTCCAATGAGTATTTTTAATGAGTGCCCTACAAAGGGTTAAACTGTTTAGGTTACTACTGACTTTAATGTATGGAAGAAAAAAAGGAGAAGATTAAAAAGGGAATTTGAGTAGTCAGTGAATGATAGCAGAATGTTCATCTTTCGGTCAACTATCTTTATTAGCCTTTAAGCAGCTTTTTTGGGGAGAAATATGAAATATCTGACAGACTGCATCAGCATGTCTGGCTGAATCTTCTTTAATACCAGAGTTCAGATTATAGCTCCATTTTTATTTTTTTTAATTGAATTAAAGAAACCAAACATATAAAAAAAAGTCAATATAAATATTAAAATAGGCCAATATTTTAGTTTTTGTTTGTATTTTCTTTTTTTGTCATACAATACATTCTATATTGTGTTATAACTCCATGTGTTCAGCAATGTTTGCTTTAAATGTGTTCTATAAATGTATTTGACCCATTCCTGCATTTTTTTTCCAGGTGGCAGTGGACTTGTCCAGGCAGCGCAGCCTGTTGTCCTCTCCAGCAGCCGGTGGAAGCACTGAATCGGACCGTGATACAGAAGCACTGATTGAAGAGGTGTTAAAACTTAAGTCTCTTCTGAGCACCAAGAGAGAGCAGATAGCCACCCTCAGAACTGTCCTAAAAGCTAACAAACAGGTATGTCATGTGTTATACTCGTAGTAGGATTTAAAAAAAATACTTAATATTTAAACCATACTTTTCATTTATTTATTTATTTATCTATTTATTTATCTATCTACTTATTTAAATTTAATATACTTTGTTTATGGTTATCTTGTAAATTTGAGTGCAATTCAATTATATATATATTAGAGTTTTATTGTGAATTTTCATTGACAAAGCTGTTAGATTCAAAGCAGGCACAAAAGTGACTTCAACCCAGAATCTTTAATAACCACATAATATCTGATATTCTTGAAGTGGATAATATAGGTTGATTAGTTGGCCAATATACTAACCATTAAATGCTTTTATTTTCAATTGATTGAAACGATTTTATTAGGGGCCTAAAATTTTACTGTTCGCTGTTCAATCAATTCACAACATAAGCACTTATTGATTAATATATTGACCAACTAATCAACCTATATTTATCCATTTCAAGAATATTAGCTATCAGTATTACAGTTTATTGTTCAAAAATGCATGGTTTTGTTCACATACAGTGGTGTCATGGTTTGGTATGTTTTTGATACAGCAAAAAGAAAAAAAAATCCTTGATTTAACTTTTTTATTTATTTATTAAAAGTAAGATCATAAAGGAAGGGGAGGGGGTTGTTTTACTTTTAACAATGATGGAACTATACTTGAGCCATCTTCTGAGGTGTCTTCTTGGCGGCAATACATTTTATATATGTATATATATAACATTTTCTATGGATGGCACAGATCTGCTTGATGTGACTGTCATCTGCTGTGAAAAAGGCTTAGCCTTAGACTTATGACTATCAAATTTTCTTGTTGCAATTAATTGCTGAAGCTTTTATCATGGTATGCAATATTATCAAGATTTTGAGCTAAGCTGCAGAAAAACGTTACTTTTAAGTAACACTTTAATAAAGTCTCATTAGTAAATGTTAGTTAATGCATTCAAATTAGCAGTGAGAAAAGCCATCTTTATTATACATATTAGTTATAAATTCATTCATTCATTTTCGGCTTAGTCCCTTTATTAATCTGGGGTCGCCACAGCAGAATGAACCGCCAACTTATCCAGCATATGTTTTTATGCAGCGGATGCCCTTCCAGCTGCAACCCTTCACTGGGAAACATTCATACTCATACTCATTCATTCATTCATTCATTCACAAACATATACTACGGACAATTTAGCTTACCCAATTCACCTATACCACATGTCTTTGGACTGTGGGGGAAACCGGAGCACCCGGAGGAAACCCACGCCAACACGGGGAGAACATGCAAACTCCACACAGAAATGCCAACTGGCCCAGCCGAGGCTCGAACCGGCGACCTTCTTGCTGTGAGGGGATCGTGCTACTCACTGCGCCACCGTGAGGCCCTATTAGTTATAAAATACAAATGAATTTTGTTAGTTATTAACTCTATATAATAAAATACCTTACTTTTCCCCCTTTCTCCCTTACTTTTTAAGCGTATTGTGTCAGTTGTTTCCAATGAGAGTGCCTTGTTTTTTAGAACGCCAGCACTCTGACAAGGAGCTTAACGCACACTGCTGAGTGCTCAGTGTTTATTAAATGCACCAACAGTTAGAAAATGAGTTAAACTCAGTGCTATAGAAGTGCTCTCAACCGCTCACTGCTTTTGTGGACCCAGATCCTAAGTATGTTTTTTTTTTTTTTTTTTTTTAAGTTAATCGCATTAATGTTATTAGCCATACTGCAAAGAACTTGTCCAGTGTGTGCCTGACTGGAGTAGTGTTTTTTTGGGGGTTGGAGTGACAGACCTTTTCATTTCCAAATGTAATTTGTACCTTGTTTTTTCCTTTGTAATGTGTACTCAACCGGCAGTCTTGCATCGAACGGTTCAGTGCGAATATGTGTATTGTTACACCCCTGTCTTTTACTCTATGTAGTATCAAGTGTGATTCTAAACAAAAAATATTTGCTTTGTTGCTGAAATTGTTCCTTTAGACAGCAGAGTTGGCTTTGACCAACCTGAAGACGAAGTATGAGACCGAAAAGAGCATGGTGACTGAGACTATGATGAAGCTGAGAAATGAGCTGAAAGCCTTGAAGGAGGATGCAGCCACCTTCTCCTCATTGCGGGTCATGTTCGCAAGCAGGTATGATGGGATTACATGTGCACAAAGTGATTTGTGTACTCACGAGCCAGGGGAATTTCTCAGGTCAATGTCTGAAGCATGTAGCTCCTTTTTTATCGAGGGGGGGAGGGCTTTTAAGGCTAAACCGGATGTGTGTAAACTGCTTTGATTTATGCACAGAGTTCAGATAAGTTCATGGGAAACGTTTATTCTCACTGTTGTTTTTCCAGATTTCCATGTTCAATTTACAAAATAAACTGAAAAATTTTTGTTCTAAATCTAATAAACGAATAGATCTTTTGCCTTGGGCTGGGTGAGAGATAATAAATGTAATGTGTGTGTGATGTAAGGCTTTCATAGTCGTAGAGGAACCTGCTCTGTGGGTTGCAGACAGTGTTTGTTTATGTTTGTAGAAATGCATACGAGAGGAGAGCTCTTAGGGATACAGAGTCACAGGGATTAGACAGTCAGGACCTTGTTTTAAGCGCAAGCTAATAAGATTATCATCTTAAGGCCCATTCTCCCACGAGCTCCCCTCACATGCTGATTAACGTGTGTTCGTTCTGATCCCGTGTGCAGGCGAGGGCAGCTCAGTCTGGGCTGATGTCATGGATCAAATGTCAAGGGAACAGCGAGTAATAAAAGCAAGGATAAAGTTTTTTAAGTCTCGTAATTCTAAAATGACTCTATGGAACATTCAAACACTTTATTTCACTTGTTCAAGAAACACTTTTGCATTTATTAGGGCCCAAGCCCAACAGGCGAAAGGCCCTATTGTTCTTATAAGGATTATTATTATTATTTATTTATTTATTTTCAAGGTTTTTTTTTTGTTTTTTGGCCCTCTAACATATTCTAAAAACCCTGAAATTATATAATGATCATGATAATAATTTTTTACAAAATAATGAAGTGCACAGATGCATCGTTTATAACAAGCACTGCTATATGCATATAAAAATAAGATGGTTAAATTTTGATTTTATGCAGACTGTAAAAAAGTGCAACAAAACATAATAAGTGTCCAGGCATTCTGACAACAAAAATAGAAAAAATAAATAAATAAAAACATATTTATGGTTGCTTACAAACAGAGATTACTGACGAGTTAAATGTTTGTGCCCGGAATGGACTGTGTTCATGAACCCAAAGGGGCGGCGACCCAGCATTGCGCCCCTCAATGCTGCTTGCAGCTTTAATTAATTAATATTCCTATTATTTAAAATGTAACTATTATAACTTCAAATAAATATATATTTTATTTGCACAGTTTTGTTGTGCATGTTACTTCATCTATTTAAAATGTGCGACATGTAGTGCCAAAATGTCAAAAGTGTACTTTTTGTTGTGGGTGTAGACAATTGCAACTATTCCACACAATCTTTTATCAGATTTTAATAAAAGCTGAAGCCTTTTTAAGGGACGTTTATGCAAAAAGTAAGCCCTTCTATTCTTTCATTATTTGATTCTGTATGTATCTCCATTCCTGTTTCCTGTACTCTTATCATTCCCCGTGTTTTCACAGATGTGACCAGTACGTAACTCAGTTAGATGAGATGCAGAGACAGCTGGCCGCCGCTGAGGATGAGAAGAAGACCCTCAACTCTCTGCTCCGCATGGCCATTCAGCAGAAGCTGGCACTCACACAGCGGCTGGAGGACCTGGAGGCTCCTCTGTTCCCACTCAGCAATGGTGGCAGTCCACGCCATTCCTCCCGAACCAAACATATGACCAAATCTGGACGAGCTCCACGAAGCCCCATGCGAAGCAGTCCGCGCTCCAGTCCGGTGCTTCCTACGAGCAGCCACATGAGGGCGATCTCACGCAGCCTTCACTGCAGTCCTGTAAGAGCACTCTCTTCTTCTTCTTCCTCATCCTCCTCTTTTTCTGCTTCAAATGAACCTGAGTCCTCAACCTCCACTCAGAGTTTATCTTCTGTCGGACTTGTGCGCGATACTACTTTCGTTCGTAGTTATGGGTCAAGTTCATCTCGCTCCTTAGATGACTCTACTGGAGGGTTGGGACCGTTCGCAATTCAGTCACGACAACCTAAAGTTAGCGAGTCGCAGGCAAATACCATGAAAGTATCTGCACCATTGCGCAGTAACACATTCATTAAAGCACGTCGCGCATCTTTACCTGTGGCCAAAATGCATTCTGCTGAAGTTCTTGCCACACGATTGGGTAATATTGATAGATCTGAGAAAGCACGTAGAGTTATGATGGAAAATGATCTGAAACGTCCCCAAAAATCTGATGTAGAACGTGCGTTTCTCAAAAAGCAATCTAATATCTCAAAGTCGCGATCTGCTGAGGGAACTACTTGGAGCCGGTTCGCTGCTTCAAATACAGCTTCTAAGACACCTTTAAAATTTCGCCCTCAATCAACCACAAGTGTCGCATCTTCTAGTAGTCTATCCACACATTACAGTTCATCAGACAAACAGCAGACCTTCCCCTGTAGGACAAAAACATCCTCTAGGTTAGCCCAGCGTGACTTTGAGGAAAGGATCTCCAACCCTGGTCGCGAGATTAAGCGGCAGCAAGATCAACTCCGCAAACAACAAAGAAGCGTCGATGCTGCAAACAGGTCAACACAAACTTACAGAAACCAGACCAAGTTTAGAGCCACGTAACTGCTTAGTTGTTGGTGCTTAACATGGCGCATAAGTAACACAATCAACTCTGATAAGTTGATTAAAACAACATTTAGAATCTGGTGCTTTTGATAAAACTTGGAGCAGTTTAACCGGTTGCTAGCCCCTTCAGTTTTTACAGGTTAAGTAACAGTACCCATAAATATTCTATCTGGTTTCTGAGATCTGCCTAGAGCCAATTATAAAGATGTTTACAGTACATTCATGCTGGGTTTTATAGTGTTTCTATACAGTTATGTTCTAGATGAACATATGACCATGGCGCTGCACCTGGTGCTCAAAACTCTTATTTTTTTCTATTTATAGGCTCTGCTGTGTAACATTGTGTACAGTAGTAGTTGTTGTGTGTAAGGG
This sequence comes from Danio choprae, assembly GCA_903798125.1. Taxonomy (NCBI): domain Eukaryota; kingdom Metazoa; phylum Chordata; class Actinopteri; order Cypriniformes; family Danionidae; genus Danio; species Danio choprae. The sequence goes on along the minus strand of CAIGQW010052479.1, from coordinate 1,302,928 downwards.
GCTTTTACCTGGGTAAAAACTTAACAAGTTAAGAATGATTCTTCCTATTTCAATTAAATTATCTGCATACAGCATATATTTTTAAATAATGGTGCTACTGGGGCACCTATGATGCAAAATCAACTTTTGGAAGCTATTTGGACAAAACTGCATGTAGGTATAGTATCCACAGTCATATTGGAGTGACAGAAACTCAACAAGTTTCTTTTTTTTAAATTTCCCGAGGTTAAAATACGATCCAAAATCCCTGCAATTGTGAGACCCACTGCGAAGGAGTGCGGTTTTCCCGCCCATCGAATTGATTGACAGCTGCTTAACATGTCTCTATAGTATAATCATATCCACAAGACAGGACTTGCGCAAAGCAACTGGGATTAAAAGATCTGTTCAGCTCGCTGTGATCAACTGCACCTCAGGAACGATTTTTACAAGTTTAAAACATTTATAAAACAGTGCATGTTTGTAATAAAGAAAAGACAGTAAAATCGCTATGCAAGTCATCACCACAGCCGCATGTCAGTACAATGATTAAAGAAGACACTTCAATCCCGGTGTGTGGACGTTAAATCAGGTTTATTGTGTACATTAACATAACGGATGTCCATACAGCAGTGGATATCATTGTGTATCTTGTCACATTTGTCGTGCAAACAGTGCAAAGTTAAACGTGTGTGTGTGTGTGTGTGTCTGTGTCTGTGTGCATAGTTGCTGAAAGGATTGAATTAACTTTACAGCACATAAACGTTGGGAAAGTTCTTACTGTAGTATTTCTCAAAGATCAGCTTCCTTCTTATCAGTCATTGTGCTGTTTATCTGACTTGGGGCGCAGCAGGAGGAGACATGCATCAGAGCAATGGTGGGCGGGGAGATATAGCTCATTTGCATTAAAGGCGCAGGCAACAAAAACAGCTACAGTCCTCAGAGCTAAACATTCCCAAATTCAGGAAGATATAATAAATCTTATTTATTCAATATATCTGATGGGTATTTTGAGCTGAAACTTTACAGACACATTCTGGGGACACAAAAGACTTATCTTAAATCTTGAAAATGGGTAAAATAGGTGCCCTTTAAAGGTTAGAGGCGTTTCCAATCAGAGATTGAAAGCATTTTTATGAATATGCTGGTCTGATCTGGTGCTCGAAAAACATTTCTCATTATAAATGTTGAAAATGGTTGTGCTCCATATTTTCTGTATCTTAGGGCGTAGACTTGTTCATTCCCAAGATTCTTGTTTTCCCAAGAATCTAGTTGGTGCATGCAAAAGTATTGTTGACAGGCAACCTAAGCCTACTCCTAAACCTGACCCAAATATATATATATATAAGTAAATTTTTTATAACTTTTTTTTTTTTTATGTTCAAGCTTCTAAGCCCAGTTCACATTTTGTCTAAACCTACCTTAAAGCGATGGTGCTCTTTAAGAATTTACTCACTATTTACTCACCCTCAAGTTGTTACAAACTTTTAGGAATTTCTTTCTTCTGTTAATAACAAAAGATGATATTTAGAAAAAAAATGAATTTCAGCAGAATTTTCAGTTTTAAGTGAACCATCCCTTTAACTATGCTAAACCAATAAATTACAATACATCTATTAGCTTAATCGTACGTTTCGCATTCTTTGTCTCTGCATCATGCAATTAAAATCCTTTAACTCTCATCAATTTGTTGATTATCCCTTACACACACACACATAAATACTTGTTTTTTTGTGCTTGTGTGTGTCAGCTGCCAAATGTTATGCTGGGACAAGCAAAAATGCAATTTATATTAGTCGGGAAAATAAAGCAAAATAGTAGCAAAGATCTTGCCAAAGTGAGTTTTTAATTTTTTTTTATTCTGGTCAGATCAAGAGTGTGGATTGGTTTAAAATGTTATCTTGGTTAATCTATGGAAGACTTGACTACTTTTCAAAGGATTTGGTGCAATAATGGAGCTTTGTGTATAGTTTCTGAAGGGGTATTTTTCTTTAATTTTCTTTATTGTTTTTCTGCTTTCTTTGTAGTTGTCTTGTTAAGAAAGTGTTAAAAATATCTGTGTAACGAAGCATTTTGAAAGAGGTTTTTTTTAAATTCAATTCTCTCTCGTTTCATCTCAGCATTTGACATTTGTGTGAATGATCTTTAATTTATTATCTTGCTGTCTTTGCAGAGATGAACATCTCCTCGTGTCCTCCACCCTCATCAGACCTCACCTCATTGGATCTCTGGTCATGTCTCTCCTCGTGCCTCTCCCACCCTCTCTCGCATCTTAATCCTTCATGTGTTTGTTTGGATCAACTCATTCAGCTTCAAGATACTGAAAGCTGAACACCGTCATGACATCTCATGATGGCCCATCATTCAATTGTTCCTTATTCATGAACGCATGTACTTCCACCTTGCTGTGACTGACCTTTTCTGACCTTTCCCAGCCATTTTAGGACATTCCTCTGGTGTGACTAAAAGTCTACAGAGAATTTATTGGGTATTTACTAGCAACTTGACCTGGCCTTTTAAAGGCCAATACAAAACACACAAGTAGTAATCAGAACAATGAACTATGCAGATGTGCTTACTGAAAGACTTTTGCTGCTAATTAGCTCATGCACACAAAAAAATAAATTAATAATAAATCAACTTACCAAACTGCCAGTTTATTCTGCCTTCAAATAAGGGTTAACCAACAGCACTGTTTGACACGTGTGATTTTTATTTTATGAAGTCAGACTGTGGAAAACTGCTCACTGTGTTTGTCCATTAAAGTCTTGGGAACACGTTGATGGCAAAAACAAATTATGATTGAGTTTAAAATAGTGCCTTAATTCTTTGACGATTTGAGTGGAGATTTGTAGATAATTGGTTTAATATTTTGTTTATTGAATTAACGGGAAGAGTTTAGATGGTTTTAAGACTAATTATGGACATTTGTTTGTGCATGTATGTGCTGATAATGGTACATTCCCTGGAATAGGCCTGTTTTATTAAAAACTAGGCCTTAGCAACCAATATTTCATTGTTCTTGTGAGAACTGTGTAAGATGTCGTGTTGACCTCCCTGTCCAACACTTTCATCTCGTTTTCAGCCTGTCGTGGTGTTTGCAATTTCCATATTGCAAAAAAAAAAAATCTTCCTGTTGTATTTTTATTGTTTTCATTCTATTTTTACCTGGTTTTCTTTTTATATTTTATTTTTCAGACCTACAGAGTAATGCATTTTATGTAATATCAGATTTATCTTGTTTGTGGTAAATGTAGTGAAGAAATAAAATTATTTTCAATGTTCATGTATTTCTGCTTTTTCTGTGGTCTTAAGAATTTATCCTTAAAGGTACCGTATGTAAGTTTGACAACCAGTGGTTGAACTAGGTTTTTCACTCCTGGTTCAAAACACACGCAAGCGCAGGTTGCCAGATTGATGACATCAACAGGAACGAGGCTGACTATCCAGCCTAAACACCTGAAATGTATCATTTAGAATTTTATTTCTTCTCACATAGCATGTTGTTAGGACACAGGGTTACAATGTAACCTGCTCACCTAATGTTTACATTTGTAATATTTATATTATTTTCTAATTAATATCCTCATGTGGAACTCTGAATCTGCATCTCATTTCGGAGGCTGCTACTGTCCAACTGAGGTTGCATTTTTTTTGTCACGGATGCATACTTTAAGACCTTTCCTGACTGACTGAATGAATCAAATATGCTGGTTTCCACCAAGGCAACCCGGTGTGCTGAAATATAATTGGATAAACTGGCATTGGGTGAGTTAAAGGGACCAAAACAAAGACAGACATTCTGGCACAGAAAGCACATTTTCAAAGAAGAATATCTGACTTCAGCATTGTTTTTCAGATAAACAAGTATGTTCGTCTGACAGGTTTCTTAAATATCTGCAAACATATGGTATTCTTATGCTTTAGAAGAGTCAAAAACCTACATACATCACCTTTAAGTAGTGTGCCACACTTTTTCTAAAATAGTGTCAAATTTTATTATCATATAATATCAAATATTTCCTGTATTTATTAAAAATTAAGTATAAATTTAAAAGTAAAACTACGTGTTTAGTCATTTTATAATTTGGTGTTTAATTTGAGTACATATAAATAAGAAATCATTAGAATTTTATTAATTTCAGTTACTTAAGGTAAAAAAAAAAAATAACAATAATAAAATTGACAGTAAAAAGGGAAAGCATTTTGTGATGCTTCTCTTTGGGCCTTTATTTAGCTACTAACCTAAAATAAACTACCTTTGCTGAATGACAGTTCTTATGTCTATAATTCGTAGCATTAGTGAAAATTCAGATGCTGTTACTCGTACTGTATACAAATAATAATTCTGTATAATTTCAGTGCTCTCCATTTATCATGGAGTGCTCCAATTCCCTCTCAGTTCCCAGAGTCGTATTTCAGGTTTGAGCGTTTTGTGCCTTGTAGTTTGACATTTGGCCATCTTTAGTTGGAGGAGTCGATTTTTGTCATTGCATCCTGCAGTAAACAGATCCCTGAGCTCAGTGTGACTTTACATGACTGAAAGAAGGCCAGAACTTCTTATTGTAGTTAATTCAACCCAAATGTGATGAAAGAGACTGGAGAAATTAAAGTAATAAAAGTATACTAAAGTCGGAATAAAAGTATACTTTTTTTCATTAAAATATAGTGTCAAAGAAACGCACTTAAAGAAATGGTTTACCCAAAAATGAAAATTTACTCACTCGCAAGTGGTTCCAAACCTTTGATTTTTCTTTATTCTGTTGATCACAAAAGAAGATATTTTGAAGAATGCTAAAAACCTGTAACTATTGACATCCATAGAAAATTCAAATACTATGGATGCATGTTTCCAGCTTTCTTCAAAATATCTTGTTTTGTTTTCAACAGGAAAAATAAAGCTAAACAGGTTTGTAGCAGTGAAGGGTGAGTAAATTTATGACAGAAGTTTCAGTTTTGGGTGAACTATCCCTTTAAGAGTATTTATACCCCAGTTAACCTGTGCATCCACA